>JAQHUG010000135.1:2991979-3017071 GCA_028555095.1 Dicrostonyx torquatus
GGCTACACAGAGAAACCCTGTCTTGCGGGGGAGGGGAACAGAACCAAACCAAAATAAAACAACAAATTGAGGGAATTTTTAGCCTGTAGTTTAAAGGGCGAAGCATATTGCAAATCTAGAAAAAGGTTACAGTTTTGTGAATAATTAACTTATCCTTAGACAGTTATGCCAAGAATAGAATCATTTTGGATAACAAAACAGCATATGCACACATACAAACACACACACATACACACACACATATTTAATGTGTATGTAAAAAAAACGATGCTTTGGTAATATTGCCTGTTTATATTCTTTGGCCTGTAAAACTTTTATCATAAAAGTCTTTAAGGAAATAATACATATATTATACATATTAATATATATTACATAGAGTATATGGTCTGTATATATAGTTTTTGAAACAAGGTCTTAACGTCGTTCTGGCAGGCCTAGAGTTTGCTATGTACATCAGGCCTCTGTCTCACAGAGCTCTGCCAGCCTCTGCTTTCCAAGTGCATACCACTACATCCTGCCAATTTTAAAATATATTTTAAAAAGTGAGTTTATATTAATATATTATTTCTCTAAAAATAAAATTAAAGCAAGATTGAAAAAAATCTGTTTCCTGTCCTTGGATTTTTAACATGTGGATGTTTTCCTTAATTGAGTCTTTAAATGTAGAGGTATATATGTAATATAGACAGTTTTATCAGATTTTTCACAAATGATCTTCTATGCATATGTTTTGAGGGTTTGAAACACGGGGATTCCATATTTTGAGCAGGAAGTTGTTTGTCTCCAGAAAAAGGACGGGATCCTGCAGCACAAGGCACTCTTGATAATGGGACTGATGATGAAAGCATGGCAGTGAATGTCGGTGGTCAGTGGAAGACAGCAGTTTCTCCTCTGTCTGCTAGAGACTGGGCAGGAAAACCCTTGCTTTTCAGTTTTCATAACAACAGTTTTCCGATGGAAGCCTAATGCAAGTTAAATGAATACAGGAATGTAATATGGATGTGGATGATACAGTAAATTGCTCAAGCAGGAGGACGCCAGTTTAGAGCCCCGACTCTAAAGTCAGGTCGGGCTGTGGAATCTAAAGCCAGTGTAGGGTGCAGATACGGGGAGATTCCTGGAGCTCCTTGTCCAGCCACCCTGGCCAAGTCAATGAACAGTAGGTTCGCCGACAGACTACCTAAAACTGTACGGTGGCAGCTGAAGATGGAGCCAGCCAGTGTCATCCTCTTGCCTCCAGCCACAGCCATGAACAAGCCTATGCTCCTGCACAAAGCACACAGAAGAAAAGAAATGTGTACTTGAACTGATGTGTGCATGTTTTCATGGTTGTTGTGACCTTCTCTAATGAATGATTATGAACATTTTCAGTCTTGGGTTTTCCCCAAAGATTTTCAAATCTTGTGAAAGAATGATGTTTCACTTGACTGTGTTCTCATTCATGTTGTACTAACGCTCAGTTCCATCTCTCAGGCCTTCTTTAGGATAGTTTACATTGCCGGGTAATAAGTGCATGAAACATTTTTAACATTTATAATATGAATTTGCCTTCTGATCTGTGAGAGAAGCCGTCTATAACATGCTGACAGAAATAGTTGGAGAATATAGAAATTACTGTGTAAAGCATACAGTAAAGAAATTACCCTGTGTAAAGTAACTCTTTACATATTATACATGTTAAGTTTCCGTTTTTGTTTAATTCTCAGAAAACCAGACAAACAGAACAGTAGATTCTTCTGTTAATAAGAAAATGGCAGACAGCACATCACAGGTAAGGTTGTTTCCTTTCCCTCAGAGTCACATAATAAGCAACAGAAAGTGTCATTTTCCTTACATCATTAACTGCAGGGTTTTGTTTTTGAGACCGGATCTTGTGTAGCCTAGGATAGTTTCACTGAACTCACTGAATATAGGTTGTCTGTTCCTTTTCCTTCTTTTCTGAGAGAGAGCTTTGTTGTACTTAAAAGTTTTTTTTTAGAGGATTTTAATAAAATTAGCATTTGGATGGACTATCAATGTAGCCATGACTTAGTGCTCCTCTACAGCATAGAATTGTCCTCTTTGTAGTCCACGTTTTCTTCCCGTGGTTGATTTTTTAGCAGTGTCACTGTGGCATATCTGCGGCCCCATTACGGTCTCCAGTTTCAACCTGAGTTTTACAGACTCCCTAATTATTTAGAGTTGATCTCAAGATGCCATGTCTCAACAAATTATGATTATCATTTGTTAAACATTACCATATTTCATGTGTGATGTTAAGCATTTTGTACATACATTTAGATTAATCTTTATAATTATTTACATGTCTAAAGAGATTAATTCACATAGCTCAGGAGTTGGAATGAAAGCTGCAGCTGTTTTGTCTGATGCTGTCTCTGCAGCCAGTGCTATTCTCCCTTCTTCTGTTACTGTTGATTTTTTTTTTTATTTTTAATCCTTATTATCTTATAATGATTTTGGACACTGTGCTGAGTTTGGTTTAAATTGGATATCTAATGACATAGCCATGTGCTTTTTGTTTGTTTGTTGTTTTTTTAAGGAAAAACATTTTAATTCTTTGCAGCCTCTCTATAACAGTAGTCTTTAATGTTTTGGTATGTCCATAATTGATCACTTAGGGTAAGGTTGACTGATGTTTCCATTGTCAGAAAATGGATCTTCTAGCACCTACAGCAACTCTGCATAACAGACAGCTTTATTTGTTTAAAAAAAAAATTGTAGATGGAAGTTTCTGTCCTGCCCGGTCCCACAGCTGTTCAGTCTCACCAAAATACATATTTATTATAAACTGGTTGGCCTGTTACCTCAGGCTTATTATTAACTAGCTCTTACAACTTAAATTAACTCATAATTCTTGTCTATATTAGTCACGTGGCTTGGTACCTTTTATCAGTGTGGTATTCTCATCTTGCTTCCTCTGTGTCTGGCTGACCATAGACTGAGTTTTTCCTGTTTCCAGAATTCTTATAGTCAAGTCTCCCTGCCTATACTTCTGCTTGGCTATTAGCCAATCAGCGTTTTATTAAACCAATACAAGTGACAAATCTTTACAGGTACAAGAGCATTATTCCACAGTATAAAACTATTAGAATTTTGTTAGAAAGTATTTAAAATTACATTGTATTGCAATAATTAGTGTTTTATGTTTTATTTATTTATTATGTGTTGGTCCTTGTGCTCATGTGCCAAAATGTGCAAGTGGGGGGTCAGAGGACAACCTGTGGGAGGGGGTTTGTTCTTTTCTACCTCCTTGTGAGGCTCAGAGCTCAGACTCAGATCAGGGTTGGGAGTGAGTGTCTTTACCCACTGGGAGCTTTAGCTCACAGCTGTGTTGTGCTGTTGATGTCAAACTTTTGAGATAAAGGCATTTAGGGACCTAGCTTGAAATAGGCCCTTCACCCCTTTTGCCCTAATGGTTACCACACAATTATTTAGTATTTGCCAGTTGCATCACAGGTTCAACCAAGTTTTGTTTTTCAGAGTGGAAAAGCTTCTGGCAATGATTCAAGCGGTGTCATCGACCTCACGATGGACGATGAGGAGAGTGGGACTACACAAGGTATCGGGAGAGATTCTGGGAAGAAAGGCTGTAATGCCATGTCTCCTTGCAATGTTTGGTGATGTTCTGTGAAGTAGAGTTGATGCATCTGTTTCCCTTTCAGAATGAGAGTGTTTAAAGGTAGAATTAAGAATCAGCAGTCCGATCCTGAACGAAGATAAACAGGTTGTAGAGAAAAGCAGCAGAAAGCATACTCCCACTTATGGAGCGAGCGCCTTTGCTAGCCCTGTGGCTCCTTCTAATGAAGCCTCAGTCCTCAATCTCGAGTTGAAGGAACTCTGTAGACTTAGGCAGCCGCAGAGTCAGCCAGGGACCCAGGAATCAAGTCTAGCTCTTTGCTTGCTTGCTTTCTTGATTTCTTTCCCTCTCTCCTTTGCCCCTCCCTTTCTCTTCCTTTCCCCCCCTCTTCTGTGTAGGTGCTTGTAAGTATATGCCCATTTAATTTTGATCATTAGAATTTATTTTCTTTGGTGATATGTGAATAAAAATCAAAATTTAATAATTCTTGTCAGTCACCCTAATCATTTCCTTAGTTCCAGTATTCAGAAACTAAACTGGATAGATACTAAGTCATAGTCTACACTTGGTTAGTAATTTTAACTGGAAAAGTTAAAGAAATTTCAGTGGTTTAGCCAGGCATGGTGGCACACACTCTCAATCACAGCACGGGGAGCGAGGGGCGGATCTTTGTGACTTGTGACTAGCCTGGTCTACAAAGTAAGTTCCAGAACAACCAGGACTTTCACAGAGAAACCCTGTCTTGAACCCCTTCCCTCCCCCCATTCAATGGCTTATTTTTATTATTAATTTATTCTTATCTTGCCTTTACTGTCATGATTTATGATGTAAATCTCCATTCATAATTCAAAATGTAGTGTTTCTCACACTTCTTTGGCTATTAGAGTATCTTTGTTCACAGACATATGTAACCATATGTCTAATTGTTTTTGCTATTGTTTGTTTGATTTTTTTTTTTTTTAAATTTGAGACAGGGTTTTTCTGTGTAACCTTGACTGTCCTAGAACTTAATCTCTAGACCAGGCTGGCCTCAGACTCACAGAGATCCTCCTGCCTCTGCCTCCCGAGTGCTGGGATTAAAGGTGTGTGCCACCACCGCCTGGCACTAATTTGTTTTTATCTTGAAGTCAATAAACTTAATAAACAAAAGTTTGACAAAGTTATAATTTACGTTATAAGACAGTTGCTTTGGGAGAAACAAAATTAAATGTAGTTAAATCACTAAAGAGCCGCATAAAGTCAAGGTGCAGTTGAGACATTTCTCTTGTCCTCCATGAGGCTAGCCTTGTGCTGGTGTCATGATGGCGCTTGCAACGCTAATTTTAAGACTTTGAAATTGTCATTTTAGCTGTGTTTTGTTTACTTTTTTTGATAGATGGATTTGACTTTCAGGAAGTCTTAAAGCACAAAAATAAGCACGGAAGCAGCATGCTAGGAGGCAGAGCTGGCCATGAGTTCCAGGCATCCTGCCTGCTAGTATGCTAGCCTCTTGGAGCTGCTTTCATTGCCTCACCTTTGGGTCATCTTAATTCTCCCAATCTAAAGTGCGTTGTTCTATTGAGGCAAGCTGAATGAACCACAATTATGGATGATGTTTTAATATGAGAAATTCCACAGTATGGAAATGAATGAGGCTCATCTGTAGAAAACAGCTGATGTTCTTCCCAGCCCCTCTGAGTGTTCTTCTCATATTAAGTTTGAGATAAAGATAGTTATTTTGTAGGCTATCAGAGATCCTTTTTGATATTTTAAACCTTTGTACTTTAAGAAACAAATAGTGCTGATGACCAAACATTTACATACGAATCTAAACTGTGAGCAGTTGAAATTGAAAGTCAGAGGAAGCCATCAGTTCACAGTATTTGTGTAGAAGAATGTCTTTGATACAGGAGTAAAAATGTCTATACAAGCATTTTAACAATGAAGGTATTCTAGTCAGTATGATATATTAAATCTAGAAAGTTTTTGCATTGAAAAATGAAACTATTCCTCTAAAAGTGTGAACTGGAATCTGCTAAGAAGCACCGGTGAATTATTTAAATAGCTTCTGGCTAGATTTTCAAATCAGCAAAATCTACATAATGAAAACAGAAAGTTGTTTCTGAAGAGGGAAATTTATGTGTAGGTGGCAAGCAAAGAAGTTTCCAAGTTAAAAGTCAGACCTATGTTGTCTTGTGGTGCCTGTCATCAGCCACATATTTTATATTTTCATTAGCAGAGCCCAAGAAGCTGAGTCATCCTTCTGCGCCAGCCATGAGCACTTCTCAGCCCATGCCTCGACCGTTGCAGCCCATTCAACCAGCACCACCTGCTCAGCCATCTGGAGTGCCGACAAGTGGGCCATCTCAGACGACCATCCACTTACTGCCTACAGGTGAGCTGCCATGTCACCGAGCAGGAACCTTAGATTGTGTATGGGACACTGGTCATGGAATCCTGGGAAGAAGTCAATAAAATCTTAAGAATAATCCTTCTTTCAAGAGAATGTCTGATCTGGCTTTGCTCACCGCCCTAAGGAACAGCACAGGTAGAGAATAATTAGGACACTTTTCTGTGTCATTGTCCTCAGCTTCTCAGAAGAGCAGAAATCATTTAACTCTCTGCAAAAGCTACTTATAATGATTTTGTTCTGGATATAACCAAGAAATTTCAGTGACTGGTCATATATATGCATGCATACTTACATATATACACATATGTATGCATGTAAATAAATGCCTGGGGTCTTAAGCTTGCTGTGTAAGCAGTCAGGGTATAAGCAGTCAGGGTCTGAGGCTAGTTTTAACCAACCTACCATACTATCAAGAAGTTCATGCTAAGATTTTGCCTGCTACATTTCAAGAGTACATAGCCTATTTCAAAGTCAACCAAAGTAGTATGGCTTCTTCCAGGGTAGGTTATTGTTCAGAGATTTGTCTGCAGAGTGCTTCTATAAGCACTCCACTGAGTAAGGATGACTGAGCGAAATGTCATTTCAGCCGGGAAAGTCAGGGTGCCGGAATAATTAGTGAACAAATGGGATATTTTCTAGTGGTGCAGCGAGTCAGTTGTTCTTTGGTGTGGCCTGTGGTTGCTGGTTAGTGTGTACTGTGTATCTTTTCCCTTTCAGAGTCTTGATGTCATCTCATGTTCGTCACTTCAACTGCAGCCTGTTCCGCTGGCATTTCTAGCCAGAAATGCGTGCTTATGTGACTATTTCTTCTCTAGATGTTTATGTTGCTTTTTATACTTAAATGCCATTTTTCTACCTAAATATAGCTACTATTATATTCAACTCTTAGCAATCTGTGTCTCTTTAACTCTGATCCAAAGTGATATTGACAGTTACCTATTTTACAGTGTGGAGTGAAGTGTCCTTACGCAAGCAGATACATCGGCAGTTGTCATCAGATGCAATAATTCAGTTCAGAAGGCTCTCACAAGAGAGTCAAGGCATAGAAGCCATGAGGGTCTTTAAGAGCGTGTGTGTGTGTGTGTGTGTGTGTGTGTGTGTGTGTGTGTGCGTGTGTGTGTGTGTGCGCGTGTGCGTGCGTGCGCGCGTGCGCGCGTGCATGGTAGAGAGCATAACCCAGGCCCCCACATACTGCTATCACCACTTATCTGAGAAGACTTTAGTAAGGGAGCCTTTATATTGTTGTTAGATATGTTTTTCTCCACATTGATTTTATAGAATTCATTGCTCCACATGGAAGTAGATTTATTGTTTTCAGTTGTGCTTCAATTCTAATTCAGAGTCATATTAGCAAGAAAATATTAGTATGTTAAAAAGTCACCATTATTGTGGCCTAGGGATTTGTCTCTGATAGAACAATTGTCTAGGATACATGAGGTCTTCAACTTATCTCCAGTGCCACAAAAAATAAATAGGTAAACATTTAAATAAGCAAATAGAGCAGAGAATTTTGGAGAATAGAAATACGCAGTACAGAAAATAAATTCCCATTGGTAACCTACATGGTGACATTGTCCCCGCTGCTTCGGAATCTGGAGATCACCTGTGCCGAAATACCCCTGGGGAACACAGTGGGACTTCATCTCTTAGTGAATAAAAGCTAGTTTTGGAGAGATGGTTCAGAGGTTGAGAGTGTTGGTTGATTTCCCAGAGGATCCTGCATCAGGGCTCACAGCTATCGGGCACTGTAGTTCCGGGGATCAGATGCCCTCTTCTGGCCTCCTTCCAACACCAGGTACATAAGGGACACACAGACAAACACCATTTATAGAGAAGGGAACGACCGCATTGTTGCAGCTTCTTTTTAAAACTTTGTTCTTATTTTTTTCTTTTGTTTGGATAAGCACCTGCTAACATTGTGCGGGGATATGCTTTTAGAACATAGATTAAAGGAGAGACGTGCTGTGGGCTAACCCCTCTGTACACTCTGTGAATATATGTTGCTATGACTGGCTTAAAAACAAGCTGACTGGCCAGTAGCTGAATAGGATAAAGTTAGGCAGGAAAGCTGGGAGAAAAAAATTTAACCCACAGTGAAGGGACAAAATGTAAATTATCATGGCCAGCCAAAAACATGGGAGTTTTTTTTTTTTTTTTTTAAAAAAAGTAAATTGCAATACTCAGCCATTTTTGTGAACTGTAGAAATGCGGGTTGAACATCAGGTAAAGCACCTGCTGCCAAGCATCACAGCGTGACTTCAGTCCTCGGCTCCCGTCTAGCGGAGGAGAGAACCACCGCCCCAGAACTGTCATCTGATCGCCACATGTACACACCAAAAGTAAAACGTAAAAGAGACATTCAACTTTTTTTGTGTCAAATTTATAAAACGCAGCTTCCAGTCAGGCTTTGATTTGGACAGTGGCATCCTCAGAAAAGAACTCTTTTCTGAAAGGGGAGAGAGTAATTTCATATCCCCCAGAAAGAGACAAAGAAACTAATCTCTTCCCAACGTCATCACACAGCTTCAACAGTTGCCAGAGCAGTGTCCATATGCCTACGTATTGGAGCAGGAACAGGAGCTAAATGACGGTGTATGTTTACTAATAATTGGGTCAAGAATTTACATAAAAAGATAAAAAGCTGCCTACTTCTAAGTTTCTAAAATAACACATGCTTATTTGCAAGCCACCCAGCAGGTTTTCAGAAACATGGGTGTGTGGCTGATTCATAGTCCCTGGTGCTTTGAGGGGAGTGGAAAAAGACCAAGCCAGCAGAGTTGATAGTTGGCGCGGTCAGGCAGGAGAGCCTGTTGAGTTAGTCTGTCAGACAGAAGCAGGCTTGGTGCAGGAGGAATGAAGAGGGCTTCATCTGTACAGTGCAGGCCCTGGAACAAAAGTCCCTCCTACAGATAACACAGTGTGGGGACGCTCCCCGCCTCGTCCCCCATTCCGAGGCCGTAGCCTCCTCTATGCAGTGGTACTGGATACAGCCTGTTTGTCTTCAGTCTCCTGATTTGATGAGTCTGCCTGGTGTTGGACGATTGCTTCAGCTGAACTTGCTCCTTATTGTTAGGCGATGGCCTGTCCCTTGCTAGACAGACATCTGAAGTGGGAAATGCATATACATATGACCCAGGGGACTGCAGGAAGGGCTTGAGCTGTGTGATCTCTACGTGGTTCTGACACCCTGTCCCCCAAGGTCAAATTTTGTGTAATGGTAAATTTTATGCTGTCTTCTTACATAGAATTGACTAGATTCTTGTTATCTTTTGTTGGCTTCCATTAGCTCCAACCACCGTGAATGTAACACATCGTCCAGTAACTCAGGTGACCACAAGACTCCCTGTACCAAGAGCACCTGCAAATCACCAGGTGGTTTATACAACTGTGCCCGCACCACCAGCTCAGGCTCCCCTGCGAGGAACCGTTATGCAGGCTCCTGCTGTTCGCCAGGTCAACCCTCAAAATAGTAAGAGGCTTTTTTTCTATGTGGCTTTGAAGTATGAGTACTGATCCATACTGACATTGGGTTATCATAATAAGGGACACACTGAACCAACAGACTTGCATGGTACAGTTAGTAATGATACAGTGCATTGGAAATTGCTGCTACTGGAGATTTAAGTGATTTTATAGCAAATTATAATGGTGTGAGGTAATTCGTTCGACTTAGCCGTTCCACCATGTGTACACTTCTCAAAGCACCACAAGCGTATAGTTGTATCTATTAAAATGGATTTTGAAAAAATATTTATTTTTTTCTCCCCTATTTATTTATTTATTTAGAGGTGGTCTTAGTATGTAACCTTGGCTGGCCTGGAACACAGAGCTCCACCTGCCTCTGCCTCGCAAGTGCTAGGATTAAAGGTCTTAGCCAGCCCTTCTTAGGATTAAAAGAGGAATTGGACATGTATACTGTAGGATTTATAGTCTTTATGTTGTCTTCAGTTTAGCTTTGTTAATGGCGCCACGTTTGATATTTACTAATGTTTTGAGACAAGGTCTGTCCTTGCCTGGGTAGAAGCTTGCTGTGCTGCACATGCTGACCTCGAACTCACCGAGGGCTGCTCACTCCTGCCCCCTTGCATGTAAAGGCATGGACTTTATGCCCTGCTCCTAGTAGTCACCATCTAGCCAAATTGGAGTTGGAATGATAAGTTGTGGTTTACCCAGAAAAGGGATGTCATGGCAAAAGGGTGGTCTCTGTTGACATTCTTAAGGGTCTGGAAGATGGCTGCAGAAATTAAAGGAAGTAAACTACCCAAGGAATTTTAGAGGTTATTTAAGCTGTAACTGTAGCCATTCTGTATTAGATACCGTGTATTCATAGCATAGAATATATGTCTTAATAGTAGAATATAGCATAGGGAAATATTTATATATAGTTAAAGCTTAGGAGCAGGGCATGAAGTGCGTGCACTTAGAAAGTGGAGGCAGGAGAATCAGGAGTTCAAGGTCATCCTTGGCTACATAATAATTTCAAGGCTAGCCTGGGCTACATGAGACCCTATGTCAAAAAGCCCAAATAAATAGGCAAATAAGAATGCATAAAGTTTAAAGGAAAACAGTTCCCACACTAGGAACTTCTTTTGCCTTTCCTTATACCTCCCTGTCTGTCTGCCGTCCTTGCTCTTCTTGATGCCGTCAGTGTAGGCAGTTGTTTGATTGGGTCATGGATGAGTTCTGGAACAGTCCTGAATGTCTGGAGGAGACATGATTGGGAGAATAGGTGGCTCTAAATTCCCTTTTGTTGACCCTGGGCAATATCACAGCTGTTTTCCCAAGTGTGTCCTCAGCTGATTAGCATTATAGAGAGAGAAAGTGGAGGACCCCACTAACATAGGGGTAAAAAAAGATTTGTTTGTTTGTGTGTGTATTATATGTGTCTGTCTGCACAGGCCAGCAAAAGATGTCAAATCACCTGGAGTTACAGGAGGTTGAGAGCGACCTGATTTCGGTGTAAGGAACCAGACTCAGGTCCTTCGCAAGAGCAGCCTGTTCGCCTAACAGCTTGATGACTTTGATGACAGCTTCTGTCTGTGGTCTTTTGAATCTTTGGCTCTAGTCTGGCTGTTGCCTGCACCTGAGAGCAGCGCCAGTGTTGTCGGGTTTTCATTTCTGGTCATCCTTGTGAAGACTCCTGCATTTGTGATGTTCTGCCGGTCATGCTGCTGCACACAGCTTCCAGTGCCACTTGAGGAAGTTATGAGTTCTGTGTATTCGTGCTCGAGTCACAGCTTGGCTGACTGGAGATAGTTGGAATCATTTTCCTCTTGAATTTTTTTAAAAAGTTGTTTTTTACTAATAATGTTTCTAATGCTCCAACAAATTTACAGTAGAATTTTCATATTTCCTTTATATTCTGTTTCATTTTCTTTTCCAGGCGTTACAGTTCGAGTGCCTCAGACCACCACGTATGTTGTGAACAACGGACTGACCCTGGGGTCAGCAGGGCCTCAGCTCACGGTGCATCACCGGCCACCACAAGTGCACACTGTAAGTATCAGACTTCCTCAGTGACTAAGCTGTCACATCGTTCCAGACAGCATTGCCTTTTGTTGTTGTTGCTGTTTTTTGATAGTTTCTTTACCTGTGTAGCTCTGGCTGTCATAGAATTCACTTTGTAGACCAGATTGGCCTCTGCCTGCCTCTGTCTTCCGCATCCTGAGATTAAAGTGGGTGCCACCATCACCTGGCTACCACACTTCCCAGCACTTATGTGTGTATGTGTCTGGATGAAGCTAGAGCTGGTCAGTTGGGATTTTCCGACTTAAATGTAGTGGAAGAGTAGTATCGTGAACTGCGCGTCTGAGTCCCGCTCACGAAGTGTTTGGTGCTGCTGTGCCCTCGCCCATGGTGCTTCTAGCCCCAGCCGCATCTATCCTCCTCGGGACCTTCCTTTACTTCAGTTCTGGCTGTTCTGTGCATAGCTAATTTGCCGTTCTTGTTGTAGCTACAAAAGAATGCTTTGATTTCTTCAGGATAAACTAGGATGTTTTCCCACTTCATAATTGACAACAGCTTTGGAGACGTTTTGCTTTATAAATCTAGAACTCCTCATAGCGTAAATTGTTTTGCTAGAGATATTAACTTCTAATTTTATCTACTGCTATTAAAAAGCTTTCGAATTGTAACCTGTATGCAGTTTCAACCGTTTCCCACACGTGACAGCTTTTTCCTGTCTGCGTCACTGTATTCCTACAGCACTTGCCGCATTTGTCTCCTTTGAGGCCGCTCTCCATCCAGCCCACACTGGCCTTGGGCTCATGGTCCTCTTGCCGTAGTCTCCAGGAGTTGGGCTTCCAGAGGGTTCACTAATCTGTGTAGCTACATTTGCTTATTTTAAGGGAATGCCTACTGTGATGTATTTCTTCCCAAAAACTTCAACGGAAACCCCATATGCACTGAGAAAACAAAACTCTTGCCTGGTTTTAACTGGTTTGGAGGCTTGAGTGGATTCAACAAGCATAAATATTGAACATATTAGAAGGAACACTGCTGACTGCGTGAGCTCTAGCAGACCCATTCAATTCCAGTGCTTTCCTAAGCCTGTGACTTCAGCCAGCTTCTCTTAGCTCTTTTTAGCTCTATGGTTTGAATGAACTGAGATGAGTAAGTAACTCAGGAAGAGATGATTTAAAGGAAGAACAGCCATTGCTGCTGTTCTGTCAGGCCTAATCCAGTTTTCAGTGTGTTACTCCCTTAACTGTGGGCTTTGCTCAACTTGATTTTGTCTGTTAACTGGTGACTCGTATATCTCTCTACAAATGTATGTATAATTTCTCTACTACTAGAAATAATGCCTTTCAGCAAAATCTCGAAATCTTCAGTATGTGATTCGCATTCCTTCCTGCTTCAGCCCTGTAGTCTTAGCATCCGCAGCCTCTCCTTGTCCTTTGTGGGTAGTATCTCTTCTTACAGTAGGGTTTGTATTTTTGCATGCTCTCTTTCATTGGTGGTAATGAGCAGAGTCTCCTTTCTGCATATTGAACTCCAACTCAGTGGTGATCCCTTAGGGGAATCACATTTAAACTGTGACTTGGCACTTTTAGAATAATTTATCTTACACTTTTGACAATTTGACTGCAATAAAACATTGGAATTTAGTTCTTTTTTTCTTTTTTTTTTTCAAGACAGGGCTTCTCTGTGGCTTTGGAGACTGTCCTGGAACTAGCGCTTGTAGACCAGGCTGGCCTCGAACTCACAAAGATCCGCCTGCCTCTGCCTCCCGAGTGCTGGGATTAAAGGCGTGCGCCACCACCGCCCGAAACATTGGAATTTAGTAACATGCTCTTGAACCTTCACATCCACTAGTTTATTCAAACTATCAGTAGCCGGAGGATCCTCATTCATTCCTGGCCCCCCAGACCTCAAATAATCACACAGAAACTGTATTAATTAAAACACTGCTTGGCCTATTAGCTCAGACTTCTTATTAACTAACTCTTACATCTTAAATTGACCCATTCCTATTACTTTGTGTATCGCCACAAGGCTACGTCTTACCAGGTAGTTCTGGGGCATCTGTCTCCTTCAGTAGCTACGTTGCATCTCTCTGACCCCACCTACTCGCTGTATCTCTTCCAGCCTGGCTATATTCTGCACTGTTATAGGTCAAAAATGCTTCTTCATTAACCAACGGTAATAAAACATATTCATAGCATACAGAGGGGACTCCCACATCATCTATCTTTATAATGAAGTACTGCTTTGCTTTCTTCTGTTTGGGTGCTGATTATCAACCTAGCGCTTTGTCCATCAGTATTTGCACCGAACTATATCCCCACTGTGAAGTATATATTTAGACATGTTTTGTTACATGAAGTTTGGTAAGGAATGACATTTGAACTCCAATACCAAGTCAGGGAGCAGCGTGTTGTACTTACTCCATTCTCTGGCTCTTTTGCTTGGAAGACTGCTGTTGTCTTAGAACAGCTGTGATGGCGATGTTTGCAATAGCCGCAGTGCTGTGCAGCATGGTGTCAGCAGGCCTTCCAGGGCCAGTTCCATGCTCTGCATCACTGGGCCTTTCTTCATGTACCCTATGCCAAAGGAAGTGCTAACACTCAAGCTTGTCTGTTGGCCTCCCGCCTACCTCTGCTCATCTGCTCACCCTTTCCCTGTTGGCTGGGGGTCATCTGGCCATTTCTGCATCTGTAAGTCCTCTTGTCCTTCACAGCATTGCCTTCTTCATCCAGCCTGGCCGAGAACATAATGCATGGTCAGCATTATTCATCTGTGTGCTGCTGTCTTTATAGGATAGTGTCGGTTGTATGTTCTACATAAAATGAGTGTGCTTCTATGTTCCGATTATATCTTATACATAATTTTTAAATGCTTTTGTAAAAGAAGAATCTACAGTAGAGAACATTGAATTGTAATTCCCTGTTAGTGTCAGTGATTGTTGTTGTCCATGAAGAACTTAGTATTTTCTGCCTAGGAAATATAGTTGAGCAAGTTCAGTCTGGAGCGTGATTGGTTGTGTATCACTGAATAGAATTGCCAAAATTGGATGTGGTGTCGGGTGGTTTTCAGAGTTCTTAATTTGAAATGTTCTCTCTATGATCACTAAAGTATCTTCTGAAATGATTGCGTAATCACTAGAAATCAACACATATCTTTTTCTTAGGAGCCCCCACGCCCTATGCATCCAGCGCCCTTACCGGAAGCCCCCCAGCCTCAGCGTCTACCCCCAGAAGCTGCCAACACTTCCCTGCCTCAGAAACCACACTTGAAGTTAGCCCGGGTTCAGAGTCAGAACGGCATCGTGCTGTCGTGGAGCGTCCTGGAGGTGGACCGCAGCTGTGCCTCTGTGGACAGCTACCATCTCTATGCTTACCACGAGGAACCCAGTGCCACTGTGCCCTCTCAGTGGAAAAAGATTGGCGAAGTCAAAGCCCTTCCTTTGCCGATGGCTTGCACTCTCACTCAGTTCGTGTCTGGCAGCAAGTACTACTTCGCGGTGCGCGCCAAGGACATTTACGGACGTTTTGGGCCTTTCTGCGACCCTCAGTCCACGGACGTGATCTCTTCCTCCCAGAACAGTTAGACCATGGAGCCTTCAGCTTCCTCTTTTCAAAGTTCCACATTTTGGGCTTGTTTTTAATCTTGTGCATGAAATTCAATGTAAAATCCACCTTGTACAAGATCTCTTGGACAGATGAGTGTACACACTATGTTTATAACTGAAGTATAATCAGTTCAGCCGGTAAAGCGAGTCTTCCCCTGAACAAGTCAAGTTTCAGGGGTTTCAAATGTAAATTGTTCCTTGCTTTAGTTATGAGGCTGGGGAATTCATATGGGTGTTTGTGTGTGTGTGTCTTTCTTTCTTTCTTTCTTTCTTTCTTTCTTTCTTTCTTTCTTTCTTTCTTTCTTTCTTTCTTTCTTAAGCTTTAAATTTCTGGGCGTGTGTTTATCACAGTGCAGTCCCCTTTTTCACTTTCATAGTTACCTCTCTTCTGGTGGGAAGCAATAGATAAAGAATCTGAGGGGTTGCTGGCCTGGTTCTACCTTTAGGGGGATCTAGAAGATCAAAGACTCGAAACAAAGCCCCAAAAAAATGAAAAGAAAAAATATTTAGCTTAAAACAGATATTTTAACAGAAGGAGTATTCTTTCCATAATTTCTTTGATTGTACCCCAAGTTCCCAATCTGGCTTCTCCATTTTTGTTGTGCCTTAGAAGCTCCAGAAATTCATGGGCCGTCTGCCTGTTGGTGTTCATTCTCTTTCAGCTTTCATTTATTCATTGCCACCAAGAATACCACACCCTTTATGCATTTTTAGAGCCGAGTTGTGGAGGGTGTGGTTTCCTCCCCTTTTATAACATCACTATATCACAAAATCCAAAAATTTGACTTCCTGTTTTCTTTTATTTGTTGCCCATTATTTAACTGCATAAAATAGGCCATGTTGTTTAAGAAAATTTAATATCTATGTTGTATTGTTAGAGAATCTGTAGGAAGTTGTGGTTCATCTCACCACTCATGGAGAGTCCTTTCCCAGGCAGTAAGTGCTCACAAAAGAGCAGGAGCTGAGATCTACTAATTCTCCGAGACCCTTCCTGCTTTAGCCTTCACTGCGTGTGGTGGTGCCCAGTAGCGTCGGGTTAGAACTTAGAAGCATGTCCTTTTGGGTCATTTCACATAGCTCCTAGATCCAGTCAGTGCAGTTTTTCTCATTCCTCTGCATAGATGACAGACAGGTGCAGGCTCACCCGTGCATTGCCCAGGGAGTCAGCCAGGTGCTTTAGAGTTGCAGCCGAGGGAGGACGAGGGCGAGTGAGGCATTGTGGGATTTGTGTAGTCGCTTTCCAGCTCTTTCCTCCTCCAGCATTTTAAGACATACGTCTGCCTTCATCAGTCGTTCTCTTTTCCTGGCATTAGGAGCGGGGAGCTCCAGTCCCTTTGTGTATTTGTTTCTTGGGTGGCTGATAGCAGGAGTGTTTAGTTGTGACGACAGGGTCTTTGGTGACTTCTCCCTTGCTTTGCTCTGTCATCTTTTAGTGTGCACGAACATTTTGGTTGATGAAGGAAGCCTGCAGTTGCCAAAGTGTAAATGCTCCTAACCTTCTACTCCCAGAAAAAGAGACCACATGCAGGTCAGTTTCCTCCAAGTTCAGCGTAGCCAGCCGCTGTGCAGCAGGGACTCCGTAGATTCGTGATCGTGATGAAGTGTTGCCCGTGTTAGGTAATGAGGATTTGGGAAGGAGGAAATGATTTCCTATGAAGGTCACCTCTCTGTGCCAGCGTGTGTGTCCATCACGTGACATCTCTCTGTGCCAGCGTGTGTGTCCATCACGTGACATCTCTCTGTGCCAGCGTGTGTGTCCATCACGTGTCACCTCTTCTGTACCAGCGTGTGTGTCCATCATGTGTCACCTCTCTGTGCCAGCGTGTGTGTCCATTACGTGTTGTGGGAGGCACAGGGTTGGCGTCTGTGTCTGGAAAAACATATGCAAAGTTGGTTTCCCTGGCTGGTGTGACCAATAGCCAATGGGAGTTTCCCAGATGAATATTTTTATTTGTATTCACTAATCATTTTTTTCTCTTGTTCTTATTTAAATGTTTCCATAGTGTTATATAATTAGGTGAAGAAAGCCCAGTGGGATTACTATATTTCATTGTTTTGTTTCTTCTTGGAGATTTTTGTCAAAAAAAAAAAAATCTTAATGGCTCTGGATGTAACTTTACTGCAGAAGGTAATTACTGAAAACTTTCTTCCAGATTGAAAATCAGGTGTGAAGAGAGACTGTAATTGTTGAGGGGAAAACACACTTTTGGATACAATCTCCTCAGATGACCTGCCACAAGGCTTCGGGCAGCAGCCATGTTGGGTTTCCTGACATGTGCTAGGCTTTTTTTCAGTAGGGCAGATGGGCATTGGCTTTCTGTCTGTCTGTCTGTCTGTGGGGGAGAATGGAAGACTTCAGCGCCCTCGGGATTTAGGAGCAGCGCACATCCCATGGCTCTCTGTCACCTCCTGCTCAAAGTATCACAGATAAGCTCAGTTGTCCCATTTGGGGAACTCAAGTTTGCTCTGTTTTTAGCCTGACAATACTGGTAAGTATTGCCTCACTGGGAATCCTGGAAACTTCTGAAGTGCCATCCTGAGGTAATGAACAGGAACAGTAGTGTGCGTTACTCTGCTTTGTCAGAGGACTTTGCACCCCATTTGAAGCGTGAGCACACCACCTTCATGTGTGTTCTTGCTATTGGTGTACAGGGACAACCTCGGTTGTGACCGTTAACTTGACAAGGTGACTGGCCGCTTCTCTAGGCTCAGGTTTTAAACTGTAGAATACTTTATACTGTGCAGTGCAGCGTGACTTTATGAAAGAAATGAGAGTTTTCTTCCTTGGAAATACTTGGTGGGACACCATTCACCTCCATGAACCTCCATCCATGTGCCAGATAAGGGATACCTTTAAAAAAAAAAAACGTGTATCTTGGGAATTTCAGGCACATCTTGGTGGCACTTTCTTTACTCACCTGATGACTGTTCTTGTTGCTTGCTCCATTGTGTTAAACATCCTCCAAATTACCACTTGGGTCAGTGCTGCCTGGAGGCATTTCACTTCCCGTGGGTTTCCCAGTACTGTGTAGGATTTAAAATGCTGTGTGTGTGTGTCATCTTACTTCAAGATGCTGCTATCTCACCCCATAGGTGCCACAAAGACAGCCTTCCAAGTCGCTGACTCGTCCTTAGGCCATTCAGTATCGTCATATTTTTTTTTCCTGCTTCCCTCTAGTTGGGTCACATGTTTGATTCCCATAGAAATACACAAGACCTTGTGCATAGATGACAACTGGGCAGTCGTGTGATGCTGCCTGCCTTAATTATTTTCTGAGCAAATGGCTTCAAAGAAATATTTGAGGGGCACACAAAAAATTAGAACAGTTACCATGAGGGGTTTGTCAGTGTAGGAACCTTACCACATTCTTAAACCTCATCCCCTTGAGCCAGCTGAAAGGGGGTAGCTGAAGACACACCGCTCTCATCTTCAAATGATTTAATCATGTTCGAACTTCTTAGTTTTGTGTTTTTTATGTAGAGAGAACTGAGTACCTATCATTTAAATATTTAAATGAATATTTCCCCCCTTTTTCCTTTTGTAAATAAGGGAATTAAGCAATCAAACACCTGGGAATCCTAGCTTGAGAATTTTATCAAAAATTTCAAACATAAATGTACAAATAAGCCCCTCGCAGGACAACTGAACATAAATGTACAAATAAGCCCCTCGCAGGACAACTTGCATTCTGATTTCTGTTCATTGCGGTTGGATATGTAAATAATAAAATGATGTCAGGCCTTCCTGAGGTCTCATCAACTGGGCTGTAGCAAGTTGCCCTATTTTCTATTAAGTTTTAAAAGTTTTCATTTTCTTTCCTACATGTATACTAGAGTGCTGTCTGTGTAAGTGTTAACTGTAGTGGGGACTTGTCCAGCAAGCCTGAAATTTGTACTCTGAAATAAATGATTGGGTTTTTAACATTCTGAGTACTCCAGTTCATTCCGAGAGTTCTCGGCTTGTGTGTGTTTCTTTGCTCAGATTCACACTGTTCAGTGTGTCTTATTTAACCTAGTTGGCAATTCCCTGGCACTCAACCCCCATGTTATTCCCTAGCTTTGAAGTTGTTTTGTAGAACCACTGCCTGGTTAGAAAGGATCCCGAAGTCTCTCTTGTTTGGGCTCTGCTGTGAGCCTGGGCCAGCAGGGGAAGGGGAACAAACACGGGAGGTGACTTTTCCCTGAAAATGACCCTCGTCTTACCCCAAGCTTAGTTGGTTAGAGCTTCGTTATACCATGGGCTGTGGTTGGCATCTGCAGGCAGAGGAGGGGAGAATGGGTTCTGCTGCCCTTTTATGTATTCATTTCGTTCTCCACCCTGCAGGAAATGGTTTTGCTGTAAAAAGCCAAAAATCTGGGAAATGGAAGGGAATTTAATATTTTTTTTATTAAATGTATAGATGGGAAAATAGAGCTAAATAGTGCCTTTGGAGCCTTATTCACAGCGTCCTTTTCCTCCTCCATCCTTCACTGTGTCAAAATTGGTTTCATGGTAACAAAATCAAAGTCATAGACGTCTGGCATCCCCTCGTGAAGAGTTTTGTTGAACCGATTCCAGTTAAAGGCAGGAAGGCCACCTTGTACTGTGGGACCACTAATGGCATAGGCTGTATACTGATATGCAAGGAAGAAGTCTGCCACCTGGAAAAGAGACAACATTTTAAAAGACCATCTGGAACTTGTGTAGTCTTTGTCTCCCTACCCAAGGGCACACTGCAAGTCTTTGAGACAGTTTCCTGGGAGCTGCATCCCTTCCATGACATGTGCTTCTGTATTCATTTGGCATCCAAATGGGAGTTGACTGGGAGAGCAGCATAGACACAAGCTCCGCAGTGGGATGGCCAATTCAGAATTGTAGCCCCACAAGTTTCACTAAAATCGCTTTAGTGTTTCCATGACTTGGGTTTCTTCTTCAGAAAGTGGGCTCATGCCTGTTCTTCCTACATCAAAGTATGAATTACTGGGAGTAACAAAGGCCTAAAGCCATCAAGTCCTCAGCGGAGGCTGCTGTTAATTAGGGCAGCATCAAGGGTTCTACAGGATGAGCCACATGCTCAAAGGGCACTCCAGAACACCTGACTCTGGGATAGAAGCGGATCTAGCATTAGAGGGGAAAGAATGCAATGTATCTGAAGTAGCTGGAAGACAATCTATGTTAAGCTTATCTGGCAGATGGTAGCTTGACTTTGGTTCTTCCGTACAGGGTAACAGTTTTCTGCATGTTGTCTGAGACAAATGCAACACTTCCCATACACCTTCCTCTCGAAGGTGTGAATACCATGGAAAAGAAACAAGGCATGTTGGGGCTCCCTGGTGCCACTTTCCTCTTTATTACCTGGGTTGTACAGCATGGAACATCCTTAGAACTGAAGTTTTGCCTTCACACGCCTGGCTGGGAGAGCCAGGACGCAGACCCTGAAAAGCATCTCCTACTTGAAGGATGGCTGATAGTGAAGGCAAGAGTAAGTGCTGTGGGAGCGTCTACAGTTCGTTTTAGTAGTCAAAGAGATGAAGCTGCATCTTGAAGCAAAAGGTCAGCCTGCTCTCAAGAAAATGGCCAAGTTTGTAGCCTTCACTGGTCTCCGGTGGTTTAGGTCCTTCCATGGTGGCCGTCTGTCAACATGCCGTTAGCTGGCTTTTGTTATTGGCCACATGAGCAAGCTTCATTTTGCTGCAAAAACCTGAAGTGCTTTGGCCAACTGGGCTAAAACATACCCTTAATTCATGTTTAATATAGAACCACTGTACTCTAGTAAGATGGTTCTTTGGATTTAGGGCCATCATAAAATGTTACTATGCTATCATTGCACATGTTTTAAAATGAATTCTAAAAGATTTATGTGTATGAATATTTTGTTTTCTTGTGTATATGTGCACTACATGCATGCAGTGCCAGTGGAAGCCAGAAGAGGATGTTGGATACCCCAGAACTGGAATCCAGATGGTTCTTAGCCAGCACATCAGTTCAGAGAATCAAACCTTGGTTCCCTGAAAGGGCAGTCAGTTCTCTAAAGCATCTCTCCATCCCTATGAATACATTTATAAATAACTAAGAGCTCTTCTAGACGTGGTGAGGGTGTTGAAGATTGATCCTTCACTTTATAAGGTAAATTCTGTTATCTATAGGAATAGTCTGCTTTCTGAATTTCATATATGTTTAGAGACACTGGGCCTTATGCCACAAAAAATCTGTCTCTAGCCTAACTCCTCATTAGAAGTAAATTGGAAAGCAAGGTATGTGAGTTACCTTGGTGTCATAGCAACCTCCAGGGCTGGGACTGGCTTCGTTCAGGTCCTCACGACAGCAGATAGTATTGCAGGGATCACCTTTACTGTAGGGGTCCTCCTTGTAATCTAGGAGACACAATGATGGGGAAAGAACAGGTGTTGGTTATTCTGAGATCTACGTATCCAAAGTAAGAGTTTGGATCTATTCATGCCTGAATCATTAAAGATTGTGTTTGACAGGGCACCCCAGCTGTGGTAGTTTAAGAGAAAATAGCCCCCAAAGGAAGCAACATTATTAGGAGGTATGGAGTAGGAAGAGTGTATCTCTGTTGGGTTGGCTTTGAGTCTCTCTTGCTCAAGCTTCCCTAGTGTGACATGGAGACCACTTCCTGTTGTCTGCAAGATGGAGACTCTCAGCTACTTCTCCAGTACCATGTCTGCCCGCACACTGCCATGCTCCACACCATGATGATAATGGACTGAACTGTAAGAGAGCTAATTTTAGCTGCTTTTGTCCTTGGGAATTCTGCTGGCAGGAGGTCGAGAGATGTTCAGGAAAAGGGCCCTCCTTACATGGATCATTTCCTTTATCTTTTACATGCAAGTTTTTTGGTGTGGGGGAGCGGTCAGGTAAAAAAAAGTCTGTAGAGCCAGGTGTGGTTATATACACCCACATTTCCAACATTTGCAAGGAGAAGACAGGATCAAGAATTGAATTTGTGTCTGCTTAAATGTGTGTATGCACATAAGCATGCCATGGCATGCCTGTGGTGGTCAGAAGACAAACTATGGGAATCCTCTTCTTCCACTGTGAAGGACAAGGGGATTGAACTCAGGCTAATAGGCTTGGCAGCAAGTGCCTCTCTCGGCTGGCCACACTGCCAGCCTTTCAAAAAGTTCTCTGAGATTTTATAAAGGAAGCAAATGAGCCAGGTGGTGGTGGTGCACGCCTTTAATCCCAGCACTGGGAGGCAGAGGCAGGCAGATCTTTGTGAGTTTGAGACCAGCCTGGTCTACAAGAGCTAGTTCCAGGACAGGCTCCAAAGCGGCAGAGAAACCCTGTCTCGACAAAAAAATAAATAAAAATAAAGGAGGCAAATGTTCTATTTGTTCAGCAAATATGTGTACAGCATTAATAGTATCCTGAATACCAAACGGTAACTTCTTCTAGTTCCTTCTAGAAGAAGATGATAAGCTTACATAGATTATTATTCCGTGGGGAAGGAAAGGAGTTTTGAAGAGTGACTCTGGAGAAACGTGCTACGTACTATTGTATCGCATGATGTATTTCATGGAAACCTCATCAGTCACTTTCCCTTGGTCGCGCCTGAAGATTTTGGCTCGTGGAGCTAAGTCGTAAGAGTAGTCCAAACCGAGCTTCTGAACCAGCAGCGGGTAGCCACTCCAGTTGTAGATTTTCTCATGGAAAGGGATATTGTAGGAAGGCCAGTATCCTGATAAGGAATGGAAGAGAAAGATGGGGTTGAACAGAGAGGGGGAGACGGGAAGAGAAGGGGAACAAAACGGGAAGGTTGTTGAATAATGGTACATTTGAGACTTGCCACATGTGTAATTACAATGACGCAGCATAGGAATTGAAGCTGAGTACAGGAACCTGCCGACCAGTGGTCCCTGTAAACTCCCAGTGGTGGACTGCCTCTAGATTACTGTAGGGGAAGAAGAGTCTGAGAGGTTTTTGATTCTCGCCCCGAGTTATTAATGCAATCTAGAATGTAGATAACATTATTCTCTATAGAGCAGAAAAAGCGAAGGGTGATGTAGTGTTCTGGGGAGCAGCCTGAAATCCATGCGGTGAGCCTGGTGTCTGCTGAGGACCGCAGACACTAATCACAGCGATGGAAACACAG
Source organism: Dicrostonyx torquatus (assembly GCA_028555095.1). Taxonomy (NCBI): domain Eukaryota; kingdom Metazoa; phylum Chordata; class Mammalia; order Rodentia; family Cricetidae; genus Dicrostonyx; species Dicrostonyx torquatus. Next base: position 3,015,115 of record JAQHUG010000135.1, read on the forward strand.
CACTGACATCAGAACACACAAGTTCTAGCTACGTTCCTGGATGAAAACAGGTCTCGGGCACCTCAGCCCGCTTCTTCCTTTTGTGAGAAGGGAGTGCCTGTGATGACTGGGTATGGGGGTGGGGTGTTGTCTTTCCCATTCCAGCAGGCTGTTAACTTCCAGGACGGTGGCCATTGTCATCCAAAATTTGCGCATCAGGTCACTAAGCAGTAGACATGTGGCACAATGCTAGGAACATCGCAGCTTACACTGGCCTAGGTTATTACCTACAGGACCATCAGTTAAAATGAGGGCGTCCCTAGCCACTGTGGAAACCAATATGGAGGAGTCTCAAAACCAGCTGCGATACGCTCCACAGGATGGGAGCACACAGGAATGGGAGCACACAGGAATGGGAGCACACAGGAATGGGAATGCACACAGGAAATCTTCAGTCACCACGTTTACTGTTTATAGTCGGTAGCCAATAGAAGCAACCCAGTGTCCAGCAATGAGCAAGCCATCTGCAGGAAAGAGGGTGGGTCTGGAGATGGTCACAGACCAGGGAGTGAGCCAGACTGGGACAAACACCACATTTCCTCCTGTGTGCTTTATAGTTATGGTTCAAAAGTAGAACGGAGACCATGTGAACAAGCGAAGGGGCCTAGCAGGAAAGGGATGGAAGGAGGGAGCAAGGGAGGAGCATGGTGGGTGTGTCAGCTCAAAGTGCGTGATGGGCTTGGATGAACTGTCTTTAGGAACTCCTCCACCACGTACAGTGAGTCCACTCCAATTCTAATAACTAGGGGTTGCTCTACTTGAAGGAAGTCTTCCCACCGCCATGTTCTCTTGGCCCTTGTGTGTCTATCTCCTTTTTTAACTCTTGCGTGGGACTCTCCTAATCCAGGGAGAAGCTACAGAGACAAAGCAAATGTTCAACCTTGCAGGGGCACAGAGCCAGCACCAGGAAGAGTGGAGATAAGGACAACACTGAAATTAACAGATAAAAACAGACTTATTGCTAGGACGGACTAAGTCACAGAGACTCGGAAATGAACACCGCCTGGACTCACAGCCCAGCTCCAACATTACTAGACATGTGACCGAGATACTCGGCTCTTTGTGCTAATGTCTTCATCTTTATAATGTCAGTGGTACTTTTCTGGCATCTGTTGTGTTTGAACGAGCAATGTTCCCCCGTAGGCTCATGCGTGTGTTTGAACACTTGGCTTCCTACTGGTGGAGCTGTCTGGGGACATCATGGGACCTTTGAGAGGTGCAACCAGCAGCCAAAACAACCGCTTGTGTAAGCGACTTTTGATCATGGTACTTATCACAACAAAGGTCACTAATCCAGTATCACACAGCAGATCCTTCCTTTTTAAGGATTGTTGTAGACGCTAAATGTGTTAAAGTGCCTGTAGTACTTACGGTAGTGCCAGGCTCGGAGAGAAGTTAATTGTTGGTCATACTATAGGAACAGCTCCCTCCAAAACCAGTCTCTGCTGCCTTTCACATTCTCATAAGGCCTCATCATTGACAAAAGCCTTTCCTACGGAAGTGTGTGTATTGCCAGATCAGCCTGGTGATGTTTAAGCACTACCACCCCCTCTTGGAGGTGCATCATTTCAAGCTCAGTTGCCTGTCTGGCCTTTGTTTGTTTGTTTGTTTTCGTTTTGTTTTTCGAGACAGGGTTTCTCTGTAGCTTTGGAGCCTGTCCTGGAACTAGCTCTTGTAGACCAGGCTGGTCTCGAACTCACTGCTGGGATTAAAGGCGTGTGCCACCACCGCCTGGCTCTGGCTTTTTTTTTTTTTTAAGATTTATTTATTTATTTATCAGTATCCTGCCTGCAGGCCAGAAGAGGGCACCAGATCTCATCTTAGGTGGTTGTGAGCCACCATGTGGTTGCTGGGAATTGAACTCAGGACCTCTGGAAGAGCAGTCAGTGCTCTTAACCGCTGAGCCATCTCTCCAGCC
>JAQHUG010000135.1:3063719-3083785 GCA_028555095.1 Dicrostonyx torquatus
AGTGCTGGGATTAAAGGTGTGTGCCACCACCACCCGGCTCCACAGCTTTTGAAACTATGTCAGCTGGAACCTTAGGCACCTCAAGGTTTCTTAGTTTCCTTCCAGAATGAATGCACATAGCTTTGCACATTTGTGTGTTTATGTGATTATCGCGGGGTGTGGCGATCAGAATTTCTATACTAAGACATTTTTGTCTAATGAGAGGGTAATTTAAAACACTAAAACTCTGTCAAGTAAGCTAAAAGCCTGCATGTTTGTAACCAGTTCTTCAACCTCAGCGGGAGCTGTGTATAGAGAAGGCTGGACAAAAATAGAAACAAGCTATGTTTTGCAACTAAAACTTTGTGCTGAACAGTTATCTGAAACGCAGTTTGCTTTTCTTGTTGAGATAGAGTATCACTATGTAAGCCCAGGCTAGCTTGGAAGTAACTAAGTAGCCCAGGTTGGCCCTGTACTCTTGATATTTGGCTTGCTTGTTTGTTTTGTCAGTTGGATTTATTAAAGTGGATTTCTGTAAGAACAATTCGATGACGAAGTTTTTATTTTGTTTTGTTTATGACGCTAGGGGAGAACTGAGAACATTCTAGGTAACTGCTCTACGACAAAGCTATATCCCTAACCTTGTATTAAAAACATTTTTCCATCATTCAGACCATATGAAGTCCGAGACACTTTCGAAAAGTCTTACCTTCATATTTTCTATGTACGCCCGTCTCAGGGCTCCGACATAAAGCCCGTCCAGCTGGGCCATAACATAGCCGGTGTGTCTCCAAAACGGGTCATCCTTCTGTTCTTTGATGTTTTTCCGAGTCCATACATCTTGCTTCCTAGAGGAGAAATTCGATTTGACCACAGATCTCAATGATGGCTCACTCGAAGCCAAATCAACCCAGGAGTCTAGAGGTCACACCCTCGCACACGCTGCTATGATTAAATTCTAGATTTTATTGCAGCCGCCACTCACGTGGTTTGGGTACGCACGTTAAACGGGTTTCCGGTTTCCCCCCAGGATGTTAACTTTGTGTAGCTTTCTTGGGGCCTTGTCTAGAAAGCTACACATGTGATGCCAACCCGTGAAAGCCACGCACAGACTGCCGCTCTACAGTAGGAGCTTCCGCACTAAAGACTGGCTGGGTAGTTTTGCATTTGTATGAAGGAGAGCTGAAGCCGGGACAAGGCTGTTTAAACACGGTCCTGCTTCCTTCTCTCGTCTCGCCATCCCATCTCGGTTTAGTATTGGTATCTGCCTCAATGTTTATAGAATGATATTAACGATTATTTACTAACTCATGCTCTATGAGTATTTTGCCTGTCAATCTGTCAGGGGGCTTGTGCATGCAGTACCTGTGGAGGCCAGAAGAGGGCGTGGGATCCCATGAACCTGGAGTTACAGATGGTTGTGAGCCTCCTTGTGGGTTCTGGGAACAGAACCCAGGTCATCTATAGGAGTGGCAAGCACTCTTAACTGTGGAGCCATCTCTCCAGGCCCTGGATGTTTTCTTTCTTTTTTTTAAAGATTTATTTATTTATTATGTATACAACATTCTGCCTCCATATATGTCTGCACACTAGAAGAGGGCAACAGATCTCATTACAGATGGCTGTGAGCCACCATGTGGCTGCTGGGAATTGAACTCAGGTCCTCTGGAAGAGCAACCAGCGCTCTTAACCACTGGGCCATCTCTCCAGGCCGGATGTTTTATTTTTAACAGCTTTTTTAATTTTCACTATTTTCAGCTCTCTGTCCTTTCTATGGGATGATTCAATGATCTAACATAATTTTTCACACAGAAAGCATTTCTGGTTTGTTTAGGGTGTCTTTATTCTTAAGACAATCCAATGCACACCTCTTAGCCTTTCACAGATGCAAAATTTAATGCGTGATCAGCAGACCACACAGGAAAGAACCTTTGCATTCCCAGATGACTCTCCTGCATGCCACTGATATAGTAATACTTGACTTTTACTTCCCAGAAAATTTAAGTAAAATGGAAACATCCCCAGAAAGCATTAGAAGTCTGACTTTAGAACGGGGTACGTGGGTAATCTCTGTACTCCGGAGGCTGAGGCAGGGAGATCGTGGATTTGAGGTCAGTCTGGGCTACACAGTGAGAGCCTGCACATCTCCTCGCCTTCCAGGCCAGGGATTTAGATAGTCCCTAACACCCAGCTACAGTTAATTGCCGGGTACACGACAGAAACACCGTAAGGAGCTAGGAGAAGGGATGCCTAGAAAGAAAGCCAGGGACACCTGCGTGGGAGGCATCAGAGATATGGCTTTGTCTGTTTGCCACTGACGATGGCTTCGTGCTGTTTCAGCTGTTGGTACTGTGACTTTCAACCTGACCTCCGAAAGAGCTGAAGTGGCTAGCAAGCTGCTTTCACTCCATTACAGAAAAGGTGACCCGCTCCGCGGGAAAGGCTCTGCTGCAGAAGACCCAACAAGAGCTTGACGAGGGAGGGGCCGCAGGGGAGCCCTGGCAGCCAGAGCAGGAAGCCGTTACACTTACTCCATGAAGTGCTGCACTTTATCTATGATGGAAGGGTCCTTGATCAGCTGCGGGTACAGGTTCGTGAAGTGGTCTGACATGTGCCTGAAACGACAGGGAAAACGCGTTACATTCCGGTTTCTGTTGGCTTCCATGCTCGCAATAACTTTCTCTTCTGGCTAACTAGAACGTTCACCGCTTGCAAACCTCCGCCTTTTTTTCTTTAAGCCAAACAAATGCATAGCTTAAAATTAAGAAATATCTCCGGGAGCTGGAGAGATGGCTCAGTAGTTGTGGGCACTCCCTGCTCTCCCAAAGGACCTGAGTTTGGTTCCGAGCACACAACATAGAAGTCAGTGTGGTGGCGTGTGATCGTAACCCCAGTGATGGGAAGATGCAGAGAGATGGTTGCTGGGGGCTTGCCAGTCAGCCAGCTCAGGGGACATGATGAGTGCTAGGATCAGGGAAGAGACCTTGCCTTACAAAAGAAGGTGGTGGGACTGGAGAGATGGCTCAGTGGTCATGAGTGCGTATTAGCCATGGGGAGGACCTGAGTTCAATCCCAGCATTCACATAGGAAGCTTACAACTACCTATAATTCCAGCTCCAAGGAATCCAACATGTCTCTGACTCCTTGGGTGTGCACATGCGCGCGCGCACACACACACACACACACACACTACACCTACATAATAACAACAACAACAATAATTGAAATTAATGTGGAATGCAGAGGAGGAGGACGCCATGAGCAAACTTCCGTCTGCAGTCTGACGGTGACATGTCCACCAGGGATTCCTGTTGGAACAGCTGATCCCCTGCCGGCAGTGCTATTTTGGGACATTCTGGGGTCTTTTGGACACGTAGCTTGAACTCAGGGGGAGCCACTGGAGTAGGGTTCTGGGTCACTGGGTTTTCCCTTCCACTGGAGCCCTGGGCAGACTCTGGACACCAAGTAACCACCCGCATAAACTGCTCCTGATCCAGCCACAGGCAACTCCTATGGCTTTGCCTGTTCCGCCATGAGGGGCTGTATCCCCCCCCGCCAAAACCATGAACCCCCAATAAATCTTCCCCCCTTTAACGTTGCTTCTTGTGAGCGTTTTATACCAGTAAAGGGGAAAGTTGCTAATAGAACTCCTTTCTGTGAGACTCCCAGCTGGCCCACGGCTTCCACGGGTCCAGATGACCCGGGGTTGGCCCTCTGACACCAGGAGCCCACAGAGCTTTTCCCCTGACAGTTGCTCAAGTGTCTTGTCACAGGTGGGAAACTGTGAACCCTAGGGCCAGAGATGATCCGAACTGGTTTCTCAGGGCAACAGATTTAGGGGTTCTTAGTCCAAGCTGTACTTACACATCTCATTGAGTTTCAGAAAACAATCAAATATCCTGTGTGGCCTTGGGTGAAGTGAGGAGACACCGGAAGACGCAGGGGATGGCTATTGAAATCACAGGTAGCACTGAGGGCATGGATGGAGACCATGGAGAGTATGTCAGTCTTGCCATGTATCGGATGTTTTTAAAAAGGCGAAGGAATAAAAGAAATTACTGTACTGTGGTGCTGGGGAATAGCATCACACAAGCACTGACTAAACCTTCTCCTTCCTACAAGACGCCTCAGGCACAGAGACCCATTCTGGGAGTGGGGATTACTGGTCAGTGGAGGACAGGAGAAGCATGAGTCACTGTTTACATCACACCTAGTGGGTTATGTGGAGTGGCTCCTCTAAGACCACCATCTGGAGGAATGAGATTAAGACTGCAGAGAAGTCAGGATTTTGCTTGTAGACTCTAGCCCAGGATGACGGAGTCGAACTTTGCCTACTGAATTCCAAGTCTTTGTTCTTCAGTGTTACACTCTATTGCTTGATTAGTTCACACATATAGCTACTTATTGCTTAAACAATCTTTTCAAAAATAATTTATTTTAACTTTATTTTATGTGCATTGGTGTGAAAGTGTCAGATCCCCGGGAACTGGAGTAACAGACAGTTGTCAGCTGGCCATGTGGGTGCTGGGAACTGAACCTGGGACCATTGGAAGGGCAGCCAGTGCTCTCACGTGCTGAGCCATCTCTCCAGCCCGTTTAAATAATTTTTATGGGACTGGGGAATGGCTCAATGGTTAAGAATGCTTGCTGTTCATTTTTCAGCACCCACGGGGTAGCTCACAACCATCAGCAACTCCAGTTATAGAGGGTCCGATGCCCCCTTCTGACTTCCGTGGGCACCAGATACACACATGGCATACATACATCCATGCAGGCAAAACATTCTGACACATAAGATAAGTATAAAACAAATGTAAAGATATAATTCAAAGTGCATAAGCTTTCAAGATGAAAGCATTCCTACAAACATGGCGAATGTTCCTAAAACAGCAACCCTCAAAGGGACACAGGAAGGAAGAGCAAGGGGGCTGCTCGCGGCCTGGCGAAAGTGGCATTAGGACAGGAAGCCAAGCGGCCACCATGGGCAGAGGAAACCTAGTTTCTGGAAAAAGGCTAAGCCCAGAAAGAGGCTCACGCTGAGGCTTGCGTGTGTGGACTCACCTGGAGATCTATGAGAACTCCGGGCAACACAGGATGCAAGCATCTTGAACGGGGTGGTGCTAGGAGACGGGGCAGCCGTCTAAGCCGACTGTGTTACTAAAACAACGAAATCACGAGGTCGCTTTCTTTCTTTTTTTCTTTTCTTTTTTTAAGTATAGACGTCTAACCCTAACCCTAACCCAATAGAAGCGCTTGCCCTGTAAGTCTAAAGACCTGAGTTTGATACCCAGAGATGGAAGGAGAGAACTGACTCCTGAAAGTCGACCTCTGACCTCCACAGGTGTATCATGGCAAGTACCATCTCGCCACCACATATCACACACATGCGCGTGCGCATGCACACACACACACACACACACACACACACACACACAGGCACGCACACATTAACTAAATTAAACAATAGTTTTAAAGTATATAAAATGCACTTTATATACAAATTTATTTTTCTTTTAAAAAAAGAAAAAATAAGGTGTGGGCTTTTCCTAGACAATGTTCCCTTAAGTAAGGAAATAAAAATACTGGGCATTCGCCCCCCAGTCCCTATCTCTGGGCCTCGCCTAGGCCGTCGGTGTCTCAGCTCTTCACCCATTTTCACTGTCAGTAGCGTAGTGTGTCTCAAGTGTGAGGAATTCTGTGGCTTCTGCTCCAGGGAGCACCTGTCCAGGGACACGCTGGCTCGGAAACATCCTACAGCCCTCAAGGAAAAATAACCAAACCCCAAGTGCCAGTTCAGAGAAATCCTGAAGCAGAGGAATCTCAGTCTTGACTTGGAGATGGATGTAAAGGAGACCTACACAATGGAGGCAGATGGAAACACAGACAGCTGAGACGTGACTACTAAACTAGTGTTTGTTTATTTTGTGGAGGCTATAGCTTTACATTTTGTTTTTTTTTTGATCATATTCATGAGTGTGTATGTTTGTGTGCGTGTGTGTGTGTGTGTGTGTGTGTGTGTGTGTACTAACTGCAGTGTACTGCCTAAGGAGGCCAGAAGAGAGCATCAGATTTCTGGGAGCTAGAGCCACTCTGGTCCTTGGAAAGAGCTGCACATACTTTTATTTCTGAGCCTCCTTTCCAGCCCCAAGACCAGGTTTATTTATCTATTTCTTGTTCTCACATCCAGAACAGGGAAGAGATATATTAGGTGAGTGGTGGAGCTGTGCAACCATCTGTGATAACATGCAAGGACACAGACTGTGTGTGTGTGTGTGTGTGTGTGTGTGTGTATGTGTATGTGTGCGCGCGCGCATATGGAGGCCAGCAAATAACCACGGATTTTGTTCCTCAGGCACTTCCCACCTTAGGTTTGAGACAGGGTTTCCCTTTGGCTTGGACTCAGCATGCCGGCTGAGCTGGCTGGCAGCGAGCCCAGCCATGTGCTTATCTCTGCTCCCGCACGCACCATCCAACTATTCTGTGACTTGGGTTGGAGGCTCGAGCTTAGGTCCTCATCCTTGCAAAGGCAAGCCCGTTACTCCAAGGACATTGACTCTGAACACTGGGTTCAAAGCTTGCTCCTACATTTGTTGATGACTAGAAGCAAGAACCCAGACTTTTCCACGGTTCTGTGTCTCATTAAGCGGAGCTGACGCTACGTGAACTTCGTGGATCCTATCAAGCTTAGTTCCAGGTCCTGCAGTGTTTCCTCCTGGGTGGGCTACCACTTGCTCACCTCTTTGTCACACACATCAGACACTGAACATCTCGAAGACACGTGAGCATCCATCTCTTCCTGAATCTTTTCGCCTCATGACAGCATCACACCATGTAGCAGTTACCATTCATTGCATCTCTCCTGCGCCAGGGACCAGACAGGTGGCCTTAGTGTTTTCCACAGTCATTAACCTACATGCACGTGTCTGTACAAATGGAAAAACTGACTGTAAGCAGCCTGGAACCCCACTGTGTCGACTAGCTTGAAGTCAACTTGACACAAGCTAGTGTTCTCTGAAAGGCGGAACTGAGAAAATGCCTCACACGGTCTGGTTGTAGGGCATTTTCTCAATCAGTGATTGATGGCGGAGGGCCCAGACTACTGTGGGTGGGGACTGTCCCTGTGGGGTGTTCCTGGCTTCTATGGAAAGCAGGCTGAGCAAGCCATGGGGAGCAAGCCGGTAAGGAACCCCCATCCATGGCCTCTGCATCCATCAGCTCCTGCCTCCAGGTGCCAGCCCTGGCTGATGAGCTCCTGTTCTGACTTCCCTTGAAGATGAACGGTGACAGGGAAGAGTGAGCTTTTTGGCCACGGTGTTTCATCACAGCAGTAGAAACCCTAACTAACATACCTTACTTATTGACTTTCTTTCAACTACCTAAAACATTTTTCTGTATGCAGGTTTTCATGGTCCTCGTATGTGGCCAGCAGTGAACATAGAATTAGCACAGACTGAAGTTAACATGAACACTTTACGTTCTTTGAACACTTGCTGGAGCACGGTACTCTAGATAAGTGCTTGCAGCTAGTTGGCAGTGGCCACTCTCCTACTTCTCAGGATTGTCATCCTGCCTTGTGTCCTCACTAAGCTCCAAACAGTTACAAGTCCATGGTTCATTAGATAGTTTTGAGGGTGGGGCTCTAGCTTAGTTTTGGCCTTTGCTTATGGACTTGACTTGGGAGCATCTTACGTCAAAAGGAGCAAGCCCGGTATGTGGAAGAAATTCTTGTGGACAGTAGCCCACACACAAGCGATGGACTGATTGCTGATTCTGTTGAACACAAGTGATGGGCTGATTGCTGATTCTATGGGGACCATGGTGCTGGTAAACTTGGCCAGCCTTAGGAATGGTTGTGTTAACATGGTAACCTTTCCACCAAAGAATGCTCTCATGCCCACTTCTGTCCCTTCCTTCTGAACAACAAAACAGGTGTGTGTGTGTGTGTGTGTGTGTGTGTGTGTGTGTGTGTGTGTGTGTGGCACTGGATCCACTCCTTCCAGCTGGGAAGTTGCAGAGGAGGAGGCTTCAGCAGCTGTCTTGGACACCCCATTTTTAAAAACCACTTTATTTAAACAACCAGAGAGAGCATCCTAGGGCCCCACATCCTCATCCCTTTTCCTCCCAGAAAGCTTTCGATGCCTCATATTATCAATGACCCACCCAAAGGTTTTGTGCCTCTTTTTATCAATGATCCGTCCAAGATCATTTAATATTTAGATCATATCAAGGAGACACAGGAGACTGAATTTACAACTCTTAGGGAGCCGCTCAATCAAGTTCAAAATCGAAAAGAAGAAACTCAGCGTGGCTGGGGCTCCAGCTTGCTGTGCTGCATGGAAATACTCTTTCTGAATCATCAGCTACAACAGGATTCAATTAAATCTAACGAGCATGTAATTAACAGCTGGGGCAGAAGTGCCAAGCCAGGTGTTTGGGTGCATAAATGTGGTTAAGACAGGGAGCCCACCTTCAAGATTCTACAGAGGGTGGAGGGAAGAGATGGAGCTGTAAGTCAGTGGGGAGACAGTCATAAGAAACTTTATCAAGATGATGTCTTCGGAGGATGGAGAGATGGCTTAGCAGTTAGGACTTTTCCTGTTCTTGCAAAGGACTTGAGTTTGCTTCCCTGCACCCACATCAGGTGGCTCACAACTGCCTATAATTCCAGTTCTGGGGGATCTGATGCCCTCTTCTGGCCTCTGGGGTCACACACAAACATGGCACACAACACACACAACAAACAAACAAACAAATAAACCAACCAACAGGACAGCATTTAGCTAAGGCATGACAACACAGGCCTATAATCCCAGAACCTGGGAGGTAGAGGCAGGAGGATCAGGAGTTTACGGTTATCCTTAGCTAGATAGTAAGTTGTGGGCCAATCTAGGCTACATAAGGTAAAGAAAGAGAAGTCAAAGCCCCACTGCCTGTGGGGGGGCTGCTGGTTACTCCTATTGTTACCCCAAGACAGCACCTCAAGGGAGGGAGGATTTATTTTTACCCATCGTTTGAGAGGGTGCAGTCTAGTACAGTGTAGGGGGATGGACTTCATGCCAGTAAGAGCCTGTGGCTGGGATCTTCAGATTGTGGTGGGGGAGGAAGCAGAGACGACCAGCTAGCTGAAAGTGGATGGAGCTGGCCTATAACTCTTCATTTTGACTTCTGTAAGCCTGTACCTGCCAACTAGGCTCCACGTCCAAAAGTTTCCACAACTTCCCCCAAACAGGGCCACCAGCTGGGGGGGGGGCAATTTTACATTCAAATTGTAACACTGGCCCTAGACGGTTAGTACATTTATTAATTAGTGGTAATGAGCAAGGCAGCATCGAGTTCCCATCCTAGGAGCCCTGCTAGCATCAGCAGCTGGAACCCGGGACCCCGGGAGTCAGCCTAGCTACTCCACTGAGCAGGTCGATGCCTTAAGGCTAGCTCTTGTACAGCAGACTGGGGACGGAACCCCATCTCTGGGGCCACATCAGAAGAGAAAGAGGGACACGGTTGCTGCCGGTGCCCCAGCCCTCGGCCAAGCACGGGTGTGGAGCACGCACAGTCACTGTGCAAGGAGCCAACTCTGGGCAGCTCTGTGCTGAGCCCAGAGGTGATCTAAACGCCCTCACGCTGCGTTTCCGGCCTGTGTCTGCCTTTCAGTAAGCAGGACGGCAGAGCTGCAGCAGATCCCGGATGTCTGGTCAGGTCGCTTGTTGCAGCAGCAGCAGCGACACCCAGATCATCCCACTTGGGAGGCAGAGGCAAACGAATATCTTTGCGTTTGAGGCCAACCTGGGTTACACGACAAGTTCCAAAACAGCCAGAGCTACATACTGAGACCATTTCTCAAAAACAAAAACAAACAAACAAAAAACAAAAACAAACCCATAGAGACAAAACATAAGATTGTATTTCAGAAACAAAATAAAGCCAACCAATTAAAAACAAAACAAATTGTAGTTACTGAATCGTAGCTGCTTTTTAAAAATGAAAACTAAGCAGCCTGGGCACAGTGGCGCATGCCGTTAAGCTCAGCAGCTTTCACTTGGGAGGCGGAGGCAGGAGGATCTCTGTGAGCAGAAGACTAGCCTGGTCTACAGAGTGAGTTCTAGGACAGCCAGGGCTACAAAGTGAGATGCTGTCTCAAAACAAACAAACAAAAACCCAAAGGGGGAAAACATAATGTAATTTTTACTACATATATGGTTTGGAATGGATGTGGGGCGAGGGAAGGAATGTATTCAAAGATCAATGCTTTCTGTCTGGAATGAAGGTACGGGGCTAGTCAGATGGTGCACAGCTAGAGACGCTTGCTTGCCTGACAACCTGACTTTGATCCCCAGGACGCACGAAGTAGAAGGAGGTAGAAGGAAGAACCGAGTATCACCGACTGTCCTCCAGCCTCCACACGCATGTCATAACGCCCATGAGTGCACGCATGTGTGCACGTGCATACATACATACACACTCTCACACACACACACATGAAAATAAAGAAAACCATTAAAAACCCACACCCTAACCCACCTCCAAAGTATCTGCCCTGAGATGTTGGGACATGAGAAGGACATCACGCGCCCTAGTCAGAAACCTGTCAAAGCCCCATGGGCTCTCTCCAGCAGTGGGGCTCAGTTCCAAGGCCGATGCACGGTCCATAGACCCAAGCTGAGCTGCTCCTTCCAAACTCGCTTTCCCTCGGTGCCCCCATATGTGTCATTGTCAACTCCGTCCTGTCTGTTTGTATTCAAACAATTGCGGCCTGAATTGTCTCTCCAAACTGGCAACCCAGTTAAACAACACAGCCGCAGCTCAGTGGAGAAGGAACAGCAAGAAGAGTTAAAGGAGCGCCGAGAAGCTGGCTTTACGTGTGTAACATAGCTTTAAGCATGTCTTTAAAATATTTCCGATGGATCGGGGAGATGGCTCAGTGGTTAAGAGCACAGCGGTCCTGGGTTCAGTTCCCAGCATGCACATGGTAATTCCAGTCCTAGGGGCTCTTGATGCTGTCCTCCCGTCTCCACAGGTACTGCACATATACGACACACTTAGGTCTAGATAATGGAACAGGAGCTGGCGTCCATGACCGATAACGGTTTCAGGAGCTCAGAACGAGATTAGGATCCACATTTAACATCTCAGTGAGAGTCTCGTAGCCCCCAATAAAGTTAGATTAAACTGTACTTCACTAGGCCACAGGGGATAGAAGAAGCTAGCTGAGTCGGAAAGAGAGTTTTATGTCAAATGTGATGTGATCGAACGAGATGCAACTTTGCTCCCTTCAGAGGTTTCTCCAACACTCAGGGGGTTGAGGCAGGAGGACCGCTGCATCTCTGAGGCCAGTCTGGGTTGCTTAATGAATCCCAGGAGTCTTAGTTAGGGTTTCTATTGCTGCGACAAAACACCATGACTAAAAAGCAAGCTGGGGAGGAAAGGGTTTCTTTAGCTTACACCTCAGCATCGCTGTTCATCACTGAAGGAAGTCAGGGCAGGAGCTCACTCAGGGCAGAGTCCCGGAGGCAGGAGCTGATGCAGGGGCCATGGAGGCCTCTTATTGACTCTGCTTACTGACTTGCTTCCTATGGCTTGCTCAACCTGCCTTCCTACTGAACCCAGGACCACCAGCCCAGGGATGGCACCATCGACCTTGGGCTGGGCCCTCCCCCATTGATCACTAACTGAGAAAATGCCTTACAGCTGGATCTCAATGGAGGCGTTTCCTCAACTGAGGCTCCTTCCTCACTGATGGCTGATGTGGGGTTCCCCTCTGTATGCTGTGAATGTTTTATTATCATTGGTTAATAGTAAAGCTGTTTCAGCCAGTGGCTTAGCAGAATAGAGTCAGGCTGGAAGAGATAGAGAGTAGGCAGAGTCAGGGAGATGTCATGTAGCTGCCGAAGGAGAAAGACGCCTGAACGCCAGAACCTCACTGGTAGACCACAGTCCTGTGGCGATACACAGATTAATAGAAATGGGTTAATTTATGATATAAGAGCTATCTAGAAATATACCTGAGACACTGGCCAAACAACATTCTAATTGATACAGTTTCTGTGTGATTATTTGGGTCTGGGAAGCCAGGAAACGAACAAGCTCTCTCTACTTACAGATGACTCTAGCTTATGTCAAGTTGACACACGAAAAACAACCAGTACACTAGGCCAGTCCCGGTTAGAGTGAGACAGAGTGAGACCCCATTTTAAGCAAACAAACTGGACTGGGGACAGGTCAAAGGTAACTTGATGTTGGTAGAAGTCCTGGTTAGGGTCCCAGCAGAGCAGGAAACTGGGCACGGTGGCCCATGCTTATAATCTCAGCACCTGGGAGGTGGAGGCAGGAAGATCAGAAGTTCAAGGTCATCCTCAACTTCATAATGAGTTCAAGACCAGCCTGGGATACATGAGCCCCTGCTACAAACTCCAGAAAAGCTTAAATGTGATTAAATTATCAAGTATATCCTTCTCATTTTTTTTATAGGACAAAGCAAGAACACTGGACTTAAGAGTAATTAGTTACAGTCTATTAAAATTTCAATGTAAACCTCTTTGTCCACCGGGAAATATTGTTCCAGAATGGTAGAAAATAAATGCTCTTACATTTTTAAAATTTATTAATCTCCATTACGTTTTCATTATTTCATTCCTTCTTTTACGGTGTGCGTATGGACGCGAGTGTTCCATGAGATATGTAAGGAAGCCAAGGGACAATTTATGAGTTTCATCCTGTGGTCCCTGGGACTGAACTCAGGCTGTTAGGCTTGGCGGCCACTGCCTCTACCCACTGCACCATTTTGTCAGCCCCTTACATTTTAAAACAATCCTCCCTGCTTTCTCTCGCGCGTGAAGCTACTCCACATCCTATCTGCCTTCCAATCAGTGGGGCAAATGACTAGCAGGATGGCACAACCTTTCCAAGTGCTTTCATTAGAAGTGGAGAATTGGTGGCGGAGGAGACGGTGCAGGCCAAGTGCCTGCCACACAAGCATGAGGACCCTGAGGAGAGGTGGAGACGGGAGCAGCTCTGTCTGGTGCCCACTGGCTGTCCAGCCTAGCTGAATCAAAGCGCTTCAGGCTCAGCGAGAATCCCGGTCCCCAAAACATTAAAGTGGAGAGTGACCGAGGAAGACGCCACCAACCTCTGACCTCTGCACACGTGCAGGCGCACCTGCACACAATGCACACACTCGTATGGACAAGGATACACACATAGGGTGGTGGCGCACACCTTCAATCCCAGCACTCGGGAGGCAGAGGCAGAAGGATCTCTGTGAGTTTGAGGTCAGCCTGGCCTGCAAAGTGAGCTCCAGGACAGCCAGAGCTGTTATACAGAGAAACTGTTTCAAAAAAACAAAACAAAACAAAACAAAAAAGTAGAAGATTTCAAGAATGAAGTGTTATGAAAACGAGCGGGTGCCCGACCTGGGTGCTTTTTGTCTTCTGGGTGGTGGGTATGATTATGATGGGTACAAGTGGGGTGCTGTTAACCTTGCAAGTGCACCCCAGCTACCTTCTACTCCTAACACACCATATCAGGGTCCAGGAGCCACTGTTGGGCAAAGCGAAGGGATAGGTACTTACGGAGCCGTGAGGTAGCCCTCAAGGTAGCCGGCCAGAAACATGATGATCTCGTTGCTCAGGACCTGAGAGCTATACCCAGCTCTGATTTCCAGGACGCCCCAGCCTGTGACCGCAATGGAGTCATTGTAGAAGCCGTAGGCATCCCCACTCTTGTCCAGCACGTTCCTGACTTCCACTGTCTTCGAATCAGGTATCCAGTATGCAGTTGCATAGTAGACTCCTGCAGGAAATGGAGCCGTGAGGGACACCACTCAGCTAAGGCCCATGCCTTTCCCCCGTGCAACCAATGTCCCAGAGTTTGTTTTTAAAGATTTCTGTCCTACAGGCTGGGAGGATGGCTCAGTCGGTGAAATATTCGCTGAGCAAGCATAAGGGCCCAAATTTGACCTCTGGCACCCTAGTAAAAAGCCAGCTGTGGTGACGTGTTTGTAATCCCAGTACTGGCTCCCAGTAGCTCGCAGGCTAGTCTACTCTCAGGCCAGTAAGAAACCTGTCTTGAAACTAAATGACGTAGACAGCATCCCAAGGAACATCTACAGCTGACCACAGGCTTTACATACACACACACGGGGGGAGAGAGAGAGAGAGAGAGAGAGAGAGAGGAGAAAGAGATTTCCATTTTAAGCCAGACATGGTGACCCATGCTGACCCATCAATCATCCCAGGATTTGGAAGGCTGAGGCAGGAGGATCTCAGATTTGAGTACAGCTTAGTGAGATCCCATTCCAAAATAAACACTAAAAAAAATAAAAAATAAAAAAATCAATTCCTCAGTCCCTCCTCTTGGTCTCACAATCCATTTCATGTCCGGGTGTCTAGCTGTCACATCGCCAGGCCAAGCACACTGGTACCCATACATCCAGCTCTCTGCCCTGCCAGGAACTGGGTCAGCTCTCCTAATGTGAGATACTATCTCTTCCTCCTGATAGTCCCTCTCTTCCTACCACTCTAACACTCTGGAAATGGTTAGTGAGGACTCACAGGGGCCACTGTCCCCACTCCTTTGCACCTAACCCCTACATGGCAACCTCCTCAAATCCAGAGACAGTTTCTCTCCCAGCAGATATAGTACCTGGCACATAGTAGGTGCCCAGGAAACTACAGCGGAAGGAGAGTCTAGTGTGGCACTGGCCATCTGTGTAGTGGTAAATGCTAAATAAATGTCAACTCAACAGAATCTGGAATCACGTGGGAGATAGGCCTCTGAGCATGCCTGTTGGAGATTTTGATAATTTCATGAACTGGGGTGGGAAGACCCATGCACTGCAGGTGGCACCATCCCCCGACTGGGATCCTGGACTCTATAAGAATCACCATGCACACTGAACCGGAAGACAAACAGGGTCACAAGGCTGAGACTGACCATAGCTAGATCCTGGAAAGAAGGAATTTTTGTTGTTACTAACTGCCTGAGGCACATGCTCGCTACAGATCTCAGGCTGGACTAGAACTCACCATCCTCCTGTCTCAGACTCCCATTTGCTGGAATTGCAAATATGTTGTCAGACCCAGGCAGAAGGCCTTTACAGAGGGTTAAATGGAAGCAAAGTTTTGCATTACATTCCTGGCAGGTCTTGCATGGTTGCATATGACTGCAATCCCAGTATCAGGAGGCAGAGGCAGGAGGATCACTGCAGGTTTGAGGCCAGTCTTCTAGTCCCTGGCTGGTCAGGGCTACAGAGCAAAACAATAGTCTCAAAACAACAACAGCATGGGCGTGCGTGCACACACACACACTCACACACGCACACACACATGCACACGCACGCATACGCACGCACACACGCACACACATGCACACGCACACACGCGCACATACGCACATGCACACACGAGTGCACACACACGCACACGCATGCACACACGCACACGCGCGCACACACACACACCTCACTCATCCCTGGCAACAAACAAGGAGCTGTTAATGAAGCTGAGCAGCTATAATCGACAACTGCGCACATCTTACTTAAAGTTTCCTTTCCAAATATAAAAAGCCATAGTTGATCCCTTCCCTGACGTCTCGTCCCTCTCCAACACACACACACACACACACACACACACACACACACACACACCACACCACACCACCCCACCCCTGGAAATGAGGAACCAGACATGACTTTACCACAAAAAATTGAGGCTGGGCGAAATCACAAAGGGGAACCATGGGAGAAGGGGGAAGGCAGAGTGAGCCCGCAGGCCTCTTCCCTTTCTGCTCTCTCCTCTGAGCTTACATCAGTGCAGCTTTCTCCCAGAGCTGCGCACTGAGGCTGGCTCAGGCAAGAGAAGCATTCGAGGGCCAGTTCACTCTTGCTGGAGCTACCTGCATCCCTGACCTCAAAAGCCAGCTTCTCCGACACCAGCAAACCTTCGCGTGAAGACACTTCCACCCAATCCTTAAGAAGATGTCACTGAAACCAGCTTACTACCCACAGGACATGCCTTTAGGATTAAGCCTAAACCTGAGGGTTTTGATCCGCCCCTAACAAACTTCACTCGTTCCATGATGTCTAACAACTCCTTGTTTTCTAGTGTCTGGACTATCTTTTCCCAACCCCCTTAGCATGTTAACTCATCATCCATGTTGAAGAACATATATGTGCAGGGGCAGATGTTGGAGAAGGTGGACTGGTGGGAGGAAATACTGCGTCTTTCTAACCCTAACCTCGTTTTTGGCAGCTCTTTGAAGGCAAAGATTGTACCTGCCCACCTCTGCCAAGGGCTGGTATCCCCCACAAAACGACGTTTCTTTGGGGATTCTCATTGGTGTGTGTGTTTTTTTTTTTTTTTTAGATTTATTTTATGAGTGCCTGTCTGGTGCCTGTGTGTGCCTGGTACATTTGGAGGTCAAAAGAAGGTGTTAGGGCCTCTGCAACTGCAGCTAAGGATGGTAATGAACCTCCACGTGGGTGCGGGGAATCAAACCCTAGTCCTTTGCAGGAGCTAGTGTGCTCACCTACTGAGCTGTGTCACCTGTCGCCAGCCCTAGTTATGGGTTTTGAGGCGGTCTCAGGCAGCTCAGGCTGCCTTCCAGCTCCATCTACAGCCCAGGAAGACCTTGAACTCCTGACCCTTTGGCTTCCTCCTTCCAAGCTATCTAATTCTCAGCTCTGTGCTCATTCTTCTAATGCAAAGCAAGTTTATTCAAACATCTATTCCTTTATAGAGGCTGGCCGAACATCACTCTCGTAATTATGTTTGCAAACGTAAGAGGCCCGAGGGATGGCTCAGCCACTCTGCTAACGTCCATCTAGCCCAAGAGGCAAGTGCTAAGTGACATCTTTAGAACTGTGGGAATGAAGGATTGCGGTCGAACGTGTTGCCCAGCGTCACCCTCAAAACCAGCATGCTGGATCCGCACCTGAGTTCATTGAAATGCTGCTGTAGCGAGCATCATATCGCTACGTTGTTGTGTGTTCTCTGAGCTCACTGAGTTAGCTGGACCTAGGATTGGGGTTGCCCTGACCTCATTTTAGATCCAAGCATGTTTGTCTCAAAACAAAGTCCTCCAACGTCTGGAAATAGGTTCCCACCCTAATCTGTGACAAGGGCTGGGAGGGAGGGTAGAGAACAGCCAACCGGCCCAGAAATGAAAAACAGTGTCCTTCAGAAGAGCTTAGAAACAAACCCATTTCCAATCAAGGTTACTTTTATTTATCCTGAGATAAAAAGGTGCCTGCAATGAGAAAGGGGGGCTGGAAGTTCACCCTTGCTTGCTCATCCATAGAGAGAGAGCTCAATTTGAACTCCATGTGATACCTCAACTTCTCCAGCCAGTTTCTCCGAGAGGTCCTCAGCATCGAATCTGATAGCGCTCTTTCTAGCAGTTATTCCTTGTTTTGTCTGGAAGCCTCGGCCCAGGGGAACTCTCTGCCTGGGACTCTTTCTTGGGAGATCTAGCTGGCCGCCTTAGTGGGGCACCCCCAGCTGGTTTCTCTAAAATGGCTCGAGCACCCGATGTGATGATGTTTTGCACCTCTTTTATTACTTAACCAACTCATTCAAAAGTGAAACTATGGCTGTTGCAGACCATACAAAAGCTACCTTACAAAGATAGTATTTTTGTTTTATTAATAAAGCTGGGGAACTTCCAATGGTTTTCACGATAAAAAATACCAAACTTTAAATGCCTTCTTTACATTTCTTTTGCATTTTACTATTCTCTGTGAGCTTATTTTCAATTGGAACAAAGCAAAACAAAACAAGCAAACCCTAACCCTTAAAATTTGTGTCATGCATTCTCCCCACTTATTTTTAAAGATCAGATCTTACTCTGTAGCCCAGGATGACCTGGAACTCACTATGTAGCCCAGGCTGGCTCTTATCTCACGACAGCTCTCCTTTCTCAGCTCCGAGTGCTGGTGTTGTAGGTGTGAGCGAGCATGTCTGGCTGACTCCCATATTTAGAACCTAATTTTCTTAGCATCTCATTTTATGGAAGAGTGAATGGCTGTTAACCCTGCAGGGCAGTGTTGGCCTGCATCAGTCCTTTAGAGGGAGAAAGGGATTGAGGAGGGGGGCTTCGTGAGAGAAAAGAAAATAGTAACGTTGAGGTTTATTCTGTTCAGGTTGGGCTGAGGCTCACTGAAGTGCCTCAGGCTGACTTTCTCTACCTCGTGCGCCTAGCTTGTGTGGTAAGTCTTCTTGCCTCCTCCTCCTACAAGGGCCCCCAGGAAACTGCTCTCTGACTTCTAGGTTTGCTTTGAGTCTTCCTCAGAGATACTGATGAAATAACTGCTTTGTGAGTTTTGCAGCGTCCGGGTGAGAAAATGTGTTCAGCTTGGTGTAGGCTCAGAGGAAGGTTGTTTGGACAAATTCCTCCAAGGAACAGAGTAAAGAGCAGGAGAGATGGGGGAAGTCAATGAGTCCACCCAACTGTGGACCGACTGATCTTCTCGGGCCCTGCTGAGGTAGTGTGTGGTACTCCATCCCAAGGATGGTCATGATGGCTCACTCCTGGAACCCCAGCACTTGGGATGCTGAGACAGGGGACCACTGGGAATCTGAAGTTAGCCTGAGTTCCATAGTGAGATACCATCCCCATACAAACAAACAAAAAACCAAACGTGGATGGAAAAGTGATGTGGGAAGTCCTTCTGTCTATGTGTTGGTCCTGTTGGTTAATGAATAAAGCTGTTTCGGCCAGCGGCTTAGCAGAGGAAAGCCAGGCGGGAAATCTCAACAGAGATATAGACACAGAGAGAAAAGGGCACATTTCTTTTTCTGCTCTTCTCCTACATAGTCATAAGATGCCCTGCCTAGGTTAAAGCGTTCCCTCGCAGGCTTGTGAGGGCCCCTGTGCTGAAGTCTGCAGCCTGAGATGCTCTGACATGAAAAGCCAGACACTGTGGGGCACAGTAGGGCAGGCTTGTGTGAAGCTGATGTGAGTGACTGGTGGCCTGAAGGGCAGTTAAGGAACAACAAAACAAGAATGCAGGAAATGACTGGAGTTTTCTCAGGCCCAAAATGGTCCCTCGTTTTTACCCCCTTGAACATCCACTTGGCCTCATTCTGATCTGGCGTGCCCCTCCCCCAGCCCTACCTACACTCTCCGCTCACTCTCTTTGCGGGAAAATGTCACACCATGGAGCCCTGGCTGGCCTGGGATTTGCTGTGTAGCCCAGGCAGGCCTGAGTTTATGGAGATCACCTTTCCTCTGCCTTCTGAGTTCTGGATTAAGGTGTGTGCCACCGTGCCTGGCAGATCTGGCACTCTGAGTCACGGGTCATCTAGAGCACTCATCAACGAGACATATCTGTGTGTGTTTGGTCCAATAATCTCCATCACAAGCTCCTTGGGAATGGGAGGTGAGTCTCATCTGTCAACACATCCACTCCCTCGGGCCTACCACATTCTTTCTTGATTACATGGCCACCTAAATCCCAAAGTGGAAGGCCACACATGGGATTAATAGTTCACGATGTATGTGAGTGTGTGTGTCCCAGCACATAGCAGAGGTCAGAGGGCAGCTCTGCGGAGAGTGGAGTCATGTATCTCCCTCTCTCCACCCTATGCAAGTCCCGGGGATCAAACTCAGGTCAGCCTTGTGCCCCATGAGCCTTTCTGGTTGCGCCATCTCCCTGGCCTCTGGATATTGATTCACGATTTCAAATTATGAATTAGGATGTTGGTCACTTGAGTTTACAGAGCATCTTAAAGAGACTAATGCGCCCACCGCAGCACCTGCCAGGCTGATGGAGGCCTTTCAGAGCAGGCCAGTCTTTCTCGGGATTTGTTTATTCTGTTTTCAAATCTCAATCAAAAGACTTCCACAGCTTCCCCCAGGAAGATGACACATGGCCCGTGGCATCTGCAGCAGCACAGACACAGAGTTATAAGTTTTGTTTTGCACAATTTCCCCATAATTTCACTACCTCTACCTCTTTTTAAACAATATTAAGTAAGTTCCTCTTTTGCCCTAGTACAAAGAAGTACTAAGCCACCTTTTCAAGCTAAAACTCAGCACAAGGAGCAATTGGAACAGTGTTTAGGGCAAAAAGACCATGCCAGTGTGGTGGCTCA
>JAQHUG010000135.1:3084900-3101885 GCA_028555095.1 Dicrostonyx torquatus
ACCTGTGTGCTGTAACTGGAACAATATGAAGAGGTGACTGTAAAATAAACTTGCCAATTTCTAGAATAAAAAGAAATCCAAATTCAAAAATAAGAAATGGGCCAGCAGGATGGCTCAGAGGGTGTCTTGTCTCGGGTGAGTACAGATTAGTTCACCTCCTCCCAGGAAACATTAGGACAAAAGCTGACTGAGCACACGGTACTGAGCTAGGTTACTTCAGGAGCACAGGGAGAGAGCAAAGTCCCTGGTTTTTTACGACTCAAAGTTTAGGTAGTGTGTCCGCAGGTTGAGGAAGCTCCAGTACAGAACCAACATTGAAACTAACAGATCCCTATAGAGGAACAAAGGAAATCACGTGTATCTCAAATAGCCACTGCAGGCATCCTTAACTGTCCTCAAACCCACGTGGAGGGGCCTTTCGGGACTGCTGTCTGCAATGAGGACCATTTCTCAAGACTAAAAGTGTGTGTGTGTGTCTGTGTCATGGTTGGGGAGACCAAAGAATGTGCAGCTACCTCAGGGGAGACGCCAGGCGCTTCTGGACCACTGTGGTCTGATGCCACAGACCGGCGCTTACTGGAATAACTGGAGTCGGTTTTGAAAGCAAACGTCTCAAAATCTCCAGGGTGCAGGTCCCTGTTGACGGCTGGTAACAAGAATTTGAGCGACTTTGGAAAGGGGACCCTGCCCAAGTCCCAGCCTATCCTTGGGCAAGGTCAGTGTGGAGAAGATTATGAAATTGAATTCATCTTCTCCAAGTTTAGCTTTTGGAGTCTCCCAAGTCTGCACAACCCACAATTCTTTCTGGTCTTCTTGCAAAGGGAAGCAAACGGAAGGATGAGATTGGAAGGCCGCCTGTTGAGACCTGCTTTACTGAGAGAAGGGTTACAGCATTGCCCTCTGGCAACCCAGCTGTCTTATCTTTATGCAAATTCCCGACTTCCTCCCAGTCCCGGCTCTTTGGGCTGTAGAACGGAGATTTTTGCTTTCTTTTGAACTATGAGGCCACTTGGAGGAAAGAGCATCGCTCCTTTCTGTTCTGTCCCTGTCACATAATACCAGCTTGCGATCAATTCTCTTAAGCCGAAGTCGCTTGCCTGCCTTCAGAAGCACCTCCTCTAATCACACCTCCGTTCGATCCGGGTAAACACACTTAGATGCCTTTTTGACTGGAGCCCTTTGGATCTGCTCTGGCTGTGCCAAGAACTCGGGCCAAAACTTTTTAAGTTGGCAGACCCCTAGTTCCCTCCTTAAAAGCCACCGCTGGCTGATCTACGGCAGGGCTGGAGCGCAACTCGCCAGGCTGCCCACCAAGAACTGCGACCCAAGACGCAAGTGCAAACTTGCTGAAACTCTGGCCAGCCGCGGGCTCGCGCTGCGGGTACAGGCGGCGCCCCCAATCCGCGGCCCCTAGTTTGGCTCACCTGCTGGCTTATGTTGTTGCAAGGCGGCTGCCCAGGGAAGCTGCAGCAGCAAGGGCAGCAGCAGCAACTGCGGCGCTGGCGTCCTGAGGCTCCTGCCAGAACTGCGGTGGGACATCGCTCCTCCGCTGTGACCTCTGCCGGGCTGGATTAGGTCCCACTGGCGACGGCGGTGACAGCTGTTGTGAGAGCCGCACTTGGGGGTGGCAGTGGGACGTTTCGTTGCAGAGGCCTGGGCGATCTTAACTTTCTTCTGGCATTAGTTTTGCCGGTTTGGGCGCTTCACGTGGCCTTGGGAACCAACCTTCGCCCTTCTGAGCCCCAGGCTGGGATAGGCGGATCCTTTCTGTCTGGTCTGACCCTCTAGTCACCTGTGGGCCGGGCCGGGAAAGCAGCGCTTTTGGGAAGTTCCGCCGGGAAAGCAGCGCTTTTGGGAAGTTCAGGGGCTGCGTGGCTTCTGGCCGCCTCCTGCAGGCTGGGGCTCAGGGTTAAGAAATCAGTTCAAGGTAGCCTTGGCCCCTGTGGCAGGAGATGAGGTACCCCAGGCAGCTTTGGGTCTCATGCCTCTGCCTATAAGCAGATTGGATTCTGTGGCTTTCTTGTCTTCTCCCGGGTTCTCATCCGTCAGGAACCAGGGCCTCTAGTGCCAGCCTGTCTAACCTCAGGAGTTCCACACCTCCGGGCTTTGGCTTCATTGGCCAGAGCTGATTCACACTGGGCTCGAAGCCCATCTATCCCTGATCCTCTGTCGAGACCCCATGTCTGGGCAGGGCTCACTGAAAGCAACATTGTGAGTTGGTCCAGGGTGCCCTAGGTGACATTGTGAAGTAGGCAACAGGCTTCATGCTGACCAAACACAGGTTTTGGTCCTGGACCCAGTTAAGACAGTTAAAAACAAGTGAGGTTTGTAATCCCAGCATTGCAAAAGCGGGAGGATCGTTGAAAGTCTGAGGTCAACCTGGGGTGTAGAATGAGATTGTTTCCCAAAAGCAAAAAACAAAACAAAACATCAGGTAAATAAATAAATACTAAAGGAGTAATAGTGATAAGGAATACCTTTGATAGCGGAAGAAATCTACTTGTAATAGAAATGACACATATAAGTATGGAATACAAATCACAATTGTTTTTTTGTAATATTCATTCAACGGGGGGAGAAGCTGAGGGCATTGTAGGCACTGTACAGAAAACGACAATGAAGGCAGACTGAACCTTTGGGTCCTGGGGTGCATGCCCGGTGAAGTTGTATCACCCCAAGCATTTCTGGCATGTCTCCACATCCCAGCCTCTGTGACCTTACTGACCCTCCTGATCCAAGGAGCCAACTGTTCGGAGAAGCCACCTAATGGGAGCTGGCCTCACCCACCTGGTGATTTGCTAGCCGAGTATTTACTCACTTCAGTTTTCCAGGATATGGCCCTATATGACAGACGTCTCTACAGAATCCCATTCTCGTCGAGGAAGTGAATATTCCTATAAGCAAATTAAGTGGATTAGACTTTCTCAACCTCAGCACTGTTGAAATTCTGGCCCAGTTATTTCCTTGGTGCGTGTGTCTGTGTGTGTGCGCGTGTGTGTGTCCTGTGCACGCTGAGGCCTTAAATGTGATCATTGAAAATGCCTCCAGATTCTGTCCAGTGTTCCCCTAGATGAAGCACTACTATCCCTAGCTGAGCTCTGTTGATGTAAGTTGTGGTACATTTGACACATTTAAATTGCAGAGGTTGAAACATTCAGGAGATTGGTGACAACAAACTCTTCTAGGTTAAAAGACTCAAGGATATTGGTTCAGAATTGTAACTAGAATTAACAGGGCAAAACTCATGAATCCAACTGCCCCAACAGGCTAGCTTCAACCACACACCCTGTGATGGCTAAGCTTAGTCGTCAACTCGACACATCTTGGGAGAAGCAATTGAGGAACAGCCTCCAACAAGTTGGACTATAGGCATGTTTGTGGGTCCATTTGTCTGATTGCTGACTGATGTAGAGGGCCCAGTCCTGTGGTCAGTACCATCCCTGAGCAGGGTAGACCCCGGGTATATAAGAACGGTAGCAGAACATGAGCCTGGAAGCAAGCCAGAAAGTCTATGGTCTATGATTCAGTTCTTTGCCTCCTGGTTCCTTCCCTGACTTCCTTAAATGATGGACTAAAACCCGAAATAAACTTTTTTCTTCCTAAATCAGCATTTTATCACAGCAACGGGGAAGCAAACCATAACACATTCCTGCTGTGAAATAATCATTCTGTATATTGTGAAAATATGTTGTTTTCATTGTTCATAAAAACACTGGTTGGCTGATGGCTAGGCAGGATTCAGGGCAGAGAGAATGCTGGGAAGACGAAGGGTGGAGTGAGAGAAGTCACCAGCCAGATGGAAAGGAAGCAGAACATTCAGGAGAGGTAAAAAGCCACGAGCCACGGGGCAGCACACAGATGAATGGAAACAGGCTAATTTCAGTTGTAAGAGACAGTTAGTGATAAGCCTGAGCTATCAGCCATGCATTTATAATTAATAATAAGTCTCTGCGTGGTTATTTGGGAGGCTGCTGGTGGAACAGAGTTGGTCTCGGTCCCAATGAAAAGCTCTGCCTACAAATCCCCACCACACTAACGAAAGAGACAAAGAAGAGAGACAATGGAGGGAGATTCATTCAGTGCGGCTACACTGGGAAGACGAACAAAGAGATTTGGTCACTCCGTGTCTGCCATCAGGGTCCTGGCGTGAGCTTTAGTTTTAAATAGAGGGAAAAGGTATATAAGGCCAAGTCCTTGTCATTGTGTGGTCCTGCCCATCATTGCCCGGTCATTGTTTGGCTCCACACTGTCATCACAAACATGTGGGCTCTCGGGGATACAAGTGTATACTCCTCACTGGACCCACATGGCTGGCATCAGACTTCACTCTTTCCCTTGCTGAAGCATGACATTCTTGGAAAAATTCCAGTCCCTTGGAGACTGTTGTTAGTTTTGCTCAAATGGAATTTGAAAACTCTCCCTGGTCGTTTAAAGGTTCCCCTGAAAAGAAGAGGATGTGGCTCAGTGTTAGAGTACGTGCCTAGCATGGGTGAAGACCTGGGTTCAATCCCCAGCACCATCACAGTTTCAGGAGAAAAATCAGAACATTAGAAAGACCCCTCTCTGCCAGATGGACCCCCCACCCTCACCCCAGTCTTCCATTCCACTGTAAACACCAGAAAGGAGAACACCACCACTGCCCCTCTTTAGGATTTAGAAAAAGTGGTGGTCTTAGTGGGGGCCCGTTAGGAAGAGCTGCCTCCTCCTCTCCAAAAGAAGGGACTCTGAGTTCTGCCTCTGGCCCTGGGTGGGGACCTGGCATTCATCTTTGCTCCAAAGACTAGAATATCACATCCTGTTGTTGATATCTGGGCCTGTCAACCACCTGGCCTGGAGACTGACCCTCCGGAAAACTGATTTACCTAGAGATGTACTGAAGAGATGGAAGGAATAATTACCCCTGTCTTGTCCTTCCCGGAAGTCCCTCACCTGTCGCCCCTCACCTGCCGCCCCTGCAGAGCTCGCAACTGGCCCACTCTTCTGAATTCCAACAAGACAAAATAAAACTTCTCCTTTTCTCTTTTCTTTTTTCCTTTTGCACTGGCCCATGCTTTGCCTGACACTCTGGGCCTTCTCCCTTTCTCTGAAGCCCTCCACCTCTCATGCAGTTCCTTGACTGCGGAATGGACTGGTTTTCTTGAACCTCAACTCAAAAAGTCAATCTCTTCCACCTCCTTCTAGCAGCCACGGAGATTTATAGCTTGCCTGTCTGCCCTGCCCTTGTGGTGTTCTTTCTTTCTTTCTTTCTTTCTTTCTTTCTTTCTTTCTTTCTTTCTTTTTTTTTTTTGGTTTTTCGAGACAGGGTTTCTCTGTAGCTTTGGAGCCTGTGCTGGAACTAGCTCTTGTAGACCACGCTGGTCTCGAACTCACAAAGATCCGCCTGCCTCTGCCTCCCGAGTGCTGGGATTAAAGGCATGTGCCACCACTGCCCGGCCTGTTCTTTCAAATCTACAAAAAACAAACAAACAAAATAAAAAACAAAAAAACAACAAACTCGTTGAGCTTCATTCTGAGCCTGTTTTATAGTTTTGTATGTGCGTATGTATGTGTGTGTGTGTGTGTGTGTGTGTGTTTTGATCTAGGGCTGGTAGTTGCATTTGTTTTTAAATTTAAAAAAATCGTTCATTTTTAAATAAGTGAATTTTCAAATAAATAAACTTTTAAAAAGCACCTATTTTTTTTTTTATTTCATTGTGAAGCGTGTACCTGTGCTGCAGCATGCCTGTGGATGTCAGAGGGTAGGTACCCCTCCGGAGCTGTTTTGTGGCTTCCACCATGCAGGAGCTGGGAATTGAACTTGCCATGTTCACCAGTCCTTCCAGATCTATAAGAACTCAGGATAGGATCCTGATTTCCCTGGTAACAACTGTGCCCTAAGGAGATGGCCAATGGGCATGCGGTAGCCACTTCAGCAGTACCACAGGGGCTCAGGCTCCTGACCCAGTAGGCAGGGAACCCCAAACAGCTGAACCATCACCCCAGCAAAGGGACATGGAAAGAGGTTGAAGCAGGAAGTTAATGAAATCAAGGCCAGCCTGAGCTATTGGGAACCTAGTTCAAAACCAAACCCAGCACAAACCCTACACCATTTACCCTCTGATGGACGAACACTGCTTTTAATTTGTGAATGAATAATGCCATGTGGTTTTGTCCTAGTTAGATTAACTGTCAACTCGACACAGAGTTGACAACAGAGTCTTTTTTAGAAAAATAATTTATCTAACTTTATTTTATGTGCATTGGTATGAAGGTATCAGATCCCCTGGAACTGGAGTTACAGACAGTTGTGAGCTGCCATGTGGGTGCCGGGATTTGAACCTGGGTCATTCTGGAAGAACAGCCAGTGCTTTTAACTGCTGAGCCATCTCTCCAGCCCGACGATAGAGTCTTAACTGAGAAATTTTCTTCCCCGGGTTGGCCGTGTGGGCAAGTCTATGAGGGATTGCCTTGACTGTTAGTGGCTAAGGAGGGCTCAGGCTACCCTGGGCAATAAAACTCCCTGGAAATGTGGTCCCAGGCTATGTCAGGAAGCTAGCTAAGAAGGAGCCTGAGGGAGTCACCAAGCAGTGTTCCCCCATGGTTCCCGCTTCCAGACTTTTGTTTTGAGACCCTGCCTCGACTTCCAGGAATGGAACGTGACCTAGAAGTGCAGGCTGAACAAACCCTCTCCTCTCTAAGTGACTTTCAGTCAGGGTTTGTATCACAGTCACAGACAGGGAACTAGAAGAAGCCAAGTCCTTAGCCTCCTCTGCCTTGTCTGCGTCCTCCTTTTCCCGGAGGTCAGTCTTAGCTCAGGACAGAGAGGGGAGCTGTGTACTGACTGGGCATGAGTATCTGTTTACAGAGTCCTCTCTTGACTTAGCGGCTTCCAGCGGGATGTGGTTTGGCTCATTACTATCAGGATTATGAGTTATCTGCTACCTGTGGCCTCAGGAAAAGATTCCCACATACTCTGGGCATCACTTAGGGTAATGTCGTCTGTGATAAGGAACTCCATAGGGTTAATGCAACAAAAGTTTATTATTTTACCCATCCAGTGTGGGAGGCCTTAATTAGCAAGTGACTCTCCTCCATGTAGACGTTCGGGAGCCTGGTGTCCTTTCATTTTTTGATCTAGCATCCTCCTGAGACAGAGGTTCCCTATCTTTTTTTTTTCTTTTGTTTATAAATGACCGGGAATCTCAATAATCTATAGCACGGCTTCAGATCAAAAGAGAATGCCTAACAGTTTTAAATTCATTTAATTTCTTCATGTGTTTGTATTTGGGTACCCACAGAGGGCAGGAGGCATCAGATCCCCTGGAAACTTCCTGGTATGGATGTTAGGAACTGACCTCAGGTACTCTGGTCTCTACCATGTGCTCTTAACCACTGAGTAGTTTCTCCAGCCCCTTTGCCCAAGGGTTTGTCAGTTCAGTACTGATCACTCACCTGCTTCCCTGTTTGGAGTATCCAAAAGACACTGCTATTACACTCGGCAAACGGACTGTGATTGCCGGATGTTGGGGAAGAGCATGGCCCAAAGGCCCTGGGGTGTTTCCTTCCAACCACAGAAAAGCCAAAGGGCGGTGGGGAGTTATACCTGCTCCGCAACCGCAACCACTCCTGCTCACTTCGTGGACAAGAGCTAGGCCTGCTGTCATAGTGATTATGCTAACAAGGCTGTGAGGCGTAGGGCTGAGCTGAGATGTCACCAACACACAACTTTGGTGTGTCCATGGAGACCTTGATAGCCAACACGGATCCTCTGGAGGTCTCAGGTCCTTCCTCAGACTCCTCTCAACCTTGAGATACTGACAGACGGCACTTAAAGATGCCTTGACCTGGTGTGCATCAGTTCATCTTCTGTGGGTCCGTCCCCCCTTTCCCTGTGTTCGTCTTGCTCACTGCCACCCTACAGCCCCAGTGCCACGTGGGTCTCTTGGCTGCTCTACAAGCTGGCAAGTTCATGGGTTACAGTGTGGGAAGTTATGGTATCGTCTCCTGGGAATTCAAAACCGGTCCTGCATTTTCTTACTAAATATCTCCACACCCTGAAACACCCTTGAGAGGGTGACTCCACCCCGGCGTGGTACTGCACTCATTGTCTTGACATCTGTATTTCTCTTTGCAGCTTCTCAGCTGTGTTGGCACCTCTGTGCCGGCAGCTCTGCCTAGGAGTCGATCCCATGTTATTGATATATATTTGCGATCTAATTTACCCTTCTTCAGTATGCCCTGTGCCCTTTACCTCTGTTTATGTTGTCCCATTTTCTAAATCAAGCTTTTGGATATTTCAAAAACATTTTTTTCCTTGTTCAAAGCCTTACAAATTTAGTGGCTTTGAAGACATCTGTCTCTGTACACATAAGGCCTCCAAAAAGCACAAAGTGTGTTCTGCTCTCCCAATGTGTTTGTTTTCTCCTCCCTTGAGCAATTCATTCTTAGAATGACCCTTATGGAAGAATATTTATTGAATTGAATTGTGTGTGTGTGTGTGTGTGTGTGTGTGTGTGTGTGAGAGAGAGAGAGAGAGAGAGAGAGAGAGAGAGAGAATGTATACACATGCCATGGTCCATTTCTGGAGATTAGAGGGTGATTTTATGGGGTCACCTCTCTTCTCCCACTGCTATAAGGATTCTACAGATTGACCTCAGGTCATGAAACTAGTCCAACATTTCCCGCTGAGCCATCTCACCAGCACAAGAATGTTTTGAGACTGAAGGGTTGCAAGGCCCTATTCAGAGTAATGCCTAATTACTCTTACATGCGTGCATATCTGTCACTGACCTTCTTGCCTTTTCTGTTGTTTTTGCCTCTGTGTGTACGCAGGGTCCTCGGCAGTTAAACCTACCATCGGTTTGTAGATATCATAGTTGAGTCAACTTACTGTAGAAATGAAGTATGATTGAGCATTACAGAGGTGTCAAGGGCTTGGGTTAACCAAGTCGGTGGTGCTGGTCCCAGTTGCCTAATCAGGGTCTGTGCCATCTTTGCTAGCCCTGCATGCATGCTCCCCGCCCCCCATTGTAATCCAGCCTGCAGGGGTCTTGTAAATTGGGCATGGGAAGGAAAAGATGCCACTGCTCCACAAACCCTGGGGGAGGGAGTCAAGAACGTGTTGACCACAACAGTAGAGGCTAAAAAGGAGGCCTCCGAAAGGTGGCTACCAACTGGGGGAGGGTTATGTGGATTATTTATTTATCAATTGGTCAATTAATTTGCTCATCATTTGGTCAAAGGCAAAGGCAGGAATGTACCATCCTGCTGTTACAAATTCTCTTCCCACCCTCGCTTCCAAGGAGGCTGAAAACCCGACCACTCAGTACTTCTGGGGCCAAGGGTATTTCTGCATTGTTTAAAGCATGTCACTGTAAGCCATACACACACACATACACCCACACGCACACACGCACGCACACACACACGCACACACACACACACACACATGCACACACACACACACACGCACATACTTCTTTCTTCATTGCTCCCCTAGGCATCTTCCCGCATCTCTTTCCTAAGTGGGATGGCTACATCCTAAAGCTGTCGTCAGCTTCCTCCAATTTGCTACATAGTCGGTGCTTATCTTCCTTGCACAAGACATGGCCCTTCCCTTCCCTAGTGGTACTTAACTTTGTAGATGAAGACCATTATAGGATCAAATGTCTTAGTCCTTTTTGTCACCTTCAGGTAGGGACCAAACCGTGGCCTTGTGTTTACTTTGACACGTGCTATGCCCCTGGGTTTGGGTATGTGTGTGAATGAGTGTAGAGGTTAGAGGTCAACTTTCAGTGTCATTTCTTGACACCATCTGCCTAGCTGTGTGTGCTTGGGTTTTTAAGATTTCTTTTATTTTTACTTATATGTGTATGTGTGTGTGCTTGTATGTGTTGGGGGGAGGGGGTATATGCTCATGTCTGTGGAGGCCAGCGGCATCATGTCTCCTAAAGCTGGAGTTACAGGTGGGTGCTGGGAACTGAACTCGGGTCCTCTGTGCTCTGAACGGCTGACCTATCTTTCCAGTTCTTCCTCTCGTGTTTGGAAACAGGGTCTCCCTCTGGCTGGGAGCTTGCCAACTAGACTAGGCTGGCTGGTCAGTGGGCCCCAGGGAGCTGTCTCCTCAGCGCTGGGGGTACAGGCAGTGCCACCATACCTCGTTTGATTTTCCGTGCCTTCTGGGAGTCAAATTTTATTATTTACTGTGTGTATGTATGTGGACGACAGAGAACGATATGCACAGTCTGTTCTCCCAGGGCCTCACATACTGCTGAGCGATACACCCACCTTCCACACTGTTTTCGGGGGCGTTAGCTTTTAAAGAACTTTTGCTCACTGGCTTCCTAGGCAGTGCGGTCTAGAACCTTCCCTTCCATACCACTGCTCCCGACTAAGCCTGAGGCGCCCCCTGGGAGTCTGCACATCTCTTCTTGTCTCTTCTCTCCACAGAGGTTATGGCTACAGACAGGCAGTGGAATAGCGACCATAAAGAAATTAGCAGGCTCGGGCGCCGAGGAGCTGGCTTAGTGGTTAAGAGTGCCATCCCTCTGCTTTTGCAAAGGAATTTTGTTCCCAGAGCCCACCCCGGGAGGCTCACAGGTGTGTATAAAACTCCAGCTCCAGAGGATCTGACTCCCTTTTTCTGGTCTCTGAGGACGTCACTTCCCACAGAGAGAGAGAGAGAGAGAGAGAGAGAGAGAGAGAGAGAGAGAGAGAGAGAAATAAAGATAGAGACAGACAGAGAAGAGAGCAACATAAATCTTTTTCTAAAATCGGAATTGGTACCCACTCAAAGAAAATAAATACTGTGAATATTCCAGAAGAGAGACAGAGGAGGGATGTCACAGGTAGAGCATTATAGTCAAACGGACTTTCTCTTCTCTGTTATAAAATTCAAAAATAATATAGAGTACCATCCTCCGGATTTTTCTTTTTTTAGATTTATTTTACATGTATGAGTGTTCTATGCTGCTGTGTGTGCCTGGTGCCCACAGAGGGTGAAGGAGGGCTTTGATCCCTTGAACTAGTATTACAGATGACTGTGAGCCACCATGCTGGTTCTTAGAACTGAACTCGGAACCCCAGGAAGAGCAGTGCTCTTAACCCGAGATCCATCTCTCCAGCCCATCTTCAGACTTCTTGAGGGAAAACGCTGATCATGACATTTTAGGCACAGCTAACCAGTTCAGGCGTGAAGGCAAATTCTCAGTCATGGGAAATATGAAACTTCTAGGAACTGTTTCTTTCTTTCTTTCTTTCTTCTTTTTTTTTTGTTTTTGTTTTTTTTTGAGACAGGGTTTGTCTGTGGCTTTGGAGCCTGTGCTGGAACTAGCTCTTGTAGACCAGGCTGGTCTCGAACTCACAGAGATCCGCCTGCCTCTGCCTCCCGAGTGCTAGGATTAAAGGCGTGCACCACCACTGTCCTGCTAGGAACTGTTTCTGAAAAAAATTACATGACACCCGTCAACTGACTAACGAGTACAAATTAAGACCTAACGCAGATGGAAGTAACAACGTGAAAAAATTCCAGGGGATCTTCCACCTGGGTTGGTAAACTCCGGGCCCTTCTCCAGGAGTAAAGTAAGATTTCTCAGGTGGCAGAAGCATGTTTGCCCTCAGCATGTCTATCAAGGCTGATCTATCCTTGTCGCCAAGTGACGCGAGTATGTTCTACAAACAGTACCCTCTTCAGCATGACTCCCATCCGGGTCTGCTCTGGGGCGGTGATGGCATACGGCGCTTTTCTTTGTGTCACTCACTCCCAGGTGACTTGGATGGCTCATTAGTCAACAGGAATTACATAACAGAAGCAGCATTACATAAAAGCCATAATGGCGATTTCCATTGCCAAATGGATTGAGCAATCCCTTTGCGCATCCTGACAACTCCTATGCTGTGGAAGCAAATGGCTAAGGGGTGCTGGGCAGTTGGCCCTCGCTGTCCCTGGGCTGTGCTTCCGGGGAGACGGCCGACTGTAGGTCACAAGTGCTGGAGAAGCGAAAGTGGTGACGGGGTTAGATATGGACACACTTCAGCTTACGGAGACGAGGTCTCACTGTGTGGCCCTGGCTGGTCTAGAACTCATGAGCTTTCACAGCTTCTGCTTCCTCCTAAGCTGGGATTACAATCGTTGCACCACTGTGCCTTGCTGTACAACACCTATTAGCACCCCTTCAGAAGATTCTATAAGTAATCAAAATCACTTTAAAGAAAACAGAAGCAGGATCTGATAGCACATACCTGTAATTCCAATACCAGGGAAGCTGAGACAAGAGATCACCATTTCAAGGTCAGCCTAGACCGTGCATCAAGACCTTGTCTCAAATCCAAAAAACAATTAAAAAAAAAAAGAAGAAGAAGAAGCCAGACATGGTGACTCACACCCTGCACTCTGGAGACTGAGGCAGGACAATTTCTTTCTTTCTTTCTTTCTTTCTTTCTTTCTTTCTTTCTTTCTTTCTTTCTTTTTTTTTTTTTTTGGTTTTTCGAGACAGGGTTTCTCTGTGGCTTTGGAGCCTGTCCTGGAACTAGCTCTTGTAGACCAGACTGGCCTTGAACTCACAGAGATTCATCTGCCTCTGCTTCCTGAGTGCTGGGATTAAAGGCGTGCGCCACCACCGCCCGGTTTACAATTTCTACAAATTGAAAGCCAGCCTGGGCTATAGTCATCAAAGCCATTGTGACTGGCTAGTTTTGGAAAGCTTTGTCAAGTCGACCTGGGTTTTCAGAAGGTCTTTGTGGCCTATTGTTTCAAAAAACCAGAGAACCCAATAGGAACATGAATCTTATTTCACCTTAGAAATGTAAGTGCAAGCATCAAGACTTTGGGACATATCTGGAAGTCAAATAACGAGAGGGATGGAGGTGCTATTGGTTTTTAGCAGGTGAAGTAAATTATTTTAATTGGCCGGGCGGTGGTGGCGCACACCTTTAATCCCAGCACTCGGGAGAAAGAGGCAGGCAGATCTTTGTGAGTCTGAGACCAGCCTGGTCTACAAGAGCTAGTTCCAGCGCAGGCTCCAAAAAAGCCACAGAGAAACCCTGTCTCGAAAAACAACAACAACAAAAAATATTTTAATTGTATTATAATCAATAGTGAAGACAGAAGTGGGGCAGCTAGCCTCTAACACAGCATTTGAAAACGCTGGGCCCTAAACAGCTTGTGCCAAAAATGAAAGCAGGACACTTGCAGGAAAATGCATGGGACTGGAGAGGATTACAAGCTAAGGTCAGACAGACAAACGATTGCTTTTTCTCTTACACGTAGAACCGAGATTCAAAATTATATGCGTGAGTATACATGTAAGTGTGCGTAACAAAAAGAGAAAAACAAAACAAACTACTACCACCACTAACAAAATCAATCTTATTTCCTACAGGATGGGCTTTCTGGATAAAGCGCTTGTTGAGCCAACTTGGGTTTGATCCGCGGAGCCTAAATAAAGCTGGAAGGAGAGAATCAGCTCCTAGAAGCTGTACTCTGATTTCCCTATGCATAACGTGATATGTAAACACCTTCGCCCACAAACATGTCACTCACACGCATACACACACATACACACATACTCACATTAAAACAAACAAACGGGAAAACCGTATATCGTCTCAGACCGAGGCTTCTTTGCATCTTATCATCCCCTGCCTGTGTCTTCAGGGCAGCCTCTTTTTTTTTTTTTTTTGGTTTTTTGAGACAGGGTTTCTCTGTAACTTTTGGAGCCTGTCCTGGAACTAGCTCTTGTAGACCAGACTGGCCTCGAACTCACAAAGATCTGCCTGTCTCTGCCTCCCGCCCGAGTGCTGGGATTAAAGGCGTGCGCCACCACTGCCCGGCTCAGGGCAGCCTCTTTGATTCTTGTAATGTCTTTAGCCTTTTCTTGCCTGCTGTAACCTGCGCATCAGGTCCATTTTTGATCTGAGCATTCATGTTAGCAAACGAAAGGGGGGGGGCAGCTTAATCTATTATGGGCCTGCCGTGTAAGCAGGAACTCCAGCATCCATGTAGGAGCCAGGTATGGTGGTGTGTGCCGGTTGGCTCAGAGCTGGGAGGCAGAGATCCCTGCAGCCTGCTAGCTCCAGGTCCAGTAATAGATTCTGTCTCAAAAACCAAGGCAGAGAGTTGGTGTGGGACAATTTTGTATCCTGTCAATCATGGTTTAAATAAATGCTGATTGGCCAGGCAGGAAGTATAGGCGGGAAAACCAGACAGGAAGTAGAGGTAAGAACAGGAGATTTGGGAAGCAGGAAGCTTCCCTGGCATTCCTGTGCAGATCTCCAAGGAGGCAACATGTAGTAGCCCAGCTGAGACAAGGTACTGGTCATGTGGCTGACAATGGGTTAATATAAGTTATGGGAGCTGGTAGGAAGACTGAGCTAATGGGCCAATCAGTGTATAACTTGATGTAGACTCTCTGTGTGATTTTCTGTGGGGCTTGCCAGCAGTGGGGTACTGGGCGGGACAGAAGCCCCAACGAGCAGGCCCCTCATGTTACAGAGAGTAATCACAAAGGACACTTGATGTGGACCGCTGGGTTCTACACACATGTTCATATTCACCTGCACACACGCGCGCACACACATGCACACTCACACACATGACTCCCCTGTTAGACAGACACACAACAACCCTCAGTCCCAGGAGCTTCAAGGAGGGAGGGAGTAGAGGCACAGGCAGCTTTCCTGGGTTGCTTCAGGTCTGTCTGAGCCATTCCATGTGCTATGCCGTTTGTCCCACCTGGGCCGGTATCTAGTTCACACCTGGTGCAAATAGATCCGTCTTCGGATCCCTTGAAATCAAGCTAAGTCTGCTTTTTGTTTGTTTATTTTTAATTAAGAGTTTTGTTCCACAGTCTAGGCTTGCCTTGAACTCACGTTCTTCTCGAGTCGGGGCCCCAAAGTGCTTGAATTGCAGGAGTGACACCATGTTTGACTCGCAGGATAAAATCCAAATGAATCCTTTCTTTCCCGAGAGCACTCCAACACAGTGAGTTCCCTGTGTTGTTTGTAACAGGATTGCAGCTGAGGTGGGTCACCAACCGTCTGAATGAGGGGCTCACTCACAATGGCTCTGAAAAGGGCCTGGCTCTAAACTCTCCACCCCACCACGAACCTAGTTTCCCGTGTGGAAATTTTGGTGCGCTTAAGAGGATGAAGGTGGCGTTTTGTCTTTGGATGCTCTCTGAGTGCTTCAGAAACCCCTGTGGTCACTGTCATCCGTGTCCATCCTCAACCACCAGGTGACCATGAGAGGCCAAGCTCAGCTCTGAGTGCAGCCTAACACTAAGCGGTAAATTCACTTCA
Organism: Dicrostonyx torquatus; assembly: GCA_028555095.1. Lineage (NCBI taxonomy): Eukaryota > Metazoa > Chordata > Mammalia > Rodentia > Cricetidae > Dicrostonyx > Dicrostonyx torquatus. Next base: position 3,100,177 of record JAQHUG010000135.1, read on the forward strand.
CACAGTAGGTTTGGGGGTGGAGTGGGGTGCAGTGAGGTGTGGTGGTGTGTGGAAGGGTAGGGTAGAAAGTTTCTTCTGTGATTTGTCTTCCTCGTTCTTAGGTGTAGACTTTGGAGATGATAATGCTGTGTCACGATGTGACAAGATTGGACGTCCCTTTTTGTTTCTTTTAGATTGAATATTTGTATTATTTTAAGTTATGTGGGTGCCTGTGTGTCCGTGTGGGGGGATGTACATGTGAGTACAGGCATCCGAGGAGGCCAGAGGCACCAGGTTTCCCTGGAGGTGGAGTTACAGGTGGTTATGAGCATGGGTGCTGGGAACTTAACCACAAGAGCAGTATGGGATTTAACCACTGGCTCGTCTCTCCAGCTCCTGGACACATTTCGTTCCTCCCTTCCACCCCTTGTTCTGCTGAGTGAAACTTGGTAAAGGTATACGTCTTTGGGGTAAAATCATACCCTTACAAAATTTCATTTGGCCCCTCACTGCTGAGTAACTTCACGGTCCCACACGGTCGTTTTCTGTCTGTATAACTATCATGACAGTCTCTAGTTCATAGGTTTATCTATTTTGGTTAGCTTAGCTGTTTTGTTTTTCTGAGACAGGGCTTCACTCTGTGGTCTAGGCTATTTATAAACTCGCTATGAAGCCCAGGCTTGGTGTCACATTCTTGGCAATCCTCCTGCCTCAGGCTCTCCTGTTTGAAGGATGCCTCCGTGGCTGTTTCTGTGCCCCTTAGCCCAGCCTTGGAGTCACACCTAAACTCTCCCAGTTCCTCTTTGTGAGCATTTGCTAAGTTCCTCCGTGCCAGCTACTTCCCACGTCAGGGTCCAGTTCCGGATTCACAGCCACCCTTGACTCACGACATCCAAGTCACCTTGCCAGTGGCCTGCAGCCCACAGGAGGCTCGCAAACACTCAGGAAGCCCCAAGCTGAGCTTACCCAGCCTACTTGCTCGCAGCCCCTTCCCCTACGGACAACTCAGAGTGACCTGAGCCCAACTACGAATGCAGATGCAGCCCTCCTGTGGTTTCGCAATCTCTCCCAGGAGGCCCCAAGAAACAAAAGCTGTGCGTTTTGGTGTTTGCGGCAAAAACATGAGCGCTTTAGTTCAGCCCTGTTTTTTTCTCATTCACTTTTTCCGCCACTAAAGACTTCAGCGCTCTGGGATGTGAGCCCAAGCAAACCCCTCCTTCCCTCGGTTGCTGTTACCCCCACGAGGGGATAAGTAATTCAGCAAGGCTGCAGCAGACAGGCCTAGTCCGCTTCCCATGCTGGGGTTACAGGTGTGCCCCCATTGTGCCCGTGTTATGAAAATCCAGCTCTGTCATGAAAACTACAAATTTTAAGCTACACTGGAGCAAAGCCCACATGCTATACACATCAGTTCAATAATCTCTGGGTCTGCCTCTCCAACTCCGGGGCTGCAGGCATGTGCCACCATAGCCGGCAACCTTTTACCCTCTTTGTTATAATTAATTAAAAATGCTGCAGGACCCCGGGCAGCAGTAGGCAGCAGAGACGCTGTAGGTTCCCAAGCAGTGGTAGCAGGCCATGTGGTGGCAGGCAGCGGGCCCTAAGAGCAGCCAGTCCCAGGCAGAGATGGCTGCCAGTCCCCGAGCGGTGGCTGGTCCCAGGCAGGTGGGAGCCAGAGACATGGATAGGCACGCCATGCAGGGTAAAGTTAAACGTTTATTAGGGTTATG
>JAQHUG010000135.1:3124522-3139703 GCA_028555095.1 Dicrostonyx torquatus
CTTTCCCATTGGAGACCACACGGTCATGGCTAGTCTGCCTGAACATGCCTAAATTCATTGTACATCATCCAAACACACAGAAACAGTCTAAAACTGAAGGAAAAAAAGGTTAAAATAATCAGGGTAAATACAACAAAATCAAACATGGCGAGCCTGCTAACACAGGCTCAAGCAAGTCTGGCCCATGTGAGGGTCCATCTGCCTTTCGCTGACACTTTGCACCTCACCGCAATGTAGTAAATTCTACAAGTGCTTCTCCTGGAAAAGAGAATCTCTGTTCTCTAAAGAAAGCAGAAACCCCTCTTCTTACGGAGGCCGGTGGATTCCATCCTAGAGGCGGTGTTGACCGTATCTCCAAATAGACAATAGCGAGGCATCTTGATCCCCACAACGCCAGCAGCACAGGGGCCTAGAACAGAAGACAAAGAGGAGGCATCAGTGCACAATGAAGAATGGAGCTGGGATGGGGGAGCCTCTCTCACAGTCAGGTGATGAGGCTGAATACTTCAGCATGGAGGTATTCACTTCAGACACAGCTGAACACATGTGTGATTCTTCTAATGGATGAATGCATCCTCTCAGGTTTGGGTTATAGCAAAGGACACTCATATTTTCACCGAACACAATAACATCAGAGGTTCAGGTCACAAAAAATGCCAACATTTAAAAATCAAGGGCTCTCAAGAAGGGCTCAGTGGACCCCACACCTTGCCTGCTGTCCTGAAGCACACAGCCCTGAACTCTGGCTTGCTAGAAGGAACCGCAGAGTTGCCCTTTTTTGTGTCTGTTTCAGGGTGCTCTTTCTAGGACTGGTGGCCTATCATGGAATGCTCAGAAGACAAGGACTTGGCAGAGTCTTCTGTAAGCATCCCAGGCCACACAAATGCTGCTAGATCAAGTCTGTGACACAAGGATGTTCTCACATGCAGAACAAGAGCCAAGAAAAGAGTTGCATTATAGCCTCACGGGTGGGCGCTGTGGGTTTCTGTCCCTTAAGCATACACAGCCACTGGCTTGGTCAGAGCAGCTGTTGATGATCCTTTATAGAAGGATCCTTAGACCCTTATCTGAGATTCAGCCCCTCCCGCTCCCTCTCCCTCCCTCTTTTGCTCCCTCCCTCCTGTGTCTTTCTCCCAGCTGTGGTTCTGCCCTAGATGCATGTGATCTGGGGAGATGCTACAATATTTATGTATGAGGTGGGAGACGTACTGAAACAGGGACACCATCCATGCAGCAGGAGGGAGCCATCATCCTGGGGACTTTTGAGTGATGTGGTTATTTGAGGTCACCCAAACTCTTGTAAGCAAACCCAATGAACTACTTCCTGGCCCACCAAGCTCCCTCTGGTAGCTGCCCTAAGGAGATGTTCATGTCTCCCCAGGAAAAGTTAATGTGACCATTGGGAAGAAGGGTCATCGCATCAGGGTTTTCAGGGACGATTGGATGCAGAGTTAAACATCAACATGGGAACTGAAGCCTGGCTTTCCAGCTAGGGCAGTGGTTCTCAACCTTTTAATACAGTTCCTCATCGTGTGGTGACCCCAAACCATAACATTATTTTTGTTATTTTTTCATAATTGTAATTTTGCTACTGTATGAATCATACTGCAAATATTTGATATGCAGGATGTGCCTATCCACTGTGCCTATGTGCCTGCCATATATTCTTTTTCCATTCCTCTGTTGTTGGACACCTAGGTTGGATATGAGTTACCCTCCAGCTATGTGTTTCTATAAGACTGACTACTTATCTTCTCAAGTCTCTATATTCAAGGCTGTAAGCTAAACTGGAGGCCTAGGCTGCTCCGTACCTTGAGTCTCTCACCTCTGCACTCTCTCCCCCACCTCATTCTTGCAGATGGCCTCCAGCTTGAGACCTTCCTGACTCAGCATTGTGGGGCGAGGATTCCGAGCACGCACCCCACCAGCCTCACTTCCGTTTTCTGCCTGTAGTTGCTCCCTGTCCATATTGCCTGCTGAAACACTTTGGTTCCGAAGGACACAGTCTGTGAATTGTTCTGTCTTAAGTAAACTCATTAGGATCACATGTCTGTGGTCCCCTTAGTCATTGTGAGCTTTCTGTAATGCTATCTGCGGAGTAGGTATAAATGTTGGAGGAAGGCCGGACGGTGGTGGTGCACGCCTTTAATCCCAGCACTCGGGAGGCAGAAGCAGGCGGATCTTTGTGAGTTCGAGGCCAGCCTGGTCTACAAGAGCTAGTTCCAGCGCAGGCTCCAAAGCCACAGAGAAACCCTGTCTTGAAAAACAAAACAAAATAAATAAATAAATAAATGTTGGAGGAATCCGCCCAGTTGTTTTCCTCTGAATCACATATTTTTAAGATAGCATTTTTCCATTTTTAAAAAGGATTTTACTTTTCATTCCATGCACGTGTCCCTTTTGTGTGGGGAGGTGCACATGAATGCAGGCGCTGGAGGGGACGGGACGAGGGCCTCAGATCTCCAGGTTGTGAGCCACCCACACATGGCTGCTGGGAGCTAAACTCAGGTGCTTGTCAAGCGTAGTGAACTTTCCTCACCATTAAGGCCTCGCTCCAGCCCCAGGATTGCACTGTTCTAATGGGAGATGAACAGGAGTGGGGACTGTGCGCCCGGAGGTGATAAGTGAGACAGTAGACGTGATGACATCAGGGGAAGTTCAGAATGTCTGCGACAACAGTGCTCTCTGTGGTAACATTTCAAGTGTTCTCTAGGAACTGGGTTTAAATGTGCCAGGATGTGTAATGAACCCCACATTTGGCATGCAGAGTTTAAGGAGTCTTTGAGGAAAAGCAAATCACGTCAAGATGCTCTTGTGTGCTCTGCTGTGAGTAACTCCCACTTGTTAGGACGCCCGACTCCTTACCAGAATGAACTCCAATGCGAATCCATACTGGGAGGCCAGGGAGATGCTCTAACTCAAAGGTCCCTATGAAGCTGAGGATGTCCAAGGCCATCTTGGAAATGTCTACTGCATGTCGGTTGCCGTTTCTCATAGGCAAACCGCTGGCCACCACATAGGCATCGCCGATGGTTTCTACCTGTGGGAACATGTTCTCATCAGTGGCTCTGCCCCGTGGGAAGGCAGCAGAATTGAACAGAAGTCTGCATTGAATGCACACACAAATAGGGGTTGGGAGCTCAGTAGGGGCACAGTTCTGTGCACCTCGTTCAGGGCCAGTTCTATGCTAGTTTCTCCAGGTGGCTGTCTTTCTAGTAGTCAGTTAACCTGGTGACAAAACAGCTATGGAGGACTTTAACCATGTAACATCGTCTCATAATTACACAGAGTGTGCAGACGGAGCCACAATTCTGTAAATGTTCAAATAATCTGGTTGTGGGGCTGGCTCAGTGATTGAGACTGCCTGCTGCACTCACAAAAGACCAAGGTGCAGCTCCCAGCCCCACACAGTGGCTATACCTGCTTGTAACCTCAGTTCCAGGGGATCAGATGCCCTATTCTGCCCCCGCCCCCGTGGGCACCTACATGTAAGTCAGTCAGGTTATTTAATCATTTACTTTTAATTTCAGTTGTTAAGTGTATGGGTATGTGAGTGCCTCCTTCTCTGTACCAATTACATAATCCGACTGACCTTATGTAATTTTAGTAATACACTAAATGACTGGAAAAGCCATCTTTAGTGGTTGTCATTTTCTACATAGTTTTTTACCAACAGTAATTGTAGGTTCCTTTGGGAATCAAGCATTTTTGCAGTCTTGTGCTGAGCTTATCCTGACTCCACTGTCTCCACTTGGTTTGCAGTCAGCTTAAATGCTACCCATTGCTTTGGGGGTAATCTGAAACTCTGTCATTCCCTCTACATTTGTCACCCGATTTCATTTTTGCTGTAATTTGGTCCTCTGTGCTGCTCCTTACAGGTGGGGGTCATTTGGACATTTGGCCTCTCTCCATCCTCCCACGTCTCTTTGGTTTCAGCTGGGATTCAGCCACCACTTCATTAAGTGTTAGAGATTTATCTATTGGTTTTGGGTGCATGTGTGTGGGTGCCTATGTGTGGGCTCATGCATGTATATAAGTGCAGGTGCCTGGGGGAAGCCAGAAGAGGGTGACAGATCCCTTGGAGCTGGAGTCCCCTGAACTCAGGACCTCTGGAAGAACAGGAAGCATTCTTATCAGCTTCTTGTTATCTGTTGGCAGAGGGACAACTGGAAACAGGAGCAACGGGGTCAGGCTCTGTGGCCTTGGGCTGCCCAGCTGTCTCAGCCTGAGGGCCAGTCCGTCACCTTGTAGACGTCATGGTGGTCCACAATCTGGTCGAAACTCTTGTAGATGTCATTCAGCATGTCCACCACCTCCATGGGGGTGCTGTACTTGCAGATAGTGGTGAACCCCACAATGTCACTGAAATAGATCGTGACTTCTTCATACAGCTCTGGTTCCACGATGCCTTTCTCCTTCAGGGATTTTACCACCAGCCTAGATGAGGGAGGGAGGAAAACCATGTTCAACCCCTGTAGGGTTTGCTTGCCCTAACATAAACAGCTTAGATTGTAGCAACTGTCACCGGGATTCAGACATGTGAGCTTTCTGATTAATTCCAGCGAGTGTCCTGGAAGCAAAAGGAGGAGATTGCATACACTGTGTGGACGAATACATCGCCCACACGCGTGTGTATGTATTTAAACTTGGATGAATAAAAGCATTTTCAACATTAACTTAGATTATCAATAATCCACATAAACGCACAGCCCTAACACCTGTCTGACTCCAATACCTACACGTGTCTCCACTGACAACCAACTTCGAACAAGCACAGTGCCATATTCAGAAGCCTGGATGAGTGCGTCACTGACGTAAGAGATTGACCCCAAGGGTGAGTGCGTCACTGACGTAAGAGATTGACCCCAAGGCTATGCACACTACCTCTGTCCTCAAAGCCAGCACTTCTGCTCCTCTCACATTGCTTCATGATATTATTTAATATCATGCCAAATGAACTATGCAGTCGTCGTTCATTTTAATATATTTAAATTGGAATTTGTTGGATATTTTGAACTATATTTGAGTCCTCTGAAAAGCAAAGTCAACCACACTGTGTATAAGTTGCAACTTCAGCAAAGGATGCCTAAGGAAACCACTTCGAAAGCCTCACTGGGGGCTGGAATGATGCCACGGCAGTTAACAACACTGGCTGCTCTGCCAGAGGACTGGGGTTCAATTCCCAGCATCCACGTGGCAGCTCACAGCTGTCTGTAACTCCAGTTCCAGGGTCCCTGACACCCTCATGCAGGTAAAACACCAATGCACATAATAAAAAACTAAAACAAAAACAAAAAAGCAAAGTCTCACTGAAGAGATGGAAGGTGCAGCTTCTCAGAGCTAGCGATACAACAGAAGCATCCAAATGCACTGGGACTTCCTTTAGGGGCCACGTTGTCTTCCCTTTGGAGGAGGAGGCCTGGGAGCCGGGTGGAGCTGGGCACTCCCTGCTGCCATTGGGGTCATTTTGAGGGGAGTTTGAGTAGAAATATAGAACCTTAGAGTCAGAGCCGAGAAGCTGGGAAATGCTACAGCAGACCATGGGAACAAATCCCTCATTTTACTTTATTTTGTACAAGTGTTTGTTTGCATGTATGCATATATAATACATGTGTGCCTGGTACCTGCAGAAGCCGAAAGCGGGCACAAGATCCCTTGGGACTGGAGTTAGAGATGGGTTGTGGGTCACCAAGTGAGTGCTGGGAACTCAGTCTTTTTCAAGAATAACAAAGGCTCCTAACCACTAAACTGTCCCTAATTCCTCCATTTTTTTTTTTTTTTTTTTTTTTAGTTTGGTTTTTCGAGACAGGGTTTCTCTGTGGCTTTGGAGCCTGCACTGGAACTAGCTCTTGTAGACCAGGCTGGTCTTGAACTCACAAAGATCCGCCCGCCTCTGCCTCCCGAGTGCTGGGATTAAAGGTGTGTGCCACCACCGTCTGGCCATTCCTCGATTTTTATATAGGTAAGAAAATGAAGGCTGAGAAGGAAATGGGAATTTCCAGTGATCCCTTTGGACAGAGCTGTCGCTAGGACTGCACAACACCAATCCCGGGCACTGTGAGTCTGCGACCCAGACCCTGGATATTCAGGGAGATGGAGAAGATTCGGAGTGAGAGTAACAATTGCAGAATGCCTCTGGTTCTTCCAGAAAACCCGTGCCTGTCACCCGGTAACGAAAGTATTATTTTTGTCAGCTAAGCATTATTTCCCAGGCAAGGGATTCTGCATAATACAACGAGGTTATGGGACACGGCAACACCTACCCTCTTTGAGATAGAGGTGGCAGTGGGGGAGGGGAGCTCTAGTGTATTTCAGAATGCTCTCCCAGCCTGTGTGTAAGAGCAGAAAGGCTCATGGTTCCATTGGGCTTTTTCTAGTTTCAGGGACTGAGTGGGGCATGTGTCCCCCCCCCCCACCTCTCTGCTCTGGTTAATAAAGAAAAAACTATTTTTCTATTTGGGAAAAAAATCATTAGATTGGGAGGCAGTGGATCTGGGAGGGGTTGAGAGAGGAGTAACCTGGACAAGCCACCATTACTGCAGAGCCCAGCATGGATGTCACGGGCAAGTGATGGTTTCCTTTCTGCTACTCTGGCCTCAGTTTCTATGACTTTACTGGAACTTCTTACTCTGAATGAGTACCTTAATGAGAAGAGGCCATTATTTCTTGCTTGTACAAAGCCATGGGCCAAACAATCATGGTGTAATTCCCTATTTATCTTACCATCCCCCAGGAGTGTGTTTGAATGACAGTGCTTGGGAAACATGAAGCTATCTTGGGACCTCTGTCCTGAGTATGCTGCAGCTTCACAAAGAAGGGCCAATGTTGGTTCCTGGATGCCCCGGTGGCAAGGCATCTGAGGAGTGCTGCCCACCTCCTCTCCCACTGGCAGCTTCTACTTACGACTCAGAGTTCCCTTGTGACGTAAAGAAGGAAAGCCAAAAGCCGGGTGGTGGCGGCACATGCCTTTAATCCCAGCACTCGGGAGGCAGAGGCAGGCGGATCTCTGTGAGTTCGAGGCCAGCCTGGTCTACAAGAGCTAGTTCCAGGACAGGCTCCAAAGCCACCGAGAAACCCTATCTCGAAAAACCAAAAAAAAGAAGGAAAGCCAAGAAACTAAGGTAAGGCCTGAAGGTCTCACTGTCCACACACTGCACAGGCAGGCTTGAGTTTCTGCTTTTCAGAACGAGGACAGACAGACAGTGACCTGACTGATGGCTGTAAGCTTAACAAGGTGTCAGAATTTACAGCTTTCTTCTCAGTCCAGGATTCTCCCAAAACGTCTTGCTTTAGGAATTCAGAGTGAGATCGGAAGTGGGGCTCGGCAAGGCATAAGCACCATCAACCCCAATAATCTGTTCACGGGTCTATGCAGTCCCAAGTAAATACAAGGCCAGACCAAATCTAGAACAATCCCAGCAACAGTGAGAGGTGGGCACGCTGTTCAGCTGGGAGCCCTGGAGCCTGCCTGTGGGATCAGGGAAGCCATGTCTGCAGGAGACTCGCCTTACCGTGGGAGTAGCATGAAGTTAAGGCGGTCAGCCCTGTCCCGCTCTGCCTTGTACAGCTGCGTCCGTTCCTCCACCAAGTGTTCCAGGTTTCGAGAATACAGCTGGAGACGTCGGATCAAGGTGTCCATGTAAGATTCATTTTTTTGGTCATGAAAAAGGCTGCAGGTAGTAACAGACAAAGAACTCTTACATAGGTCATGGGAAGGGCACGTGGGGTTCTCACAGTGTCATGTGTATTAAAGATAAGGCTTATAGTATGCGAAGGCATGGGGGTGGGAGGTTCTAAGATGCCATGTCATTGACAAGTTCCCACTGCTGCTCTAGGAGGAGATGGCTCGCTTTGTGTGAATGTGTGTGTGTGTGTCTGTCTCTGTGTTTATCTTTGTCTCTCTGTGTGTCTGTCTGTCTTTCTGTGTGTGTGTTTGTCTGTCTCTGTGTGTGTGTGTTTGTCTGTCTCTCTGTGTGTGTGTTTGTCTGTCTCTGTGTCTATCTTTGTCTCTCTGTCTCTGTGTGTGTGTGTTTGTCTGTCTCTGTGCCTATCTTTGTCTCTCTGTGTGTCTGTCTGTCTCTGCCCTCCACCGTGTGTGTGTGCATGCATGTGTGTGTGTGCATGCACGTGTGTGCGTGAGAGAGCAAGTGCCATGATATGGGTTTAGAGGTCAGAGGACAACTTGGTTGTCCTGGGGATTGAACTCACTGCAGTCTTGTGTGGCAACAGCCTCCTGTTAAGCCATCTCTACAGTCCCAAGAGACATAATTTTTTTTAACAGGCTCCCAAGGGATTCTTACTTGGCTCCACCGGTAGAGGCTAGTTGAGTAGAATGGAATCTGGAGCAGGTTCAAGGAATAATGATAGATTGTTTTATTCCGTAGGAATAGATTCAATTAAAAGTTTTCACGTCTTGACTGTGAATCTCTACCACCTGGGGCACTATTAAAACTTCCAGTGCCAGCTTACACCTGAGACCAGTTGCATCAAATGTTCTTGGGTAGAAGACAGGTGTCATGTTTTCTTCAAGTTCCTCAAGGGATTTCAAATGGGCAGCCATGTTTGAGAATCACAGTCAAGGCTGAAGACTGGGGGCCCCTGTATCTCCATGAGGGTTCATGTCATTGATACTGACCTCAGGGACAGGTCCGGGAAGGAGTGCAAAGGGAGGGATTTAATCTGTTGTTCTTTCCTGCTACAAACTGAGCTGTTCTGCCAATCAGACCATGGTCTCAATTAGCTTAGCTCCCACCCTAGCCTTGGATTCCCACCTCCCCAGGTATCAGAATCTTTGGACGTAATGATACCTCCAGAAAGTCAGAGATGGAAGGGATGATAGAAACCGTCCAGCTCACTTTAATTTTATGGACGAGGAAGTTGGTAGCCTGTGAGGGGAGGTGTTTTACCCTCTGTCCCTCAGCAAGCCATTATAGTGTCTTACCATGGAAACTTGGATTCCTAGCTCTCGTCTGCACTGAGTTAACTGAAGCACACAGCACCCAGAATTCGGTATCACTGGATAATAGGCTACACCCCCCAATTTGACCTTGAATGCTGTTCTGATTCAGAAATGCAAATCTAAAGTGTCTGGGCCAAAGCTGGTGATTTTGGAGACCTTTCAAACTTGCTGGCCTCAGGGGCTGGAGGGAGGGCTCAGTAAGATAGTACTGGTTTTCCAGAGGACCCGAGTTCATCTCCCAGCACCCCAGGAACCTGGCGTCTTTATTTTCCTTGGGCACCTGCACACATGTGCACAAACCCACACACCACACAAATAATTAAAAATGAACAGTAGATCTTAAAAATATGAAGACCCTGCTAGTCTTAAGAATTACCTATTTGGGCCTGGAGAGTTGGGTAGGTGACTAAGAACACTGGGTGTTCGTTCTGAAAGTCTAGGTTGATTCCCAGCACCCTCATGGCAGCTCACAACCTGTAACTTCAGTCCCAGGGTCGTAAGCCTTTTCTGGCTTCTATGAGCACTGCATGCATATGGCACACAGACACACATGCAAACAAAACACCCACACATATAAAAAAAGTAAACTTTAAAGAAGAACTTCCCAGGAGCTTTACAGAATCTTGGGACCCAGGTTAGACTTACAGAAGAGTCTGGGAATTATATGTTTCATTAAATTTTTTTCATATAATATAAATTGACTCTGTTTTTCCCCTCCCTTAATGCCTCCCAGGTCCTCCCCACTTGCCCATGTACCCCAACTTTTATGTTCTCTTGGAAATTTTATTTTCTTTACGATTTATTTTTAACTCATGTAAGTATGTGTGGTGGAGGAACTGTGCCCTGAACACAGTTTTCCATGAAAGTCAGAAGCATCATACCTCTTGGAGGGGGAGTTAAATGCATTGTGAGCCTCCTGATGTGGGTTATCTGATCCAAACATGGGTCCTCTGCAAGAATAGTACATCTCTTTTTCTTCTTCTTCCTTTTTTCTCGGTATTTTGAGACAGGGTTTCTCTGTGTAGCTTTGCAGCCTGTCCTGGAACTAGCTCTGTAGACCAGGTTGGCCTTGAACTTTCAGAGATCCGCCTGCCTCTGCCTCCCAAGTGCTGGCATTAAAGGTGTGCGCCATCACCACCTGGTTATAGTATATGCTCTTAACTATTTAACCATCTTCCTAGCCTCTGAAAACTATTTTTTTAAAAATAAATGGTAGGGGACAATTCTGTATTCTGTCAATCATGTTTTAAATAAACGCTGATTGGCCAGGCAGTAAGTATAGGTGGGAAAACCAGACAGGAAGTAGAGGTGAGAACAGGAGAATTCTGGGGAGCAGGAAGCTCCCTTGGCATTCCTGCGCAGACCACCGAAGAGGCAACATGTGACGAGAAAGGTACCAGGCCATGTGGCTAACATAGATAAGAACAATAGGTTAATATAAGTTACAAGAGCTAGTAAGAAGACTGAGCTAATGGGCCAATCAGTTTATAACCTAATGTAGACCCTCTGTGTGATTTTCTTTGGGGCTTGCCGGCTATGGGGTACTGGGTGGGACAGAAGCCCCAACAAGCAGGCTCTCATACTACAAATAAAAAAAGTATGATTGATTATGATTTATTTTATCCCTGAGTGTTTAACTTTATAAGTGAGTATGTCCCTGAGAAGTGGCCTTTTTATCTCTGAATCATTTGAATTTTATGTGACAGGTGTTGGTTACAGCCTGAGAATTTTATAGACATAAGCATTTTTATTTCCTCGTGTGGCTAAATATTAGCTATCTATCATTAAGGAATCCAAAATTGAGTAAGGAAAGTAAAAATCTCAGCAATACCCAAATATCTTGGCTAGTGTGCTCTCGATTTTCTTGAAATCTGGCCTCTTTTCTGGATCCTCCTCCCAACAGTTTTTGACGAGTAGATAGACCTGCAAAGAAGAGGAAGGTGGCTTAGCTCGGGATACTAAATTCTAGGACCGAGTCTCACTGTGCTCTCCTCCTGTAAAGAAGAGGAAGGTGGCTTAGCTCGGGATGCTAAACTCTAGGACCGAGTCTCACTGTGTTCTCCTGTAAAGAAGAAGAAGGTGGCTTAGCTTGGGATGCTAAACTCTAGGACCGAGTCTCACTGTGTTCTCCTGTAAAGAAGAAGAAGGTGGCTTAGCTCGGGATGCTAAACTCTAGAACCGAGTCTCACCATGTTCTCCTCCATAATGGGCATGATAAAGTGATCAAGGCAGGGTGCATCTCACAAGGATCTGCCATGATGAGATGAGGACCAATCTGAGGTTCTCTCCTTTTCATGGTATGGACCCTGCCACCTACACCACCACACCCAGCCAGCCTCTTGGGGGCAATTCATTAAAACGTGGTGACTGTTTGGATAAGGCTAGGTTTATGGGAGGGATTAAGTGTTTTATGAGAACATGTGGTGTTTAAGGAGGGTAAAAAAAAATGAGGTTCTAGCTGGCAAGATGTCTTAGCAGGTTAAGGCGACACACACACACACACACACGTGCGTGCACATGCACACACAGGCATACATGTGCAAGCACTCAGATGTCAATGTAATAAAAAGAACACTAATATATCTCAATGGAAATGAGGCAAATAGGTCTACATAAGATCAAAGCTTGCTGGTACATTCCTCTCCCCTGCAGCGAGGAATCACTCCCCTGAGGACCACGCATGAGACTTCTTGTGTTCAGGCCCCATCTCATCTGTGAACACATACAGATGTCCCAAATTGTACATGGGTATATCTGTTTTAAGTCTTCCTCCTGGCAGTGGTGCACAGCTGTGGTGGAGAAGTGGCACAGAGAAAAGGGAGGAGGAGAGGAAGAGGAGATGGAGAGGAAGCCTGTGGGACCATCGTCTTACCTGCCACGCACTATTGTGACTTGATCTGAAAGAAAGGTGACAGCTGTTTGTTTAAATACAATTTGCTCTTCACTCTAGCTGAAAATAGGTTGATAAATGGAGTACATATGTTCTCTGCTTGGGAAAAAAAAATGGTTCCTTGGAGGGAACTAAGGCCACATCTGCCTCTGTCTGCTTATCTAGCCTCTGGGTGATGCCCCTGCCTCAGCATGGGCCACATAGCTCTGGGGAGCAAAACACAGTGTGAGCCTTGGGCACTGCTGAGAAGTGGGCTTCAGGCTCGGTTTCTACTGATACCAGTTCCTGGGCCTGAGATCCTTGCCCTTTGTCCAGTTGCAGGAGCATTCGGCTACAGACATGAACTGGGGCTACTGCTTTGGTGACAAAGGCTGTAATCACCTAGGCAACTGTGGGCCTGCTTTATTCTCCCACAATTTAGATACAACTAACTATGGGCTAGAAACATTCAGGGAAAAACTAAGTCTGTACCGGACACACGCAGCATCATGCAATGGAACAGTGCATTTGGGGGGGTTTATTGTATGTTGCTGTACGATCAAGAGTAACGATCAGAGGCAATTTAAAGCATACAGGAGGTTGTGTGTAGGTTTTATGCACATGCTACACCATCTGATGGTAAGGGGCTCCAGCATGCAATGATTTGGGAGGTTGCAGGATCCTGGAATTTACCTCTTCTTACTGGGAATGCCTGGAAGGCCCCACTAGTGTGGGGGGAGAAATTCAGGAAACAGGAGAAGGGGAAGGGATGGAAAAGAGTAATGGGGGCACTTGTATCTCCGGGCTCAGAATCCAGGGCTACGCTGTCTCCTCCCCCGCTTCCTCTCTTGGCCTCTCTCCTCTCTCGCCTTCCTACCCTCTGTTCCTTCCTTTCATTTTTTCCTCCCCTCTCCTCTCTTCTCCCTAATTTTATAATGGGCCTCACTATATAACCCACACTAGCCTCAAACTCAAAATCCTCCTGCCCAGACTCCTCAGTGCTGGGATAATAGGTGTGAGTCCCTCTGCCTGGCTTCTGAAAGTCTTCTTGAAGGACTGTTTAAATATTTCTTTCTCTATGTTTTCTAGGTGAGGCACACTACTTTTTTGTCTTTTATTTTCTTTTATTTTGATTTGGTTTCATTTTGAGACAAGATCTCACATAGCCCAGCTTGGCCTCTAATTCACTCTATAGCTGAAGATGACCTCAAACTCCTAACTGTCCTGCCTCTCAAGGGTCATATTACAGGCCTGTGTCACCAATACCCAGTTTAGTCCATTTTAAAGTAGAATTTTCAATCAAAGTACCTTCAGATCCTTGTAGTTTATAAAACACTAGTCCTCAACTCCTTCTCTACACAGGCGAGAGTTTGTTGCTTATGTTTGAGACACAGTCTCATGCATCCCAAGTTAGACCCCCAAACCTGATATTCCTCCCTCTACTTCCTAAGTGCTGGAATAGCAGACGTGTACACTCGTAGCCATCTCAGATTTCTTTTTAAATCAATAGAAGTATTTATAAGCCTAGTACATACATCACATATACCTTGCTTTCAAAAATGTAGACTGTGAGGTGTGCTTTAAATACTAGCTCTTTCCTGAGCTGGGGGAGGGGTACAGGGCTCAGGGGAGTGGAGGAGAACAGCTAATCACAGATCCTGGGTCCTAATCCCTGTGTCCTATGATTGTCACCGGAGAGTAGCCCTTCCTTGTCTGGGAGAGACGATTCCAATTCCCAGTGGGCAAAACTTCACGTGTACAGTCCTGAACATACTTATCATTAGATGAATCTGTAGGCCATAATAATAACTAATGAGAAAGTAAAACAATTCTAATAATATACTAAATTTGCCGGCATCACTGCACGTGCACTTGAGGGCCATTATTAAGTGACAGGGTTACTTGAAGTCACAGTTCAGCACCTCAACAGTAATTGTGTAGCCTGGATGCGCGCCGAGTGACTGATGGGAGGGGAGCATATACAGAGTTAGGTAGGGGATGGCTTATGTCTTAATGGACCAGAGCAACACGGCATGAAGTTTTACCGTGCTGCACGACGTAAAATTTATAAATGGTTTACTCTGGAATTTCCCGTTTAGTAATTTTGGACCTCAGTGGTTGCTGGTAACTGAAACCGCAAGGGGAAAAAGAAAAAGCTACCAACTGAGGGGACTATTTGACTTTCTCAAATGTGGTTAACTGAGATATCTCGAGAGAGGGCAGTTACATTAGGATCCCTGGGTGGGTCCAAATGGAGTTACTCATGTTCTGATTGGCAGAAGAGATGAGAAAAAGCAAAACAGGAGAGGTGGGAGGATGTGACTGGGGGCTACACACCAGGAAAGCCACCGAGAGCTTGTGAAGGAGGAACCTGGAGCCCCTGTAGCGTTTTTTTCTACACGGATACATTTTTGCAGTTTCGCCCACAGACTCTGTGGTAGACCGTTACAGTAGAGCGATCACTGAAGACTGGTGTAGCGTTTTTCTACATGGATACATTTTTGCAGTTTCGCCCACAGACTCTGTGGTAGACCGTTACAGTAGACCGATCACTCAAGACTGGGAACACCGACTCACCTCCAGCTCCTTCTCATCTACGGTTTCCAGGAACAGATCCGGACGGAACGGCTTTATCCCATCTGAGTTTTCCACCCTGAAAATCTTCTCTGATTGGGATGAGAATAATTACATCACAAGAGGAACTCAGGCACGGACTGTTGGGCACATCTGAATTGGCTCACCCCATGCTCGCACTTTAGTCCAATAGGAGTGTGACAGAGGAGAGTCGGGTGGGAGGAGTCTTCTCCCACCTCACAACCAGGGAGCCTCCCTTCAGACAGAGAGCTAACACTTGAGCACCTGAACACCTCAGATTCTATCACTGCCTTCACTGGCCTCTCTCTGTCCCACGTTCCTTCCCCTGCCTCCCAGATCCCTCAGTCACCTGACCTCCAGTCATGAGTTAGTGCATAGTAAATGCCCAGAAAGTGAAGATAGGATGAAGGGAGCAAAGTGCTTGCCCTCAGCGAGAACGTGACAGAAAACTAAGCGGTGCTTCTGATGAGAATGAAGGGACGTGCTGTCTCGCTAGCATGTGCTAGTCTACCTAGTAGGCAGGTACCTTCCCGTCTGTGATGGGGGAGAGCCGGGGGGGGGGAAGAATGTTTTTGTTGTTGTTTTGTTTGTTTTTGTTTTGACTTTTTTGAGACAGGGCCTCATGCTGGCCAGGCTGACTTTAAAGTAGTCAGGGACTCCTGATTCTCCTGCCTCCATGTGGTGGTTTGGAAAAAAATGGCCCTCAAAGGGAGCAGCACTCTTAGAAGGTATGGCCTTGATGGAGAAAATGTGTCACC
>JAQHUG010000135.1:3184085-3199418 GCA_028555095.1 Dicrostonyx torquatus
ATCAGGAGCACGGGGTAGAAATCAAAGAAGGCTTCAGCTGAGGCAAGATAGAGAAATCTTTTCCCTCTTACGGCTGAAGTGAATTTAAAAGCCGTTTACCCATGGTGGCTCACACACTGGTGTGTAAGGCCTGGCTGTTGGCATTGTCATCTTTTACACCCACATTTGTTTCATGTGACTTTGTCACGACTCTCTCAGAGAGTTAGGTGTCAGGCAACAGAAATCACATACGATGAGGCTGTTTTCAAACACACAGCTTGTGAAGCCAGTTCTACAGAGACAGACTAGCCTGAAGGGCTCGGAAGGAGGTGACAGCCTTGAGGGAGGCTGTGTGCAG
This sequence comes from Dicrostonyx torquatus, assembly GCA_028555095.1. Taxonomy (NCBI): domain Eukaryota; kingdom Metazoa; phylum Chordata; class Mammalia; order Rodentia; family Cricetidae; genus Dicrostonyx; species Dicrostonyx torquatus. The sequence continues at coordinate 3,184,423 of JAQHUG010000135.1, forward strand.
TCTTACCATTGCTCTTCCTGTTATGGCCGATTAAGATTTCCTGGAACTGTTCACTGCGTCTCAAGACATCCTTGAAGCTGAGCATCCCAGAAAAATAGGACACGCTAGCCTCCAGGGCATTGAGGTACCTGGAGCAGGAGGGAGAGGAGCTGAGGACTGGCTTTGTTTCTTTATGGCCATCCCACCTTTAATCTCATTATTTATATCTGTGTTGGCATCTTTATCTCACACTCAGTTCTTCTGTGGATAGACAGTACACACCATGATACCATTCCTTTGGACTGTGGCTAGCTAATGGAGGCAGAGAGCATGGGGGGCATTTTAGGGACTCTTGATTTGTATGAACTCATTATAGACATTGGAGGGGTTCCTTGTACTGTTTTCCTCCTGCTATGGCAAGAAGGTTCTAGCCCTCTAGAAACCTCTCATGTCTGCTCTGGTGTGAATTGGTTGCTTATCTATTCCAGTTTCACACCAAGGTTTCTAGGGTGAGCTCCTGGGGCTGATTGCCGTGGGTTCCCAGATGCTCGAGCCTGGTGACACCCTATCTAAAACCTCCAAGCAAGCCCTCTGTCGAGAGAGGGGAGAGCCAGCTAGCATCCTGGGTCACCAGAACCAAACACGACAAACACGCTACTTCCACCACTTTGCCAGAGTTGCATGGCCTTATGATTCTTAAAGTTATGTTTTATTATGTTACGTGGTTTGTGTGCATGTGTGAACATGCACGCATGTGTCTCAGCACATGTGTGGCAATCAGATGACAACTTGCAGGAAATGGTTCTCTCTTTCCACCAAGTGAGTCCCAGGGATCCAAGTCAGGTCAGGTTTGTCAGTGAGTACCTTAACGCACTGAACCATCTTTCGGACCCAGACTTAGGGTTTTTTAAAAGGACCCATTGTTCCTGCATCCTCCTGTCCCTTCTTCCCTCTAAAAAAAATGGAGAGACATCATTTCTGTTTCTTGGTTTAGGCAGAATGAGCATTTTTTAAAATTTATATTCCACAGTAATGTGGAAATGTTGAGTTCCAGCTTTCATTTTTATTATCTATAAACAAGATCATATGTATTTGTCTTTAGAGGATTTACCATGGGGAATCATTAGAATGGACAAGAATTCACTTTCAAACCGAATGTTCCACATGCAGTCCATGCTGAGCATGCTCATCTTGCCCCTTTGATGAGTAAGAAAGTGGACTGGTGTCCATCCCAACACTGTCCCAGATAAGAGGTGGCATGTCTTCCTGGCGTACACTCATTAACAGCCTTCCTTACCAGAAGCAGTCTTCAGGCTCCGAACCATTCTTGTAGACATACGAAGAGTTCCAGGAGAAGGTTTTGAATGGAGCATCGTTGACTCTCCAGAAATCAACCAAGAAGTACATCAGCTTCCTGGCTGGAGGCAGCACCCTGGTCAGGGTTTCCTTATAGTCACAGGACAATCCGAAACTTCCGGCTGAAATCATGGGGTAGCTCAGTTGTGTGTCAAGGCTGTGCCAAAGGTGAGAGGGGAACCAATGCCAAGGTTAGCTCCAATAGCGTAGAGAAGAGTCCCCCCGCCCCCCAGCTCCTCCGTTTTCACACATGTGCAGAAGTGGGAAGGATGAAGTAGGGTCAGGAAAACAGGTGTATGGGGGATCCTCTCATCGAGGTGACTTTAAAATTGCAATGACTGGTCATATTCAGTGTTTAGAGTAAAATGGCTACATGGCTGGACCACTTTGCCCCGTTTCTGTTTTCTTTTTCTTTCTTTCTTTCTTTCTTTTTTTTTTTTTTTTTTGGTTTTGGTTTTTGGTTTTTTGAGACAGGGTTTCTCTGTGGCTTTGGAGCCTGTGCTGGAACTAGCTCTTGTAGACCAGGCTGGTCTCGAACTTACAAAGATCCGCCTGCCTCTGCCTCCCGAGTGCTGGGATTAAAGGCATGCGCCACCACTGCCCAGCTTTGCCCCATTTCTGAATGACTTCTCATGCTGTCTGGACTGAGAACTCTGTGCTTTGACAGGGGAGGAGTGAGAACTACAGGTTAAAAAAACCCATGGCTCTTCTGGTAACTAGGTTCTTTTATTTGTCAACTGACAGAAGCTAGAGTCATCCGAGAAGGGGGGACAACAACTGAGGAATTGTCCCCATCAGGTTGGACTCTAGGCAAATCTGTAGGCATGTTCTTGACTGATGGTTGATGTGGCAGGACCGGGCCAATGTGCGCGATATCACCACTGAGTAGGTGGTCCTGGGTTCTATAAGAAAGCAGGCTGAGCAAGCCATGGGTACCAAGTCAGTAAGCAGCATCCCTCGACGGCTGCTGCATCAGCTCCTGCCTCCAGGTTCCTGCCTTGAGTTCCTATCCTGGCTTCTCCCCATTATGCATTGTGAGCTGAAATAAACCCTTTCCTTCCCAAGTTGCCTTGGGTCGTGAAGTTTATTGCAGCAACAGAAGTCAAACCTGAAGAGCCAACAAAATTGTGATAAAACTGGAAGCGCAGCTATTCCTTTTCTTCCTCACAGTGCCTGCTTTTTGGCTCGGCCTCTGCGAGGGGGCATCAGCTGGGAAGCTTAAGGCCTTCCTGCCCTTGCTCAGCAGGGACCTCTTACTGTTGTATTTTCAAACATACCAAGTTCTCTTCTCACTCAGTAACTCAACCTGCACAGGCCCAGCCTGGCTTCCTGGCTTGAGGTGAGGGCTAGCCGGGAAGAGGCTAGAGATAATGGGCAAGGCAGTATTTGAATTAATACAGGTCTCATGTGGTTATTTCGGGCATAAGCAAGCAACCAGCTGCTGAGCGGGCCAGCGGCTGGGGGCTGGGGGGGCTAGGTGCGGGGAACACAACACGCACCTCTCCCCCTAATTACAACACTTGCTGACTTACTAAACTCTCAGATCCCTGGCTGGACCTGTCTTTATCACAGAAATGCTCCTTGACAGCCAAGGCCGGGAGGTTATGCTGCGTGAGCAGCCGCTGATGCTGCCTTCCTCCACCCCGCCTAAGTTCCTCAAAGTGGGGGTCTGGGCTGGCTACCCAGCTCACACAGGTGCTTAAGATCTGTGTGATGAAGGACAGAAAGCGGTGCTCTGCCCCACCTCCCCAGGCTGTCTGCCTCCATCTCAAGTTCATGTTCTAGTCCACGCTATCCTTCCTTCTTGTCCCTCGAAACCTTAGCTTGATTGTGTTCGCATTTCTTTCAGCATTTCAACATCCCGAAGACTTCTCTGGTCCTACCCCAGCTCTCACCTCCACATCCAATGCTATCAGATATCCTACAGCGTTAGCTGGCTTCCATCGCTTTTTGGTTTTGGCTAACAGGCCCCAGGCCCCTCTTGTTTCCTGTGGTCTTTTCCGTTGTCAGTCTCTGCTGTGTTTTGCCTACACTGCTGGTGGTTTTTATTAACTGTAAATGGTTAATAGATGTAAAATGAAATGATTTGACAAATTACGGTGTTGTCAAGGCAACACATGAGCTTTTTATAGCCCTCCCACACTCAAAAGCTCAGGGATGTCTATCGCCATCCTCATAAACTCAATGATCCCGTTGCATAAGCTACCAAATATGGTCAATGTAATTCTTCTGCCTTCTTCATTCTTCTGTACATTCCCCAGACTGCAGCAGCTGTAAACACTTGCGGACTTTCTTCATCCCCCTAAGTCTTTGTTTTACTTTTACTTTTACCTCTACCTGGCTGCAAAGTCACTGCCTCACTTGTATCCACTGAAATCTTACCCGGGGTGGCTAGTTTTATGTCAACCTAACACAAGCTAAGGTCACCTGAAGGGAGGGAGCCTCAACTGAGAAAATGCATCCCTAAGATCCAGCTGTGGAGGGCCTGGAGGGCATTTTCTTAGTTAGTGATTGACACAGGAGGGCCCAGCCTTTCGTGGGTGGTGCCATCCTTGGGCTGGTGGTTATGGGTTATGTAAGAAAGCAGGCTGAGCAAGCCATGGGGAGTAAGCCAGTAAGCAGCAAGGCTCCATGACCTCTGCATCGGCTCCTGGCTCCTGGTTCCCGCCCTGTTTGAATTCTTTCCTTGACGTCCCTCAGTAGACAGTGACTCAAGATATGCAAAATATGTAAATCAAATAAACCCTTTCTTCTTTGAGTTGCTTTTGGTCACGTGTTCCATCACAGCAATAGTGACCCTCACTAAGATATTATCTGTCCCCGACACAAAACTCAGACGATTTTCTTCATGAAGTATTTCTCCACCTGCCCCTCAGCCCTTAAGCACAGGTGACCATTACTTTCTGTACCTCCTTACCTGTTCCTCTTTAAGGGAAGTTCTCTCCCTCTACCTTGTATTGGCCAGTGTCCCTGTCACCTCCTCTCTTTGGAGGGGAGTGGTGTCCTACTCAATGGTTTTGGGTTTTTTTTTTTTTTTCTCTGCTTGGCAAAACTAAAATGTTTGTGGAAGAAAGCTCTCATAGTGGTGGATCAATTTTCCGGATTCCCCTTTTGTTTTGAGCAATATCAGTATGTGATCCATGAGATAAGGAAGATCAAGATTCCACGTGTGTCTGTTTGGGTGCGGGAGACTGGCTGGGAAGTGTTTCTGCAGTGTGCCGGATGTGCTGGGCCTGAGCTTCTGGGGCTGCTGTGTCGCTGGCCATGAGGCAACAGGTTGACTTGTGTGGATCCTGTGGAACCTACTCTAGTGTGGTTTCCTCTGGATCTGCGAACGGCATTTCTTAATTCAGAAGACTGAGGGAGGGAGAAAAGCATGCAAGAGGAGTTTTGGGTGGGGAATGTGTGATCTGGCAAACAAAGCCAGATACGCTGAGTGAACCAAACGGAAGGAATCAGGCCAAGATTCCCAGAGAGAGATGTTTTATTCTAGTAAAGGTCGAAGGCTTTCTCTAAGGGTGTCACACAGAGAGTTCCAATATGTCATTCCTAGCCCACTTGAGCATGTGGCTCTGGCAGGCCTTGCCTTGCTCCCCCACCCCCACCCCGGTCCCAGATTACATTCCTGAAGCTAGCCACCAAGGTCTAGTCCTGTATTTAGCCACTTCCTCCTCTTGAGGCTGACTACCAGTGATCAAAAGCTCCCTTTGACTCACTTAATTAACATTCCCAATGACAATTAAACACATCATCCTAACACGGGGTTCCCCCTTTATTTTTGGAAGCTGGCATTTGTCTATGGGCCACATCTACTCCCCTCTATCCAGAGGCAGCCCTTTGTCCCTCTGGTACAAATAACTCTGCCCCCTTTCCTTTGTCCCCCTCCCCTTCTCCCTGTCCCGTCTCCTTTACCACCGCATCCCAGCCCATTCTAGCACAGACTTCCCCTTCTCCTCCTAAAATGCCCCTGCTCGGCCATTTGCTGCTGTTCGCCGCCTGAGTCAGAAAGCAGCCACTGTAACTTTTCTTCCCTGATGAATACAGGAGCTGTCTGTGGAAACGGGTGTTGGTGTGGTTTGTGCCTAATCCGGGATCTGGGAGGAAACCCTGGCTGTCTGGGGTTCTCCTTCCCTATTCATCTCAAATACACAAAGGAAATAAACAGCTGATTGTTCCCCCACATCTGCGAACTAACGACAGGACAGAGTTCTAGGACTCTCCCTCCTCCGCCCCTCCCTCCTCTCCCTCTGCCATCACGTGTGGGGGAATTTCCCTCACTGAGTGAGTGTTCAAGGCTGCCAACTTTCTTTCTTCCTGATGGAGTTCTCACTCACAGCTTGCTCTCTCTCCCACTCAAATGTGAATGACTGCACCTGGCAGCTACTGTAATCATCACACCCTGACCATGGAGGGGGTATCTGGGGAAGGGAGACAGCAGTGACAGAGAGATGGCAGAATACAAGGGGGCCCAGCATGCCTCTTTATGTTGCCTCGGCAACACAGTTGTTTGTTTAACCATTTAACACTCAATCAAAGTACTTACTACATCTGGAAGGTGGAATATGTGCACGAGGGCCCCATGAGGACACAGCCCATATTATGTTCTCTCTGTGGGAGAAAAAGAAAATTACTGAGCCCTAAAACAAATCCAAGGAGCCAATAGACAGAAAAGAGGTGGACAGGGACAAGGCGAGAAATGAGATCCCCGAGAGTCTGAGAGTCTGTATGAGGAGCAGGGAGGCGCTGCTCAAGTCATGGGAATGGGAGGGGGAAGAGTCTTGCCTACTCCTCCTCCCATTGCTAACTCTGACTCTAAACAGGGTTTAAAGAACTCAAGAGAATTACAAGCTCTCTAAAACCATGTGGGTGTGCAAGGCATCTTGTAAAAGGGCTTCTACCAGGCAATGGAGGCACACACCTTTAACCCCAATGCTTGGGAGGTAGAGGCAGGTGTGATACACAGAGAAACCCTGTCTCAAAAAAGAAGAAGGAGGAGGAGAAGAAGAGGAGGAAGAGGAGAAGGAGGAGAAGAAGAGGAGGAGGAGGAGGAGGAGGAGGAGGAGGAGGAGGAGGAGGAAAGGGGGGCTTCCAAAGATTACGGATTGTGGGACTACGATTCTAGAAGTTTCACATTGACCAGATGGATCATATCATGGATGTCGGGATGGGTATACCACATCCACTACATGGACATCATATTTACTCTTAATCTTGGGAAGCTGGGTAAATTCCAACAGAGGGATAAGGAAGTCCAAGGGATAAAAAAAAAATGACTATTTGTATTTCATCTCTTTTGAGTGTTTGTTCATTTTATTAGTCCATTTATTGTTAGGGTTGCAACTTTTTGGTATTTAGCATTTTTAGTTCTTTGTGTATGGCAGCTATTAATCATTTGTCACATTTTAGTTAGCAATGATTTTCTCTTATTCTGAAGATTGCCTCTTCACCTGGTTAATTCTTTCCATTCCTGTACAAATCCTTTTAATTCTGTGAATTTCCATTTGTTGGATGTTAGTCTGAATTCTTGAACAACTAGAACCCTGTTCAAGAAGTTCTTGCTTATATCGAATTCTTGGAGTGTTTTCTCTACTTCTCCCACTAACCGTTTCAGAGTTTCCAGTTTTACAGGCAGGTCTTTGGGTCTATTTAGAGTTGATTTTTGTCTCGGGTGAGAGACGGGAATCTAGTTGCATTTATCCACAGGTGGATTTCCAGTTTCCCCAGCACCTTCCCCAGTCTGTTGAAGAGGCTGTCTTTGTCTTTTCTCCAATACATATTTTTCCCACCTTTGAAGTCAGGTAACTACAGCTATGTGGCTTTATATCTGGGTCTTCTGGGTCTTTTCATTGATCCACATGTCTGTTTCTGTGTCAGTACCATGCTGTTTTCCTTAGTGACTTTGTAGGATAACTTAAATCAGATATGGTGACAAGTCCAGCGTTATTCTTTTTGGTCACTTTGATTATCTGGGCTCTTTGTGTTTCTGTGAAGAATGGCATTGTACTTTTGATGTGGATTACATTAAATATGTTAATTTTTTTCATAAAAGAGACATTTTGCCAGGCGGTGGATGGATGGATGGATGGATAGATGGATGGATGGATGGATGGATGGATGAATGGATGAATGGGTAGGTGGATGAGTCAATGTACAGATACATAGCTGGGTTGGTGAAATGACTGGATGGACTAGAAGTAACTCTCTGCAAGTCATTAACCAGTCTTTAGTCTTTATTAAGAAGTCATGAGGAAGCTGGGCAGTGGTGGCGCACACCTTTAATCCCAGCACGTGGAAGGCAAAGGCAGGGAGATCTTTAAGAGTTTGAGGCCAGCCTGGTGTACAGAGTGAATTCCAGGACAGTCAGACCTGTTACACAGAGAAATCCTGTCTCGAAAAACCAAAATTAAAAAAAGAAGAGAGACATTTTTACAAAATTAACTCTTTCGATCCTTGAGCACTTGAGGCTTCCCGGTGTCCTTTCCAACTTTCTTCAGGACGTTAAGTTTAACGTGGTAGAGGCTTTTCACTTACTTTATTCCAAGGTGTACACTCTAGGCAATTGTGCATTTGTGATTTTCATGATTGCATTTTCCTGATTTCTTGCACGTATTTCTGCTAGCCTATAATAAGGCTGTTGGGTTTATGCTAATGTTGTGTCCTAACACTTACTGAGGGTGCTCAGCAGCTCTGCGAGCTTTCTGGAAGAGCCTTTGGGGGGCTCTCCTCCCATTTACAAAAAGAATATTTGACTTCTTCCTTTCATATTAGTATCAGGTTCACTTCCCTCTCTTGTCGTATCCCTGGAGCTGAGACTGTCATCATTTTAGCAGCAAGAGTGGAAAAATTGGATGCCTTTGCTTCTTGTTTCTCATCTTTGTAGAAATGTTTTTTCTTCATTTATTATGATGTCAACTGTATCTTTATTATATATGACATATATGTTTGTCATATATATATATTCGATTGTGTTGAGATATATCCCCTCCACCCCGAATATCTTCAGTGCCTTTATCATGAATGGATGTTGAATTTTTTTCAAAGGCATCTATTGAAATGGTAATGTGATTTCTGTCCTTGAATGTGATGTATTGTGTTTATTGACTTTTTTATTATCTAGTGACTTATCATTAAACTAGCCCATGTACCTCTAGAATGAAGCTAGCTTGGTCATTGTGAATAATCTCTCTGATGAATGTGTGTATGTGTATGCGTGTGTGTGTATGTGTATGCGTGTGTGTGTTCTTGTGCACACCCACTACTGCATGCACACGTAGAGACCTGAAATCATTACTGGACACCTTCCTCAGTCTGTCTCAACTTTATTTTGTGAGATAATGATTTTTCACTAAATCTGGAGCTTATTAGTTCTTGTAGGCTGCCTCTCGAGCAAGCCACAGGGACCCCCCTTTCTCTACCCTTCCAGTTTTAGAATTACAGGCACACGCATCGTGCCTGGCTGTTCTAGGGAACCAGATTCAGGTCTCCTCATGCTTACAGACAAGACTTTACTTCTGAGTCACTTCCTCAGTCCTCTGCTGATTCTTGAATTTGGTTTGCAGAGTTTTTTGTTTGTTTCTTTGTTGAATCTTTGTACTTACCGGGAGATTGGGCTGTAATGTTGCTTTTTTTTTTTTATATCTTCATCTGGTTTTGGTATCAGAACTGGCTCCATAAACAGAATTTGCAAATGTTTATTCCCTTTATGTTTTATGGAATGATTTGAGAAAGGTCGATACTATCTCTTTCATGGTTTGGTAGATTCCTGCACTGAATCCATCTGGTCCTGGACTCCTTTTAGTTAGGCAAGTAAAAGAAAAACCAAACAAACAAAAAAAACCTCAAAGCTATTGCTTCAATTCCATGGCGTGTTACAGATCTGTTTAAATTGCTTATGTCATCTTTGTCTAACTTTGTAGGTTGTATACATCTAGAAATTTATCTAAAGTTCTTAAGATTTTCCAATTGATGAAACTAATTTTCCAAGTACGTCCTACATCTTTCTGGATTTCATTGGTATGTGTTGTGATGTCTCTACTTACCTCTAATTTTATTAACTTGGTTCAGCTCTCTTTCAGCTAGTTTGGCTAAGACTTTGTCGGTCTTGCTTGCCTTTTCAAAGAACTAATAGATTTTTTTAAATAGATTCCTGCATTCTTCCCATTTCTGTTTAATTAATGTGAGTTCCAATCTTAGTTGCTCCTGTCCACTCCTTGCTCCTGTGTTTCAAGGGTGCTGAGATATGTCACTAGGTTTTTCGTGTCATCTAGCTGACATTCTAAAGTAAGGACTCACAGTTATGAGCTTCCCTCCTAGGAATGTGTTCATTGTATCCCAGAGTTTGGTAGGTTGCATTTTAATTTTAATTTAGTTCTAGGGATATTAAACAGGTTTATTTTTCATGTCTTCAATAATCCATTTGTTACACAGTGACATATTGTTTGATCTCTGTTGCCTGTCTATTTCCTGTGGTTTCTGTTGCTGTAGGCTTGTAGTCATATTCCATTTGTGTTCAAATAGAACACAAGACACCATTTTAGGTCTCTTGTATTTGCTGAGACTTGCTTTGTAACCTAAGATGTTATCTGTTTTAGAGAATAGTCCATGGGCTGCTGAGAAGACACTTTGCAGTATTGTCTTAAGCCCATTTAAGCTATTAGATCATTTAACTGTGAAGTTTTCCTGTTTGTCTGAAACAGGGTTTCTCTGTGTAACAGATCTGACTGTCCTGGAACTTACTTTGTAGACCAGGCTGGCCTCAAACTCACAGAGATCCGCCTGCTTCTGCCTTCTGAGTGCTGGGATCAAAGGTGTGTGCCACCACTGCCCGGCCCTGTTCATTCTTTTTGCTCTCAGGATGATCTGTCTACTAGTTAGAATACGATATTGAAGTTATTTACAGTAACAAAAAATTTAAACATACATATATATCCAAAATAATAAATCTTTAAAAAGATAAAATTTTAAAACTTTTAAAATTAACTTAAAATAACAATTTCTCTCATACCACGGTGTACACAGAGTGCATTCCAGGAGAACCCCGTGCCTTGGTATAATGTCAGGGTACCCTGGCATCAGATCACACAGCGGCAGAGATGAGGCAGGAGATGCTCTGTGTATACATGCCTGCATTTCACACCGCGATCACCCGAAACTTAGAATGTGTGACCTACCCATGAGCAGATGGTACTTACCGTGATTTCCCTGAGCAGGTCAAGGCCTTCACAGGTGCTGCTCCGGCAGTCACCTGACTTGTGGATTAGACCGTCAGAGTACATGAAAGTCGCGTTCACTGTCACATTTAGGCCTGTTACCAGAAATTAAGGGGAAAAAATCGGAAAGCACTGTTACAGTTCCACAATGTTCCCAGCTGTGAGACACCGGATTACGGGCAAGGGGTGCAGGGGCGGTATCTGTGTCGGCTAATCTTGGTAGTCATCTTGACTACATTAATGAAAACCAAGCAGCCGCCACACCTGTGAGGAATTTCTCTAGGTTGGATGACTTGAGGTGGGAGACCCACCCTAAATACAGATCGCAGAGGGTCAGAAGACCCACGCTAAATCTGGGCCACTCCTTCGGGCGGCAGCCCATACAAAGCGCTGAGAAAACAAGCCTGCGCCTTTCCAGCCTCCTGCCTTCGCTCTCACTGCCAAGCTCCCCCATCCTGAGCCATTCCCGTGCTGGTGGTAGAACCGACTTCTTCAGGATTTAGCACAGTCTGAAGGGCAGCCACTCTCCAGGACCCCCTGGGACTCCAGCACCAGAGTGGGACTGCTAAGACCTCCAGTCTCATGGACTGAACAATCCTCGATTCATGGCCTTTCTGTCAGGAGACTGCCTTTGTTGGATTATTCAGACCACGGCCTGTGAGCCACTCCAATCAATCCCTTACCAATATATAGATATAAGTTAATTCATTCTGTCAGTTCTGTTCCTTAGAGAGCCCTGACCGACAAAATAGCCAAAACCAGGTCTGAGCATATTCTGATTCTGAGTTTTTCTTCCCTCTTTCCCTTCTCTCCACCTTTCCTAAATTTTTCTTTCTCTCAAACTATTGCGGCATCATTTACCCATCCCAGAATTCACCCATTATGAAAATATGATGAAAGTGTGATTTGATAATGTATGTACAGTGTATTACAGAGTCAAGCAATCACCACGGTCCAGTCTGAGAGCATTTTCCTTATGCTCACAGATCTCTCCATTTCGGTTTAGCACACCTCTACCATGGACTGGAAAGCATTAGAAAAACAGATCCAAGCCGGGTGGTGGTGGCGCACGCCTTTAATCCCAGCACTGGGGAGGCAGAAGCAGGCGGATCTCTGTGAGTTTGAGACCAGCCTGGTCTACAAGAGCTAGTTCCAGGACAGGCTCCAAAGCTACAGAGAAACCCTGTCTCGAAAAACCAAAAAAAAAGAAAAAAAAAGAAAAGAAAAGCGGATCCAGATGACATCTTGTTCTTCCTGTTCCCAAGTTGCGGCTACTTCATGCAAGGTGCAGTCCTCCTTGGGCTCTGATTATCACCCATCCAACAGCCCACTCCATCCCTCCAGTGTTCCCTGAACTCTTCTATGTGCTCAGGATACAGCAGTGAGCAAAACCAGACCCCAGGTCGCTGAGGTCTACACAGTCTCTGGGAGATCGCCTGGAACGGTGCACAGTGATGGGAGCCCCACTCCCGGTGGCAGGACCTGAGAGATGTAGGGATGTGAGCCATGCGAATGTACAGTCTCCAGGTAGAGAAAAAACAGATAGGAGCATCCTTGGCATGTCTCAGAAGCAGAAAGGAAGCCCGTGGACTCGGTGTTAGTGAGCAAGTGGGAGGACCGACACGGAGTGGTGTTGAAAGATCATAGCAGGCGTGCACGTACATTCCATTGAAGAATGGGACAGTTCTGGGGTATTTTGAGTAAGAAATTATAACATCTTATTGCCGTTTTAAAGGATTTCTGATGGGAGAGTAGATTGTGGGGAACAAGCGGAGAAAGAAGCCAGGAGACTGGTTAGGAGACTATTGGCAGCTTAGACAAGCTTGGACCAAACTAGTGACAGCAAATTCGAGGCAATAAGTGGTTGCGTTTTGAGGGTAGAGAGTAAGAAGCTGCTGGTGGATGCTGCTTGAGAAAAAGAGGGTGCAGGTGTCTTCAGTACCTCTGTCCTGAGGAAATGGACAACGGGCACTGTTCCTGGTGAGTGAGGGACAAACAAGGGGAGGGCACGGCTGTGAATGTGGAGCTGGGATGAAGAGATGGAGAGCTTTGGTGGGAAGCCAGACTTCATCAGCCTAACAGCTGAGAAGCAGACACAGGAGGACCTGGGATTCACGGCCAACCTGGGCTACATGAAAACTTCGTTTCACACAATACAGAAAATACAAAACAAAGCAAAAACTCAGCAGGTACACATTTTGGATGTGAGCTGCCTGTTGAGATTTCCCAACAGATGTGACAAGCAACTAAACATACCAGTAGGAATAGTCTCCAGTGCAGGAACAGTTAGGGACTTTAAAAGGTAAAAAAAAAAACACAGTGTGAGCCAACACTGCATTGGAAGCATCATCCCATTGTCTGATGTGTGATGAAGTATGAAGGATTGCCTGGACTTGGTACACCCAGAGGCCAGGAGAGGGCAAAGGATGTTTCAGATAGTTGTGAGCTGCTGTGGGTGTTGGGAACTGAACCCAGATCCTCTGCACGTGCTCTTACAGGCTGAGCCATCTCACAGCCTAGAACACTAGGCTTTTGTTTGTTTGTTTGTTTTTAGTTTCTATGTGTGTATTCCTGGCTGTCCTGGAACTCACTCTGTAGACCAGGCTGGCCTCAAACTCAACAGAGATCTGCCTGCTTCTGCCTCGTCAGTGCTGGGATTAAAGGCGTGTGCCACCATGCCCGGTTTAGAACACCACTCTTTATATTAAGCGTTTCCTGAAGTCAAAGTGATCCGTATTCACCCCTGCTTGGGGTGTTTAGATAACAAAGAGTGCAGACAAAGGCATGATGGTAAAATTCCCGGGGGTTGCCAGGTACCACTTCTTAAGGATAATCAAGAGCTGGCAGAACCATCTGAACAGCAGTTTCTCTGAAATGTTGCTCTCCTTCCAGCGACAAGAACTCAGGACAAATGTGGACTAGCCTTCTGGAAGTCAGGAAACCCTAGTGACGTTATGAGTGACATTCTGTGTGTTCTCGCACAAACCGCTTGAATCTCCCTGACTTTGGTTTCCTTTAAAAGAGCAAAGTCTATCCAAAACAGAAGGAATTTTCCAGAGCATTCAAAAGTATGTGTTCTTAAAACTTGAGGCCTTCTTCTTCCAATAACAGGAGTACCCCTGCCCTACAGTTGCTGCAGAGATGTGGCTGTTCTATAAGAAAGCAGACTGAGCAAGCCATGAGGAGCAAGCCAGCAAGCAGCACCCCTCCATGGCCTGTGCATCAGCTCCTATCTCTGGGACCCTAGCCTGACTTCCCTGGATGATGGACTATAAAATATAAGATGAAATAAACCCTTTCCTGCCCAAGTTGCTCTTGGTCATGGTGTTTGGTCCCAGTAGCTGAAACCTTAAGGAAGACGTCCCCCAGGTATTGCTTTCCATCCTCACCCCAGCACAGCCTGACCCCACCAGAGAGCTCAAGCCTCGGAAGATGGTGGAAAGCTGAAGAACTTACTGTGGTCTCCGAACCCTCACTTTCCTCCCCAGGGCTTTGAGGATGGGGTTGAAGTGGCATCTGCATGCTGAGGTCTGGGGGGGGGATGGACCTCATCACATGAGACCACACACAGGACTGTGTGTTTAGCCACGGGACACACATCCCCAAGGAGCTGAGGCCTTGGGGCTGAAGAAACCTTTTTCCACACTAGTTCCACCATTTTCCCCAGTCCTTTCTAATTATTCTTCAATATCCACATAGCTTAGCTAAGTTCTAAAACAAACAAACAAACAAAAAAACTCATCGCTTGTGTTGAAGTATCACCCACAAGTTAAATGATCACTATTTCCCAATATAGCCCTCACACAGGGTTTAAAGTTAGTTTCTAAATGACGTGCTTGACATATTTAGAATACAATATGTCTTTCTCGTCTCTAACCTGCTCCTCTTGTGTTTTAGTGTGTGTAAAAATCTTCCAGAATGGGTTGTCAAGTGCCAACGTCTAGGCATCTCTGTTTCTACAACCATCTACCTATGAACCCATTCTTCCCCTCTCAGCATTGTAACTGTTACGTGAGATGAGTGACTAAAAATGTCACTCAGTTGGCAAGTGGTGGAGCAGAATTTCAGATTCGGGCTGCATGAACTCAGATCCCAAGAAGTGGCCCACTACCCTTCACCATTCATTTGATGCACCAGGCAATGCGTTCTCTTAATGACAGCAGCACGTTGGCAGAGGCGCTAAAACAACCGCTGTTTACTGAGAGTTCTTGTGTTTCAGTGCCGGAAGTACTCGCATAGGTTTGCCCATTGAGTCCACACTTCATCCACATGCCGCGACTGCCACTTATCCTGGTTTTATAGGTGAGGACACTGAGCTCCAGGGAAGTTAGGTAACTTGTTTCAGCTTGCTCAACGGTGAATAGACAGGAAGAGAAGCCGAGTTCTACCTGAATGGAAATCTTTGCTGCAGTTAATGGTGGGGTATTACAAGGGCAGTATGGTACACTCGCG
>JAQHUG010000135.1:3206474-3218247 GCA_028555095.1 Dicrostonyx torquatus
GGAGAGAGGGTAGCAGGGTCAGGAAAGGATTCTGGAGGAGATGCACGGGAAGCAAGGATATCAGGGGAGAACGGGTAGCAGGGTCAGGAAAGGATGCTGGAGGAGATGCACGGGAAGCAAGGTTATCAGTGGAGAAAGCGTAGCAAGGTCAGGAAAGGATTCTGGAGGAGATGCAATACAAGGGCTGGAGCTTTGGGCATGGTTGATGTGGAGCGTAATGAGTTCAACCCCAAGTCCCAGAGAAAGCAGGTGGGCGCTCAGGCTTCACGGGGCTCAGTTTCTATTGAAGAGGAGGCTGCTGTGGTCATCTAACAGGGCAGGGTGGGTTGTGCTGAGGGATAGACGGTGGTCAAGGTGCCTAGAAAGGATGATGGTCAGTCTCGACTATTAACTTGGCGGGACTTAGATTCACCTTGGAGACCAACACTAGAAGGGTGTTTCCAGAAAGGATTAGCTGAGGGAGGCAGACTCACTTTGAAAGTGGGTTTCTGGGCTCCCGCACTGAGTGGAGGGGAGAAAGTGAGTGGAATCCCAGCACTAATTCTGCTGCTCTTCCCGACTCCGACACAGTGTAACCAGCCTCCTCCTCCTCTTGGCCATGGCTGAAGCTGTTTCCACGCCGATCCCACTCTAACGGGCTGTGCCTTCAAAGTACAAGCCAACAAAACCTTCCCTTCTGAAGTTGCTTTCGTTCAGTATTTTGCCACAGCACTGAGACAGTAAGTAATACAGGAGCTCGGTACTAAAGTAGGGTCGTGGCTGTGGTAAACCCGGCCACGTGGTTCCTAGAACTGATCCTGTGGAGGAACTGTCGGAGAGTTCACAGGTGCTGACTACAGAAGCCCTAGGAGAACTGAAAGGCCATGGTAGGAGTCCAGAAGACTAGAAGGCTGAGATACGTTCAGACAGCGGGAGCCTGGAGCACGAAGCTTCAAAGGAAAAAAAAGCCTCCACTGAGAATTAGACTAGAGGCCGTTTATGCTACATTGTGGAGAAGAATCAGGCTGAATTCTGCCAGGGTCCTGAAGTAAACCTTGAGTAAGGCTAAATTCAAGAGGAAGGGACAAGGTTGTTTGGGGGAGATGTCAAGACAGTATAACGTCAGGTTGCATCATGGTTATTGCTTAGTGCTGTTGGTGGAGGTTGCTTGTTTGTTTCCGACAACCCAGACCTGAAATAACCACACAGAAACTATATTAATTACAATACAATTTGGCCAGGAGCTTAAGTGTATTTCTGGCTAGCTCTTACATCTTAAATTAACCCATTTCTAGTAATCTGTGTCTTTCCATGTGGTTGTGGCTTACCAGTAAGGTTCCATCTATCTGGTGTCTGTCTCCTGCTGCGACTACATGGTGTCTCTTTGACTCTGCCTACTTTCTCCTCCTCCATCTGCATGGAATTCCCACCTTGCTCTGTTCTGCGATGCAATAGGCCCAAAGCAGCTTCTTTATTACCCAATGGTATTCACAGCATACAGAAGGGAATCCCACATCCCGGTGCTCTTAGTCAGAAATACAATAAGACAGAGCAGAGAAATCTGAAACATGTACCGTTGATGAAGGAAGGAATAGGAATGGCCTGAAAATTGCTGACAAGCAGGGTTCAAATCAAGCAGCTGTAATCAATCAATAAAGGGAAAGTTCCTGCTTTGCACTGGGACAATAGGTGAGGTGTCCAAGCCCCACATACAGTGAACTTCAGTTTGTATTCAAATTAATTGGAAAGAAGTCTCATCCACTAAGACTGCATGCTTCCAAATGGCTTCACAGGTGTGGAGGATGTAAGGTTAAGGAGGTCGCAGAGGCTTGCACCAAGGTTCCAGAAATCCTCTGAGGCCAAGCAATATGGGGTACCATCAGATTCTTAGCAAGAGGCTCCAAGAGACTGGAAAGGTGAAATGCGGAGACGCCCAAGACTCCCAGGGCATTGGAGGTGCCAGTGCTGCAGGTGTGTTGGAGAGGTCACATGATCTGGAGGGGTGTGGCCACTCAAGGCTTTTGGAGCCCGGATGATTCCATCACAAGCTGTCCATGATGGACCTGGAAATAGAGAATTTAGTGTTGTCTGGTTGGGTTTTATTACACTTCATCATGATATTCCTTGTTATGCTCCCCATTCTTTCTTTTTGTAATGGCAATGTTTAATTTGTTTTGTTATATAATGGAAGGTGTAGCTTATTACTTGATCTTTCATGGGTTTATAGTTAAGAGATTGCAATGAGTCTCACAAGAGTCTTCGGATCTTTTGAACAATTTTGGAACAGTTAAGGCATTGAGGAGATACGTTCTCTCATGTTGCATTATAAGATCATGAGACTTTAGAGATGGCCGTATAATATCATGACTTGAAAGTGACAAGCTGACAAGGCCTGGACTCGTGGTGGTTAATCTTCATTGTTAGCTTGGTGGAGATTTAGAATCACTTGGAAACATCCGGATGGAACGTTTAGAAGCATCTGGGCATGTCTGTAAGGGTGTATTCCGGGAGAACTAACTGAACAGACAAGGCCTGCCTTCAGAGTGAGCGGTACCATTCCATGGCCCAGGGCATGATTGGAATACAAAGGAGAATGGGTGCTCTCCCTCTGTCTGATTCTGAAGTGCTGACACAATGTGACCAGCTCCTGTTAGCTCACCTGGAGCTCCTTTTTGTGGCACAGCTTCCCCACGGTGATGGATTATACCCTCAAACAGCAAGCCAAATACTGGCCCCCTTCTTTCAGTTGTGCCTGTCAGGTGTTGTCATGGCAACAAAATGGACATTTTGGTGGATGTCTGGAGAATGAACACAGGCTGTAGGAAGCATGCACTCATCAGAAACGTGTAGGTGCCTTTGCTGTGGGGATGGTTCATGAGTTACTGGGTTTGTTTTCATTAGTCCATTGCCCTTCTCATTTTCCGAGTCAGGAGGAGAAGTGGAGGCATAAACCAGTGTTCTTTTTAAATTCCTCCTGGAAATTACAAGTATGAAGGAAAGGCATGCCAGGGGCCGAGGAGGCAATCAAATGCAAAGAACAGCGAGAAGCAAAGAGAAAGACAAAGGGACGATAACAAGTAAGGGCAGTTCTGGAACCCTCTGGCAATACTGTGTTACTCGGACAAGAACTTCAAATGTGAGGGACCAAAATAACAGTCTCCTCTGAATTCCTTAAGATGAAGTTATCATCTTTCTGCTGTAAAACTGTTGACACGTAGGCTGTCATAAAGGGAGGCAGGCTGTGCTAAAGCAGTTTCAAGGTCAGAGCTAAACAGTGGAGCAAGTGGGTTGGCATGTTTGGCAGTCGTGTGCTCCGTGGCCTTCGTGTTTGCCTCCCTAAAATCAGCGTGCTGAGCAAACCACCTGCATTTGCTACTGCTTATTTGAGGCAACACGTGGAGGGGGGGGAACCTCTTACATGCTATCTGCATGTAATGGGAGCATTGGCTCTTCCCGATTTGCCCCTGAAGGACACAGCTGTTCAGTCCAGAATCCTCCCTTCCTGTCCCCTCATCTCAGCATGAGAACCCTTCAGAAGAACCATGAGCAAAGAAGAAGAATGAAACTGTAACTTGAAGACTTGGTGGTGAGCACCACGCGAGAGATTCTGCTCTGACTCTGACAGGAAGAGTGCTTTGGTGAGTCCCTCTAGCTGACTGCCTGAGAGGTTAGCCACAATAGGCTATGACTCTATGGAGCCAGGGGACGCCTGGATTTTTGTTTCTTCTGTATACGTTGTAAGGCTCCCTCTGCACTCAAATTTGCTAGCTTTACTTATTTTTTCATTCATCCATTGTAGCATGAATTCTAGTTAGTTTTTATAATAAAAATCCGTAGTCAGATATGGAGAAGCAAAGGGGCCAGGCACACGAGAGCTCGTTTACCTCGACCGATGTTCACATCAAAGGGGTGATCCTGTCCCCAGACTGCATCTCCAAACCTCAGACCACGCTGAGTTCCTGTTTCCTCCCACCTTATATTCCATTCTCTGCCCAGCCATATCACTCCTGTCTCCACCTCCCTAGTGCTGGGATTAAAGGCGTGGCTAGGGAGATGGCTCAGAGGTTAAGAACACTGACTGTTCTTCCAGAGGTCCTGAGTCCAATTCCCAGCCACCACATAGTGGCTCACAATCATCTTCAATGAGATCTGGTACTCTCTTGTATACACAATAAATAAAAATCAACCAATCAATAAATAAAGGTGTGGGATTCCAAGTGCTGAATCACCTTTGTGAGATCTCTGTTTCTCTTTTAGGGTGGCCTTGAACTAATAGAGTTCCCTCTGCCTCTGTTTCCCAAGTCCAGGAATTAAAGGTGTGTACCACCATTCCCTGGCCTCTAGTGGCTTAGCTCTGCACTCTGATCTGCAGGCAAGCTTTATTTGTGAAGACATAAACAGAATATCATTACTGAACAGTCAAAGAATAAGGATATAGAAATGAAAGTTTCAGAAATACTAATGTAAACAAAGAAATATAAAGCTGTAAGCCTAGGAGAATGAGAGCAGACAGTCAGCAGTGTTTTCAGCAGCATAGGAATTAACTATTAACAGTGGATTGCTTTGCTTTACAAGCGATAGCTCCTTCTGCAAACTGGGGATCCCTCTGCAAACTGAGGGTCAGCTTTTAGATAACCTCCCGGCCACTCATGACCAGCAACTGACGAGAGCTGAGTTAACTTTTAAATGATGGGATGTATGTGACAATCAGGGGAGTGCAGAGCTTTGGTAAACACCGTCAGAAAGCGCCAGAATCAATGGACTAAACACAAACACTAGTTTGACAGAAAAACCCTGTTCATGGAAATTGTTTTAATAAAGCAATTTATATCTGAGTTTTGCCTCGAGATTGTAAAAATTCTTTGGTTCATGCTTAATGCTTGCTTCTTGCTACAATAAGGGAAGTTCAGAAACAGTCCATGGCCACAGCTACAGAAGTCACAGCTTTAGCTGAGAAGCTTTGTGTGCTGCTGTGGGACAATGGTCTTGCACCCTGTAAAGATTTACCAGTAGCCAGGCAGGAAGTATAGGCAGGGCAATGAGGAGAATTCTGGAAAGAAGAAGAAAGATGCAGTCTGCAGTCATCACCCAGACCATGGAGGAAGCAAGATGAGAATGCCTTACAGATAAAAGGTATCAAGCCATGTGCTAACACAGAAAAGAATTATGGGTTTTAATTATAAATTGTAAGTTATAAGAGTTAATAATTAGCCTGAGCTAGTAGACCAACTAGTTTATAATTAATGTAGACTTCTGTGTTTCTTTGGAACTGAATGACTGAGGGACCGGGCAGGACAGAAACTACCGTCAACAATGTGCTCCATGGAGATTTTTTGTCTTTTGCTGGAATAAAGTTTGCTTCTGATTTAATAGACTTTGGTGGTCTGTCCCCATCATTGTGTGACACCACCTGTATCCAACAATTACAATCCACGCATTCATTAATTCACTGACTCATTTGTTGGAGATTGAACACAGGGCCTCACGGATGCTACGCAAGTGCTTTCCCTCTGAGCTACACCCTTTATCCACTTCAAATAACAAAAGTTTAAGACAGGTCTTTGCTAACTTTCCTAAACTGGACGTGAACTTACTCTGTAGCCCAGGCAGGCTTTGAACCTGAGATCCTTCTGCCCCAGCCTCCCCAGTACTCAGATTACAAACACAAGCCCCCATGCCCAGCTCCAATTCCTGCATTAACAAATTCGTGTTTTTCTGAGAAGGAAGTACTTATTTTTATGTACTATTTACACAGAAAAACCAAATACCGGTTTGGGTTTAGACATGCAGTTTTCCTTCCTTCCTTCCTTCCTTCCTTCCTTCCTTCCTTCCTTCCTTCCTTCCTTTCCTCCCTTCTTCCCTCCCTCCTTCCTTCCTTCCTTCCTTCCTTCCCACTGCGATAGTAAGGCACGGTCTAATGTAGTTCAGACTTACTTCAACTCCCTATGTAGCTGAGGATGACTTGATCTCCTGATGGTTTTGTTTCTTCCTCTCAAGGGCTGGGATTGCAAGTATGTGCCACCACACCTGACTGGACACGCAAACATAAACAGACATATTATTTTCATATAACAAAAAAGGGAAATGTAAGAATTCTCAGGGACCATGAAGCAGAAGGAGGCGAGGAAAGAGCAGAAACAGCAAAACGTTGAGCAGCTGGGGTCTGCTCAGACAGAACGGGTCAGGGGAGACCCACTGGTCTGGAGTCTGATGACGCTGAAAGAGCAAGGTGTGTAAAAATGGTGTGCTTGTGTTTCCTTAAGGAAAAATGTTTTATTTTGGGAACAGATGTAGGTGTTGAAGGCTCTGCAGTTGGTCTGTGTTGGTGCATAGCCTGAGTGAACAAATTTCTCATTGTGGTGACTGTAGTTAAACCAGTCACATAGTAACTTAGAATATCCGCTGAACCCTGTGGATCCGCGCCTTGTATCATGTGCCTAATTTGTAGGAATAAGAGATGTCCCGGTCAGTGCCGCACAGACCATCCAACGGAAATTCCTAATGTTCCACCCGCTGTAGATAGGATCACCTGCCAGCACACACTCACCAGGACACCCCTAGACAAATGTCAACCAATCAGGGGTCCCGAACCTTAGAAATCCCCCACCCCCACCTTTACTACTATAAAATCTCAACTCTAATTGAACTCAGGGCTTTCTGATCACTCCAATACACTGGACACACGGAGAGTCCGAGGTTTGCAGACTCGTGTAGAATAAAGGCTCTTTGCTTTTACACACAGGACTTGGTCTCCTTGTTTGTTTTGGGGGGACTTCGCAGATCTGGGCATAACACTGTCAGTGCTCCCTCCTCCTGCCTCCTCCCTACTCAGCGGGCTGTGTTTCTGTTCTATGCCAAGCAGAAGCTGGAGAAAGCCAGGATGCCGTCTAGCTGTGACAAAGATCCCTGAGGCTTGCAAATAGCTCTATTGTCTAACCTCAAACATGACGGAAAGAAACAGAGATATGGACTTCACTGGTGTAGTTACCTGGGGCGATCCTTCAATCCTGATGAAGGGTCTCTGCCTTCTGGTGGACAAGCCAGGTTTTACTTTAGGGCTTGATCCCTGGAGTGCCTGAAGGGTTACTTTTTCTCAGTTACTAAAGCCATGGCTTGGAAAAGCAGTGAAAAGCATGGTGTGTTCTCTGAAGCGCAGGCAGAGGCTCTGCCAGCCTAGGTCAGCAATGCATTCTTAGAACATATCTGCAAATGCAGGAAAAGCATCAGGATGGTGCAGTGTGTCTTGAGACAATGAGGAGCTTTTCGAAGTTCCAGAAGGCAGCTTGACATTCTTAATAAATGCAACACGCGAGCGGTGGGACTTGAACCTAACTTGGCTGCTTGCTAAGCGAATGAATGGCGGCAGGTTGCGTAAATTTGGCAGTGCTCAGCTCTCTGCTTTCCAAGGTGAATCTACTATTTATTCTAGCACATTCGACAGCTTAAATGCCAAGCCATAACTGGTGCTGGAGTTTGGACGTGGGTAGGTGTGCCAAGGGGTTAAGGGGATTTACTCAGAGAAAAGCCACTTATGTATGGCTGAGAAGCCACCTGGGAGGCGATTCATTGTTTCCCAGAGAAACAGCCAAACGCTGAACTACAGTATTCAATCGCCAAATTTGGCAAATCTGTCTCTAGTCCTGCCCTGTAGATGAGTGCCACAGTCTGGGGAACAGAGCCTGGAATTTAAACGACCATAACAACAATAACAGCGACCTGAAGGAATGACCTGACAGAGCGCTTGTGGGTAATAAATAATAGCTGTCTTTGCATCTCACCAGCCCCACCTCACACACCAGACACACTGCTCCTACCCTGATTGGTCACCCACAGCATCAGGAAATGGAAACGCTGTGGCAGCCTGCTAGAAGGACTGCAGGGTAGCACCAGTTGGCCCCCGATGTGGCAGAGGCATCCTCTGGAGATCCTCAATGGGTAGCAGCAGAACACAGCGAAAGTAGGATTACTGGAGAAGCATCGAGATGTGCCTAGTAACTTCTAGAAATAAATACTGGAGCTGCCAGCAGAGGGCAGATCTCAGGTGGGGAAGTTTGTGTTAATTCAGTTAAAACACGGTATTATGAAGTACTTGGTGCCCAGTAGGGGTCCAGTGAAATCATCCCCTCCTCCTCCTGGGAGAGTCTCATGTATTTCACACTAGCCCAGGGTGATCTTGAACTTCTGTCCCTATAGCTCCCATTGCAGACAGCTGGAATTACCAGTTTGTCACACCACATCTGGCTTACGTGATGCTGGGAACAGAACCCACGGAGGGGAAGCAGCCCTAACCACTGAACTTCACCGCAGCTCCACCTCTGTGGGTGTTCTTTAAACAGCAGAATTAATTTCTCCTTCCTGTGTGCGCAGTAGTTACATCTTCTGTAATTTTAATTTAGATTTTGTTCAGCTGAAACCGATTTAACTGAGGGTGGTGAGAAAAGTGCCAACTCCAGCATAGCAAAGTAACAGCGGGAAGAAATTTCAGTCTTATTCAAAAAATGATGGTACGGGTTGGAGAGAGATGGCTCAGCCGTTAGGAACACAGGCTGTTCTCGCAAATGACCTGAGTTTGAATGCCAGCGCCCATGTCAAGAGCTCATGCTATATACATCCAGCTCCAGGGGGATTTGACATCTCTGGCCTCCACAGGACCTGCACACTTGGGCAGGTACCCCTATATATTTTAAAAATTAAAGAGGAAGAAACAAGGATAGGGCAAAATGTGAGTTAAAAGGTTACCCCAGAGTTGGCAAGATGGCTTAGTCGGAAGGCACTGAACACTAAGACCAGTATCGTGGAAGGAGAAAACAGACCCTTTCAGGTTGTGCTCTGACCTACACACACACACACACACACACACACACGTATACACACACACACACACGTACACACACGTACACACACTGTGATTCTGCATATTGATGTTCTCTTTCTCTCCCTGAGGAAATAAAATGTAATTTCAAATTTCTGCTTTTGTCATCAAGAAAGCTGCAGAGGCGGATTAAGACATTGGTATAGAAATGGTAGGGGTGCTGGCCATTGTGATGATTTGATTGTTTTCTAAGTTGTTGGATTTTTATCATCATCCGTGTATTTTACAGGAGACAGGATGCAGTAAACAGGTCAGCACCTCATGAGAAACAAAACCAGGTTGGTTCACATGGCTCTGTCTACACACACTGCAGCATTGGTGTCCCCAAGTCAGGAGCGGGAACTGCCAGTGGCTTTAGAGCAGCTGGGCCCATCTGGGTGTGGTGAGGCTGGGGATGCAGGGAGAGTAGTGAGGAGGTTGATGGCTATGGGATGCACAGTCTGGTGTTTACTCTGAGAAAATGAAGGAACATGGGTCATAATGAGACAATACAGCTTCCAAACTAAGGGGAACAGCAAATGACGAAAGGCAAAGAAAACATCAGTGAGGTTAAATCCATCTTCAAACACCACGCTGTCAGCAAGCCTGCAGGATACAGGAGACCCTGGGAGGGGGAGGGAAGTGAGGACAGTGAGTTGTTTGTTTAAACACATTTAAGTAGATTTTAAAAGATATTTAATTGGCAGCTGGGTTTTTTGTTTGTTTTGGTTTTTGGTTTTTCGAGACAGTTTCGCTGTAGTTTTTAGAGCCTGTCCTGGAACTAGCTCTTGTAGACCAGGCTGGCCTTGAACTCACAGAGATCCGCCTGCTTCTGCCTCCCGAGTGCTGGGATTAAAGGCGTGCACCACCACCGCCCAGTGGCAGCTGGTTTAAGGCAACAGTGGAGCCCTAGAAAAATCACCTAGGCACAAGATTTATCTCATTAAAACAGTAAAACTTACATCCCAAGGTGTAGACTTAAACTTACAAGGATATAGGACAAGCAGAAATACAGCGCGTGGGAAGGCACTGGCACAGGGTAGGCTGGCACTCACATCGACAGGCAAAGACAAGAGGCTGGGTACCTGTCACCCTCAGGCAGGTCACAAGGCTCCCCTGTTCGCTTACTTGAGTAGGCTTTCGTTTTCCCTCACTTTGGTTCCTTGGTGCCTGGATACAAGGAGGAGTCTTTTTTCCCTGTGACCCGCATCCCTGTCTTAGTCTCCCAGTAGCATGAGAGACTGCAGGGTCAGTATCCATCAAGTAAACGTCTGTTGACAGTGTTCTCTTGTGTCCCTGCTGTGCACCTGACACTCCACAGGAAAATCGTGTTGTTTGTTTGTTTGTTTAAGAAGTATTGTCTCAGGACAATCTTACACCAATTTGATTNGGCAGCTGGTTTAAGGCAACAGTGGAGCCCTAGAAAAATCACCTAGGCACAAGATTTATCTCATTAAAACAGTAAAACTTACATCCCAAGGTGTAGACTTAAACTTACAAGGATATAGGACAAGCAGAAATACAGCGCGTGGGAAGGCACTGGCACAGGGTAGGCTGGCACTCACATCGACAGGCAAAGACAAGAGGCTGGGTACCTGTCACCCTCAGGCAGGTCACAAGGCTCCCCTGTTCGCTTACTTGAGTAGGCTTTCGTTTTCCCTCACTTTGGTTCCTTGGTGCCTGGATACAAGGAGGAGTCTTTTTTCCCTGTGACCCGCATCCCTGTCTTAGTCTCCCAGTAGCATGAGAGACTGCAGGGTCAGTATCCATCAAGTAAACGTCTGTTGACAGTGTTCTCTTGTGTCCCTGCTGTGCACCTGACACTCCACAGGAAAATCGTGTTGTTTGTTTGTTTGTTTAAGAAGTATTGTCTCAGGACAATCTTACACCAATTTGATTAAAAAAGGCGGTATTTTATTGGAGGGGATAAAACTTACAGATCAATGTCCCAAACCACATTCCTCTGGTCGCAAACAGGAAACCAAGTCTAGCAGTCAGCATGGAAGGCGGAAGGAAGCAAGCAAGCTCGGGAGAGCAGGTGCGGCTTTTTTGAAAATGAAAACCACGCCCTACATTGGGCGGGTATCTTAGAAGCCATTGGCTGAAAGCAAGAGGGCTTAATCTCCCGGAGCAAAGAAGCACTAAAATCGCACCTTAATGAATTTTGACGTTTAAAAGGAGAAACAAGGGCAGCGAGGCAGGCTCAGGTTTGAAACGCCCCTTGTCCCAGATGCACAGTTCCTGGGGATGATGTATCCATATCAAGAGAAAACAAACAAACAAACAAACCCAATTCCAATCAGAGCACACGAAGAGAAGGTGGTGATCTGCTCAGCGGCAGAGCGCGGCCTAGCTAGTGTGCCGGCTAGAGCTGTAACCCACTGTCCAAGGTGGGGAAGTGTGTGTCTGGAGGAGAAGGGAGAGCCTGCTGGAGAGAATGCTGAGGGGGTGGGGTGTGCGGGAGGCTGGGGGGTGGGGGTGGGGCTGAGGGGGCGGGGTTGGGAAGGTGGGGGTTGGGTGGGGCGGGGAACTGGGGGTTGGGGGTAGGAGGTGGAGGGGTTGGGTCTGGGAACATGTGCTCAGGAAAGTCTCACGAGCTAAGAAGGCCTGATGAGAGGACAGGGTTTGGCTTCTGGAACCTCGTCTCCCTGCCTCAGCACGTCTGTCTCTGAGGCAAACGAGGGATCTGAGTCGAAAACAGAAAGTGCTAGCTCTGAAGATAAAAGCCTAGACCTTCCGAAGGGCCGAGGGGTCGAGGTGGAAGTGAACGCGCAAGTTCGAGAGGGCAAAAAGGACCATCTTTCAGTCACTGAACATCCGCAAAGAGCTCAGTAAGAGGCTGAAGATCACGCACAAGAGCTCCCTGCCATGGATGTGGGAGAAGAACGTTGTGGTGTCCTAAGGGTTTTCTCAGAATTTACTGATCACTTCCGGAGAACTTTT
>JAQHUG010000135.1:3224285-3274425 GCA_028555095.1 Dicrostonyx torquatus
CTTTCCCACGCAGACTCAACCTTTTATACCTAATTGGGACCTGATGGTCCAACCCCGAATAATTAGCTAATGGCTAATGAGGGGGTGGAATAATTACGTAATGGCTAATGGCGGGGCGGGGCTATTAGCCTAATAGGCTAAAACCTTTCCCCATCACCATGCAGCATTGTTCTGGGTTAATTTAGGCCTGTGGTCACACAAAATTTTAACTGTTCTAAAAGATAGTTGGTTAATTTAACGTAATAATCACTGACTTTGAAAACACTTTTTCTTCTGTGACAATAGGATCTAATTGAATTGGGAATGATGACTAATTTGAGCTTAAAGCAAGGCTTCTCCGCTAGCTTCATGTCCTGTGTCGATCCTATTGACACCTTCAGTTTTCTGTGAAGCTGTTGTGTGGGTCAGGCCAAGCAGACAATGTCCTCAGCACAATGCTGGGTACTTAATTGTCACTGAAGTGGTTGCTACAAATCGGTGGGAGGAACTGGATTAAGAAGTGGCTGGTGAGATGGCTCAGTGGGTAAGAGCTTTGACTGCTCCTCCAGAGGACCTGGGTTCAATTCCCAGCAACCACATGGCAGGCAGCTCGCAGCTGTCTGTAACTCCAGTTCAAGAGAATCTGACATCGTTATACCAATGTGCATGAAATGAAGTTAAATAAAGTAAAAAAAGAAGAAGTGGCCAAAGGAAGAGAAAGGTGGCTGGATGTCCCTTGCTCAGAACAGATGGGATAACAGCATTACCAACATTGACAGTCAGTTCAAAACTGAGCACAGCAAGAGGGCTAAAGATGCAAGAGCCCCCAATCCCTACCTTTCGGGGAGCAAAGGAAAAAAAACCTAAATCTGTGTGTGTGTCGGGGGTGGGGATAATGAATTCGTTTTTAAATATATACAGCATATTGTGTGGCTTAGTTGCTCATTGATTTCTACAAAGTAGACATTGAGGGAGGGAGAGGTACAGCAGGGGCTTGCTCATTTTCATTATGAATTCATAAAATCCAGTCTTATAAAACTGAATTTGTAAGACTAAACTTTTAGTGTTTTGCTGTACTGGGCCTCGGGCTTGTGAAACTAGTGCCTTCTCAAACATCTCAGGAAGGCCACGTGTACAGAAATGAGCTCAAACCAGACTACAGAAGGACTTACGGCAGGTAGATAAAAGCCAGCATTCCTTAGGGACGGTGAAATGGGCTTTCCACCTCCCCTCCCTCCAACACACACACACACACACACACACACACACACACACACACACACAGAGGAATCGTTTCCTTCGCTTCTGGAAGAAGGGACATATGCCTCTTTTTTTTAAAATATTTATTATGTATACAATATTCTGTCTGTGTATATGCCTGCAGGCCAGAAGAGGGCACCAGATCTCATTACAGATGGTTGTGAGCCACCATGTGGTTGCTGGGAATTGAACTCAGAACCTTTGGAAGAGCAGGCAATGCTCTTAACCTCTGAGCCATCTCTCCAGCCCGGACATATGCCTCTTTATGTGGTTGCATGTCAAAGTCCACACTGGTCTCTGATTCCTTCGGTGTTCTGTCCCCATCCCCACGCCTTCAGCGCCCACAAGCATTATCTCTTGCTATCTTCATCATTTCTCCTCCGTTTCCTTAGCCCTGGCCTGTCCAGTCTACCACTTTCTCTCTCTGCTCTGGACCTGTCCAGGTGCTTCTGGATGTTCCCGCTCCCTTTCCACAAGAAAACCCTACCACCTAATAATGGAGCGGCCATTGTGGCAGTTTCTTTACTGAGCCCCCTCACAAACATGAACTACATCCCCAGCATTAAATATATGTTTTTGTCGAAATGTATCCTATTTGGGGGTCACTATGTGAATGTGTAGTCAGAGGACTCTGCAGAGTTTGTTCTCCCCTTCCAATATATGGGTCTCTGGATGCAAACTCAGGTTGTGGGGCTCGGCAGCAAGCGCCTTTACCTGCTGAGCCATTGTAAATGTTACAGTGGGGGGGGGGGAGATCCTGGCAGTTGGGAGCCGAGAAATAAGATAAACAAATCTCACAGGAGTGACTGGGAGGAAAAATCCCAGAAGGGTGGCTGCCTCTGCTCAGGAGAGAAGCAGCAGACAGTAACACAAATAATCAAAACCCAGAGACAGAAATTGGGGTTCAACCCGAAAACCAGAAAAGCAAAGCAACCAAACCACTAGAGAAGTCTTACCTCTACGAAAGCTAAGTGACCACAGACTAAGCCTCTCTCTCCTCCCATTTTATATTCCCTCTAGTGCTGGGATTAAAGGCGTGAGCACCACCTGGATTTGTTTCTGTATTGATTTTGTGTAGCCCAGGGTGGCCTTGAACTCACATCCTTCTGCCTCTGTCTCCCAAATTTTGGGATTAAAAGATGCGTGTCACCATTATCTGACCTCTAGTGGCTTTAGCTTTGCTTCTGGTTTTCAGGCAAGATTTATTTATCAAAATACAAATCAAATAATATACCACTACAGCAAGAGAACTAAGCAGAAGACAGGATTATGTAGCGTTTCTTGGGGGTGGGGGCGGGGTTTCCAGGCTGATTTGGTATTGGAGGAATTATGTGGCTTGATCTTGGGGCAGGCTCAGGGATTGGTGGGAATTTTTTTCTACAGGGCGGGGCCTGGCCACCCTGCCACCTCAGAGGGCTGGGAATGGGTGTTACAGCCTTTAGGGAATGGCCATTATGACAGTCTGGAGGCAGGGCCTAGTCGCTGGGGTGCCACAGGGGCCCGGAAAGCTGCCTCCTGTCATGTCAATAGCGGACATTCATCTCGTTGTGGAGTTTTCATACCCAATTCACTATACTTTGGTCTATAGTAAACTGCCCTACCTTTCTCCCTGCTGTGAGCCTGGCTCATTTTCTTCTTTCCCACACTTAGTCAACTGACTTCTGCTCTCAGAGCATGTGTTTTTCACACCCCCTTCCCCTGCATCCTCTTTCTAGTTTCATGACCTACACACACGTGCAACTCACACACACACACACACACACACACACCAACCCTCCATTGAAGAACCCATGGGTTTTTCTTTTAGAGACTGACTGTGCTTAACATACTGAGTTCCGGTTCCACTTATCTTCCTGTCAACATCAAGGTTTCTCTTTTCTTTATCACCAAGTAAAACCCATCAGGTGCGCATACCATAATTTCCTCATCCATTCATCTGGTGATGGACACACTGGCTGACTCCATTTCCTGGCTACAATGAATAAAGCAGCAATAATATGGAGCGATGTTGACTAAGAGTCTTTTATGCAGAAACCCAAGAGTGGGACAGGATTATATGGTCATTCTAGTTTAAGCTTTCTGAGAAATTTCCAAACTGATTTCTATGATTGCACCAATGCGATTTTTTTTGTTATTCGTGTAACATTAAATGGCAAATTTCACTTTTCTTTGTTAGTAATATAGATATTTGATACATTTTCTCAAATAATTAAAATACACTCGTTAAAATGGGGGTGATAAACATTTATTACATTTTCTGTATTTAATATAACATACAGCTCTATAAGAAAATGAAAATCAAAAAAAAAAAAAAAAGAGGGTTGGAGAGATGGCTCAGAGGTTAGGAGCACTGACTGCTCTTCCAAAGGTTCTCAGTTCAATTCCCAGCAACCACATGGTGGCTCACAACCATCTGTAATGAGATATGATGCCCTCTTCTGACTTGCAAGTGTATATACAGGTAGAACACTGTACAAATAATAAAGAAAATATTAAAAAAATACGAAAATCACCAAACTTAACTCAGGAAAAACACAGTCCACTGGACAAAAAGTAAAAATAAAAGAATTTGAAAATATAAAACCAAATAACTGTAATTGAAAATATTTCTAAGGATAGAAAATAAGCAATTCATTTTTTCACGTGCTTGAAGAAATGAGTTCGTTAGACTAACATCCCTCTGAAATTTACAGCAGCGTTACATATGCTCGGAAGGTGGAAGTGAAAAAGTCAGCAATGGGAACAGGGGAGCCTGACTGGCCAAAACGGGTACATAAAATGAAGCTGTGTAAATCCGCTTTTTTACACAGGGCCAAGTTCAAATCCAGCTTCCAAGTTTCTATTCTTCGTTGTCCCATTCACAGCTATTAAGTGTTCATTAAAGAATGGCACGAAGTTCCTGCAAGCCACACAGAAAATATTTCACAGCTCATCGTTCCTAATGAAACCCCAGGTTTCTGCTGAGGGAACCCTAGAAATGCCTCCCATTCAATCTAAGCCCGTGAGAAGACTAGTTAACTTCAAATGTCAGAACACTTGGGCATTGAAAAAATTTACTGGAGCTGGAGTTACTGGTGACTGTGAGCTAATCCACCTGGGTGCTGAGAAACCAACAGGTGTCTAAGATCAGCTCGGGTTCTTTAAGTCTGGAGACTTAAGGAGTAAGGAGTCTTAAAATGAAATGAGACTTAAACCCCGGTCTGTGTACCCGAATTCAGGGAGCTGACTAGATTGAGCTGAAGTAAGACCCCGAATCCTCTCCTTGCCCCCAAAGACACCATCTAAGGGCAGATAAACAGTTACAGTTGAGAAAACCGAGTATACACTACATGGTCACTTTATTTTGGGGGTCCCAGGCCTCCTCCCCAGTCCTTAAGGAACGTGGGCCTTCGGCCTTTTCCCTCTGGAGAGCGCACGCCACAGGTCACCCCTCCCCAGGCCTAGAGGTCGCAAAGCGGGACGTAACCAGGCACCGTCAGCTTTCGCCCTGGCACCCAGAAACAAGCAAAGGAAAAGCACGTAGACCAACAGCATTCTGCAAGCATACCGGATCTCGTTGTCCATCGGTGGGCGGAGCCGATGGCTCACCGCTCCAATGAGAACGTGCTCTCACGCAGCCTGATTTGCATATGCTACGGTGCAAACAACCAGCCACCTTTAAGGTAACCTAGCCCTGGGCTGAGAACCCTCCTCCAGCCCCTATGCAAATATAAATATCCCCAGCTCCTTTCTTGACGCTTTGGGGGCCCTGAAAAGGGCCTTTGGGTTGGGTGGTGATGCAAGAGCCGGTGCCAGCACTCAACCGCCGAAGCCATAAAGAGTACGGCCCTGGCGCTTGAGCGCGTAGACCACATCCATAGCCGTGACCGTCTTACGCTTGGCGTGCTCGGTGTAGGTGACGGCGTCCCGGATCACATTCTCCAGGAACACTTTAAGGACGCCGCGAGTCTCCTCGTAGATGAGCCCGGAGATGCGTTTGACGCCGCCTCGCCGAGCCAAGCGCCGGATGGCAGGCTTGGTAATGCCCTGAATGTTATCTCGCAGAACCTTGCGGTGTCGCTTGGCGCCACCTTTCCCGAGTCCTTTGCCGCCTTTGCCACGTCCAGACATGGTGAAAAGCCAAGGAGTAGCAAAACGAGAGAACACTGTCCTACAGCTACAAGCAAGAGCTTATATTTGCTGGGAGCGGACCTGTTTGAAAACAGCAAGCAGTGGGCGTAGCTCTAGGCGCCGCCCCCCGACTCTTTACTCCTGGCTGCGTTAGCTCCAAGACCGGAGAAGACTTTTTGTTTCCCCCCCCAAATCTGAAAATCCTTAGCATATTTGAGAATTTAAACGATATAAGGTAACAATTTATTTTCCCCTTCCTTAGCGCAAATAAAAAGGCCGCATCATGCTTGCTATCTTCAGCATCTTTGAGTCATCTTCTATGCAGAATGCTTATCCTTCGACTACTGGAAAGTAATGTGAAAATGCGTAGAAACTAGCACTAGAGATCTAGCTTACTAGACCTAACGTTACAGCAGTTTACATTGTCATGTGTGAGTGGATGGTCACTCCTTTTGTGACCACGCTAATACTCCCCTCTTCACTTCCTGCTTGTATTCAATTGGTTTTCTGCAATGTGTGGGTTTGTCTGCTTCTGCCCGACAAACACACTGGTATTTTCTTTTCAACCAGCTGCCTGTTTCGATAGTTACTTAGCTCAGCTACTGTAACGTGCCACTTCGATAAGGTTGCATCTCATAGCTTGCATTTAAAACTTCCAAGTTCTCGCCAGGTGTAGTAGTGACTCACACTTGTAATCACAGCTCTCTGGAGGGTGAGGCAGGAGGATTGCCACAAGCTGGAGGCCAACCTGAGCTAGACAGACTCAACTACATTTCACCCCCTCTCTATTCAGAGGCCTTGTAAAGTTACACTTGTTAGAAGCATGGCTTTGAATAGATTTTTTTTTTTTTAAATTGCAAGTCCCCAAACCAGAAAGGGTTTTTTTTATTGGTGGTGTGGGTTTTTTGTTTTGTTTTGTTTTTCCCTTTCTGAAACAGGGTTTCTTTGTTGAACAGCCCCTTGGTCCTGGAACTCACCCTGTAGACTAACTGGCCTTGAACTCAGAGAGTTCCACCAGTCTCTGCCCCGAGCGCTCAGATTAAAGGTGTGTGTCACCACCGCTCACACAGTGTTACTGTTTATAAGACAGGACTGCCCTGGAGTTTACTGTGTTGGGAAGACCACAGGATTTAAGGGAGGGGTGGCGACACTTTCCCAGGTGCTTAATGAGCTTGTTGAGGACTGGGTATTTTAGTAAATTGTTGCTGGTCTGCAGTCTTGAAGATAAGCTTCTCAGCAGGAAAACGGCTTCCGAAAGTTTCACACTTGTAAATGCTTTTAATCCACAGTACTTTTCAACCTTCATCCATCTCCATAACTCAAACAGTATCTGTTGCTGTTGTTCTCTCCATCTGTTAAAGATTGAGCACGCAGGGCGGGCGTGGTGGCACAGGCCTTTAATCCCAGCACTCAGGAGGCAGAAGCAGGTGGATCTCTGTGAGTTCGAGGCCAGCCTGGTCTACAGAGTGAGTTCCAGGACAGCTAGGACTGTTACACAGAGAAAGCCCATCTCAACAAACAAAACAAAATAAAACAACAACAACAAAGATTAATTGAGTCCTAGGAAAGCCTGAAATCATTAAATTTGATCTCATGATTTTAAATCCTTAACTCTTTAGACAGTTCTTACATAAATAAGGCAAAGCTGTAGCTAGAATACTTTTTCAAACTCTGCTAAACCCTGTCTCAAAAAAGAAAGAAAGAAAGAGAGAGAGAAAGAAAGAAAGAAAAAAAGAAAGAAAGAAAGACAAGGACTTTTCTAAGATACAAGCAGCACAAATTTAAGCTGGTTTACAGAAGTCATTCTAGTACTTTCTTGCCAAAACGGCACCAGAGGCTTCCGTAGGCATTGACTCACTGTATATACTGTTTATAGGTATATACTGTATATATACATAACTGTGTATATATATATACACAGTTGAATGCTCACGGACATTAAATAGTGTGTGCAAGTCAGCTGTTAGGTGGTAAAGGCAGAATTCTGAGGAAGCTGGCTCAGTGCTGACCGATCACGTTTATGGTGTCAATACACACATTGCTCAGATCTAAAGAGGTGTTTTTGAGACCCCAGCTACTGTTTATTCAACAGTGTGCTAGGCCATAAAGACATACATAAATACATGTAAACACTGTTTTTCCTCGTGCGCATGTATGCGTGTGTTTTGTGTTTGGGACGGAATCCTCTGTACCTAACGATGACCTTGAACTGCTCCTCTTGTTTGTACCTCCTTAATATTAAGATCACAAGCAGCGACCCCCATTTCACTGTTAACTTTATTTCAATGAAATCAAATCGTAATTAGAATAGGGAGAGGTTAAATTTGTGATCTTTTAGTTAACAGGCATTTTACTTAACGTTTGACATTACATCCGTTGTGTAATTTTTTAAAATGTGGTAAATTGAACTACCTCAGTGAATCAGTGAAAAGTAATAATTACTAATTAAATAAAAAACACCTTATTTTATTTCAAATGCCATGGGCCTAGAATTTGAATATATAAGAAGAAGACGTCGACGCAGTCTTCCTCCAGCGCTGGGTCTAGTTTAGAGTATTCTAAAGTCTTGGTGGAACACTGGTCGACGACCTCCATCTCCAATTTCTGGATTATAGACAGGTACCAAAAGCAAGGCTTTCCAGAATTCCTCTTTTTTTCCTTTCCTCTCTCCCTCCCTTCCTATCAGGCCGATCTGGATCTCAGAATAGCTTAAGACAGACCTCAAGCTTCTGGCAATCGTCCTGCCTCGGCTACTGTGTGCTGGGATTACACACAGGAATCATCCAATTTCCTCCCTTTCCTGGCAGTCAAGTCCAACCAGACCGGGAAAGCCTGCTAACTATGTAAATTAGGACTAGGAATTTGCGCTTTTGATTGGACCGCATCTGGGAAGGCGGGCGCTCTGCTCGGGCGAGTTGATTGGGAGCGGTTCCTGCCTGTCACAGGCGGCAGCGGCTGCAGAGTTCGGCGAGGTAGTTCCGGAGTGGCGCACGGCGTCCCGGAACTGAGCCGGCCGGTGTTTGGAGCTAGGGGCGCGGGGTCGAGCATGTCGGGGCGAGGCAAGCAGGGCGGCAAGGTGCGCGCCAAGGCCAAGTCGCGTTCGTCGCGCGCGGGCCTGCAGTTCCCCGTGGGCCGCGTTCACCGGCTGCTGCGCAAGGGCAACTACGCGGAGCGCGTGGGCGCCGGCGCGCCGGTGTACCTGGCGGCGGTGCTGGAGTACCTGACGGCCGAGATCCTGGAGCTGGCGGGCAACGCGGCGCGCGACAACAAGAAGACGCGCATCATCCCGCGCCACCTGCAGCTGGCCATCCGTAACGACGAGGAGCTCAACAAGCTGCTGGGCCGTGTGACCATCGCGCAGGGCGGCGTCCTGCCCAACATCCAGGCGGTGCTGTTGCCCAAGAAGACGGAGAGCCAGAAGGTGAAGAGCAAGTGAACCCGACGGGTGCAGAGCCCACCGCAGCCAATAAAGTCGGTGAAAAGCGAGTAATCCGGAGAGCTGTGTAATCGCGGGCCCGACGGGGTGCTGGGTGGGGACGCGTCCCTAGCTTGAGGCCATGTGGGAGCCAGAGGGGACCCAGTGGCTGGGTTGGGAGCTCCCTCTTGCATCACCGTGGGCAGGAGAAGCGGAGATGTGCGGGGAGGCTACTCTGGAATTAACTTTGCCCAACCACCCAGGCCTTCTCAGGGAGGAGTGGTAGGAGAGGTGTTTCGAGCTATGCGCTAAAAGTTACCTTGCTGGCCATATTTAGAAAGGTTGAGCTACTTGGAGAAGACGAGAACTTAGGAACCTTGACAGGTGCTAGTTTAAGATTTATTTAAGATCGATAGTCTTTTGAGGAAATAGCACGCATTCATGCTCTGGATACCAGCCGCCTTCACCTCGCAGCCGTGTTCACATTTCTATAAAATGGAATAATTTGTGCAATACGGAAGTGAGTCATGAAGTTTGCTCCCTCGACGGTATTGCGTAACAGCGGGGCCCTCGGTCTTTAGTTTAGCAGCCTTTAAAATTCTCTACTCTTGCTGCTCCTGGTGGCCGGCAGCTGCCATCCCTGCACTTGGGAGTAGAACGTCATTCGTGGCTAGTGAGTTCGAGGCCATTCCTGACCCACAGTAGGAATATGTCCCAAAATATATACATACATTTTCCCCTTAAGTTTTATCTTTATATCTTCTCCAGCATTGTCCCTGGAAAGTAGCTTGCTTTTACTTAAAATTAAACCCTGCTTTTAGGGATAACTAATAACGTTCCTGGAGTCTGGAGCCCCATTTTCCTACGAGCTCTAGAGCTGTATAATAAGCCAGTAAGGAGAGGAAGGTCACGTGAGTTAAGAGAGCAAGAGGTCTCTGGAAATGCTGTTCGCCGGGCGGTGGTGGCGCACGCCTTTAATCCCAGCACTCGGGAGGCAGAGGCAGGCGGATCTTTGTGAGTTCGAGACCAGCCTGGTCTACAAGAGCTAGTTCCAGGACAGGCTCCAAAGCCACAGAGAAACCCTGTCTCGAAAAACCAAAAAAAAAAGAAAAATGCTGTTCTTCCCTTGGCTGTTCCCTTCCATCCTCAGCAACTCATTCTGCCCACAGGATCCACAAAAGCCACCCCAGAGTCGGTTTCAGTTGGCTTCATTTTTTTCCAGGGAGTCAGAACTGAAGTCTTCATTTGCAGTGCCTGGCCCACTTTCCCTTGTCCCCTGCGTTGGTTAGCTGTCTACACCATATGCTAGTACCAAGTGGGGGAGAGTAGAGCTGAGTGAAGCCAGGGCTAGGTTGCCACTGTCCTGAAGCCCACATTTCCCCCCTTTTCCTGGTTCCTGAAGACAGGAAAAAGGACAAATAAATAATACATTACAAACCGGTGTCTGAGTGTTTGGTTCTCTGCTGGTTGTCAAATGGATACTCTTCGTGGTCATCCTAAAAGATCAGGTCACACTTCTCAGAAAAGAGGCACATTGCTCCCTCTGACACCTGAGAACGGATTCCAGGGGCATCATGGGCAATGTCAGGAGGTAAGCTCTTCAAATACCTGTGTGGAGGACTGAGATGGTTTTAGTACCATATATTAGCATTAGATGCTTACATTGGGAAGTGCTATCTACAAGGACTAAGGGTTTGCCCTTGTGACTTAAATTACAGGTAAACATGAGTAGGTAAGATGTGATCCAATACCTACTCAGCTGTGGGACATCGAGGACAGGGATAGAGGTGTGGTCACCAGAGTGTAGCTTAGTAACGGGGAGTCCTTATAAAAGCTTAAGGCAACACAAGGGTGTACGCCTGAAGAAAAATAGCAGAAGCTTGTAAATCCTAGGGAGAGGGGATGGGACCTTGGGATCCTGCCCTCACAATCATGAACTGCATAAATCTTAGGGCAAAAGGTGGGGTCTTGAGCCCAACAGTGACAAAGTTGGCGGGTCCTATCTTGTGCAGGTCTGCAGGTTATCACAAGTGCTCAGAGTTGACCAGGGCCCTTTGTCATGCCTAGAGAACAGCTTTCCCCAGCAGTAGGGGTTTTAAACACTTGTAGGCAGGTGTGGTTTACAACTCTGACTCCAGCACTTGGGAGACTGAGGGATGATGCTGAGTTCCGGGATAGATAGGATTGCACAGGGAGACTCTCAAAAACAGTAAAACTCACTTGTTAGAATTAGTTGTGGGTGATGCCACTTAGAGCCAATATATATGCCGTTGCCCTACTGTAGCCATGAGTTCCACATCTACAGACTCAAACATGTAGCTTTTAAGTGCTAGTTTGACATTTGAGTAATTTACCAAAGATACGAGGAGGCATCTGGTACTTGAGTCATGAAGAAACAAGAGCAAAGATGCATGAAGAAATAATGTTGAGCAAAAATGTCTTCACAAGAGAAACACTACTGGAAGAGCAGGATACAAGATGATGACTGTCCCCATTTCCACCCAACGTTTGCTACACTGCTGCAGAGACACTTAGGATCCTTTCAGATACTTCTTCACATTTCTGATGAGAGTTTTTAGAAACTGAAATGAGCTATTAAGAGAAACAATTCTCCAACGTCATTCAGCCTGTGGTCCTTGATAATGTTCCTGAGGCTAATTTAGAAGGGCAGTGTATTAGGCACGAGTGTACAAGAGCAGTCCGTCGCTTTTGGTGTGGCTGAGGCCAGACTTGGGCTGGCATACAGTGCTTGGCTTTACTTGCACACTGACACTTCTGCAGAGAAGTGCCACTCAGTGGGACGAGGTGCAGTGTGGCCAAGGTTGGTCCCGTTTCCCTACAGGGCCGGTTTTGATCTTTGGATCCCAGAGAACTGGTCTGTTCAGTTTTGGAGTTCTAGGATGAAAAGGTTTACCCCGTGCTGTAGTTGGCTAGAGGTAAACTCCACATGAGTTTACCCCATGACTGGTACGCGAAATGTCAACTCCACAAAGCCAGGCCTGGCAAGGGCAAATGCTATGGTGCTTACGAACTTGAACTTGACAGAATGGGACTTAGATGCTGGCATAGTTACTTCTCTACCTCTGAGACAGCATGACCAAGTCAACTTAAAGAAGAAAGCATTTAA
Source organism: Dicrostonyx torquatus (assembly GCA_028555095.1). Lineage (NCBI taxonomy): Eukaryota > Metazoa > Chordata > Mammalia > Rodentia > Cricetidae > Dicrostonyx > Dicrostonyx torquatus. The sequence goes on from JAQHUG010000135.1 coordinate 3,236,177, forward strand.
TTGGGGGTTTGCTTACCGCTTCAGAGGGTGACTCCATCACCATCACTGTGGGGAACAAGGTAGCAGGCAGGGAGGCATGGTGCTGGCTCGGTAGCTGATCCGCCAGCACAAGGAGGCAGAGAGAGGCTGGGCCTGGGCGGCATGTGCTTTTGAGATTTCAAATCCCAAGCGACACACCTCTAACAAGGCCACACCTAATCCTTCCTAGAAACATTTCTGCCCACCAGAGACCAAGCATTTAAATATGCTGAGGCTGTGGGGGCCATTGTCATTTGAACCACCAAAAGTCAGAATGCTCCTCAGTCGCCTGGCTTGAAAACACTATTTCAAGCTCATTTAAAATTATTAAATGGCTTTCGACTTTCTGTGGATTGAAGGGAAGCAGGAAGAATTGAAGGAAGCTCAAGAGAGTGAGGTAGCTAAGGGAAGTGACAAGCCTCAGGAGCCCCTCCTCAAGGTTAAATGAGCTGCACCCAATGGGGGAGATAGGCTTGGTCACTCGTACTGGCTTGTCAACTTGACAAAGCTGGTGCCATCTGGGAAGAGGAACTGCAATTGAGAAAATGCCTCCATTAGACTGGCCTGTGTGGGGCATTGCTGCGGGAGCTCCTTCCGCTCCTTCAGCCAATAGCCTTTAAGATACCAGCCCACTTGGGCGTGGTCTCTGCTGCTTTTTAAAGCAGAGGTAGCATGCGCATGCTCTCTCTAGCTTAGGACTCTGCTTCTGGTACTAGACTCCTTTCCTGGTTGTGCAGAGGGCTGTTGTCTAGGACGGTGATCTGTTTTTCCTTTAAATGAATAGCCCTTTTATTAATCATAATTCCAAACTGGTGTGGGATTGTTTTGTGATTTACACCTTTAGGGCATTTGCTTGCTTACTGGTTGATGTGGAAGGGCCCAACCCACTGTGGGCAGTGATAATCCTTTCAGGTCTCGGGAGGAATATGAAAGGTAGCTGAAAGCCAGTAAGCCATCACTCTTCCAGGGCCTCTGCTTCAGTTTCCAGCTTTGAGTTCCCGCCCCATTTTCCCTTCAAGATGGACTGGAGCGGTTAAGGCAAACCTTTTCTTGCCCAGATCGTTTTGGCTATGGTGTTCACCACAGCAACAGAAAGCAAACAGGGAACCGGGCGGTGGTGGTGCACACCTTTAATCCCAGCGCTCGAGAGGCAGAGGCAGGGGCAGGTGGATCTCTGTGAGTTCGAGGCCAACCTGGTCTACAAGAGCTAGTTCCAGGACAGGTTCCGAAGCTACAGGGAAGCCCTGTCTGGGGGGTGGAGGGTGGGGCGACGGGGACAAACAAACAGGAACACCACTCATCATGCTCTTTAAGTCACCTCTGTAAACCCATTGGTTTGCCAAGCTGAAGTGGATGGAGTCCTTTCTTTGGCCTATCTGCCCTTTGTCTTTGGGCTGAATAGAAGAAATTGTCTCCATTATTTCCTCCTGCCTCTTCCCTTCCCTTTCCCACACTCTGGGGGGGGGGGGGCTGGAGAGTCACCCGGGAGTGCTTTACCCAAACAAACCTGGTCTTTTACTTTAAAAGAAAGAAAAGAAAGAAAGAAAGAAAAACTGTGTCTCCAGGTAAAGTCAAATGACGTTAATAATTAGCTCAGTGGGTTTTGAGGAGGATCTGGTAATATGAATGAGGGCGGTTTCCCATGTAGACACCCTCCTGACATGGGGGGATGAGACTGTAATCCATCTACTCCACAGTGGTGACCATGCTTGTGAAGCCACAGAACCAACTATGACCACGACAAGAAACCAGATCAGAACTGTTGGCCTTCTCTGCAGATGGAATTGGAGAAGTAAGGCTTCATGACTACAATTTTCAGATACAACTAGCAACACATTTGGAGATGTTTTGATAATCAAAAGCTTCCTTACATAGCCATTAACAGAAATCTCTCCCAATTAAGGTTAAAATAACCAGACCAAATTCTGGGGAGCAATTCTGTTTACACAGAAATGTACTTACCATGCAAACTGGATAATGTAATTGTTTCATCCCTGTATTGAAATGGTCAAATTCACTGTTGGCTTTTCTTAATTACACTAAAATCCCAAACCAAAGGACTACTTAGTGCTTTGTCAGGATTTGTCTTCATCTCTCTAACAAAGCCAGACACACCGAGCCTCAGAAACAAAACCTAAAATCCAGCAGAGAACTCAACTCTGAGAAAACATTAAGACACACCGAGCCTCAGAAACAAAACCTAAAATCCAGCAGAGAACTCAACTCTGAGAAAGCATTAAGCCTCATTGCCACAGCAGAAATCATCCCTCTTCAACGCTGTAGGACTTGCATGAGATGCAGTGGGCACAGCAAAGGGGCACATGTTCGGTGCCCGTCTGTGGGAGTCACATGAGCACTGTCTCAACGCTAGAGTCAACTGGTAGAAACCCCTGGCGAAGTCTTCACCAGAGCGGTAGCAGTTCCCAGAGATCTCCCTCCTCTCTGCTTTCTGTTGCAGTGGTAAACACATGACCAGGGCAACTGTGTGGAGTGTAGTTCAGCTTCCAGATGCAGAGCGACGGCACACCAGCATGGCGGCAGGAGCAGCAAGATAAGACTTTACATCTTGAAACCAAGTACAAAGCAGAAAGAACAACTGAAAGGGGAATCTTTGCCAGCCTCCATGACATACTTCCTCCAACAAAGCCAGATCCCCAAACCTCCCCTCAACAGCAGCACTAGCTGGGGAAAAGTGTTCTATGTCAAGAGCCTCGGGGCCACTCTTCCTCAAACCACCATAACCGTAGCCCTGAGGTTCTCTTGAGCCCTGTCTAAGCGGTCAAAGTGGAGACATTGTTCACACCTCTGAATTTCTGGGGAGCCAATACAGTCTTGAAGGAACTCCTCCTCTTTATCCCTTTCTATTTCAAAGTTTCTTTTTACAGTTTCTAACAAAATCCATTCTCGTTCTGCATGGGATATGGCGGTTCCCGAGAACCAATGCTGTTGTAAACCTGTTCTCTGTTTGTGCCACAACCCAGGAACTGTTTACATGACCATCAACACACAACATATCTTGGTATGGAACATTTTATTTCTCCGTGAAACATTCAGAGGTTAGGTCGTGGGAAATAACTTTAATCCGAGAATTGTACATTTTCTTTTCACATATTCTGCTTTGAAATAGGAAATGACATTGTAATCCATTTCACTACAAGTAAAATATTACAAAATATTTACAGAAAAATATTAAAAATAATGCAAACACAAAAGTCAAGATGAAATAAACCTTCTTCCCCTAGAAATCTCTACTCCAGTGCCACAGTAGAGTCAAACAAATAACTAAGACCTCTCTGATATAATTCCAAAATGGAGAGGGGAAGAAAGGGGCTGAAAGGGTGTTGTCAAAAGGAACAGGTGTCAGCAGCAGAGCTTCCCATCCTGGTCTACATAAAGAAACGCCCTGTGCAGGGACCACAGCAAGGCAAGCGTCAGGACTGAAGCTGGACCCACGGTGGACACTGCTCTTCACTACTCTAACAAGAGCCCCTTGTTCCACAGACCGGTGCTCCCGGCACAGGAGCTGTCACAGCAGCCCTTCCATCTCTTTCATAAAGGCTTCATAAACATCGTCCTTAGTCTGTACGGAGACAGGAACAGAAGGACCAGATCTTGGGGCTGCTTTGGCAACAGGCACAGCAGAGTCTTCCTCTGACCTTCTTTGGGGAACAGCAGTAGCCCCCTTATTCTCCCGGCGCACTCTCAGTGCAGTGGGCACAAACCGTGTGACCTCTGCCTTAGGATTGGTGATCTGGGGCTTGGCACTGATGGTCGCTGTGGCTTTCTTCTCGATGGTGGCTGCACTTGCATCATCCGCCTTCGGTCGCTGAATGAGGCTGGGTGGGGCACTCAACACCCCCGGGTTGGGCAAGGGAGCTGGTGGGAAAAGCCCAGGGGGAGCAGGTCCAAGAGGAGGCACCAAGGGTGGGCGCATCATGCCGGGACGAGGAGGGGGGATACCTAAATGAAGAGGCGGACAGAATGAGTATAAGAACTAATGGCATTTAATTGCCACTAATGATGTCTGAACATAGACTGATACTGTTCTTTAAGCAGGTAATTTACAGGAAATACAATAAACAGGAAATAAATAAATATGTGAAAGGCATATATTCTGATAGAAAGGAACAGGATACTATAATGTTTGCCTTTAGTCTGTAGCACTGTGCTCACAAGCTTTTCTTCCTGCAAATACTACTTGAAAAATGTAGTATCAGCTGACAAATTGGTTTTGGACATCATCTCCAATCTGGCCGTTCCAGGATATTCCTGGCTGTCTAGTGTGAGGGTGTGAAGACAAGGGATCGTTGATCCCCTGCACTAGTTACTTCTAATCACTCACGGAGTGAATAAGGTACAGTCTTAGTCCTGGCTCGTTAACTGGAAATGGAACGAGAGAGTGGAACTATCATCTCATTAGAGTCCACAAACTTCTGACAGTCACGGCATGTACATACCCCACATCAGAATTTTTCTTTTTTAATTATTATTAAATAGCTGGGTGTTGTTGTGACACACATCCTTTTTTAAAACAATAGTTTATTCTTATTTAATGTGCATTGGGGTTTACCTGCATGTATGTCTGTGTGAGGGTGTCAGATCTGGGAGTCACAGACAGTTGTGAGCTGCCATGTGGGTGCTGGGAATTGAACCTGGGTCCTCTGGAAAAGCAGTCAGTGCTCTTAACTGCTGAGCCACCTCTCCGGCCCCCACAGATTTTTACTTTCGTCTCAAGCTATTTAAGAGTGAATATAAACTAGCAAACCACATCAAATCCAAACTGCTGACTACCTAAACTTAGTTCCTCTACATAGTACCAAGACAGCTGTTGTGTTTTAAAAGAAATCTTCATCAGTGTAGTCATACTACAAGCCCACAATGGAATCTGTAGGTCTAACTTGGACAATAGGTAAAGAGGTAAGCTTGAAGATGGTAATTTCAAGATCCATGAGGCACAACTCTATCTGTGCTCAGCAAAACTTCTCAGACAGAGAACCTTTGCAAAGTGTTCATTTGCTTGGGGAAGTCCCAAGTGATGAGCGGGGGTAAAAACTGTAAATGCCCACTGGAGAACACACACCCGTGTGACCCCTGGAAGACGCCCTCAGAGTCCCTCAGGTGACAGTGCACCTCTGAGCACAAAGGCCAGGGCTAGCTTCTGCTATAGAAACTGGAAACTTTACCTGGAGGTGCAGGAGGAGGTAGCCTTGGTGGGGGTCCTCGAGGAGGGGGCCCAGGGGGAAGACCCGGAGGTGGACCTGGGGGAGGGCCAGGAGGTCGACCTGGTGGTGGTCCAGGAGGTAAAAGTCGTGGTAAAGGCCCTCGGATTCCTGGCATTCCGGGTGGTCTCAGGAATGGAGGAGCCCCTGAAAGGAGAAAATAATGTCAAACAAATAATGTAGGAGTATAAAAGCAACTCACATAATCATTTTATTCAGACGTTAGATCACTTATAAACACAAAAGAAATATTACATAAAATTCATTCAACAAGTGTTTGAGCACTAGAAAAGGGCATCAGATTTGTTACAGATCTATCCACTTCAGTCACCTCCACTGCATGAGATAGCAATCATAGAGACCAATGTAGAACTGGGCTAGTCTATCACTTTAAAGGACTAAAGGAAGAACAATTATGTTCACGTATTCAGCCTACATATCCAGAAACAAAAGACCCTAAAAAGAAGCTTCGGACAAAGAGGCAACCGTCAGAACTTTGAGCTACCAGCCATGCCCACAGAACAGAACACTTTTCATTCTCTCTTTTGAGTATCCTTGATGGCTTAGAGTGTAACCAGGAGCAAACAGAAGACATCAGTACTGCTGACACACGACATTCTAGGCGAATGATTTCATTCCCTATTCTGGGGGAGCTTACCTGGAGGTGGCCCAGGAGGGAGGCCTGTAGGTGGCCCAGGAGGCCGTAAGGGTGGGGCAGGCGGTGGTCCAAGAGGCGGTGGTCCGGGCATGGGAGGTGCTTGTATCTGGGAAGGAGGGACAGACTGGGGAGGAGCCTGCTGCTGTGAAGAGGCAGCAGATGTGCCATCCGAGTGGGAGTCCTCTTTATGCTGCTTCTGTGACTGCTTTTCCGCTTCGGAATCCTCAGAGTCGTCGTCATCATCATCCTCAGAAAACTCCTCCACTTCCCGTCCTTCTTCAGGGATCTCCTGACCTGAAAGAAAATTGTAGAACAGGTAAACAGAGGTGGCTTGTGTGTCACTTGGATTGGTTTAATAAAAAGCTGAACGGTAACAGCGAGGCAGAGAGGATGCCAGCTGCAGAGGAAGCAGGACATGCAGGAGAAGAGCTAATAGCCAGAGCCACATGGCAGAACATAGATTAATAGAAATGGGTTAATTTAAGTTGTAACAGCTAGATAAAAATAAGCCTAAGCTAAATGGCTAAGTTTTCATAATTAACAATATGTCTCTGTCAGGATTTGGGAGCTGGCTGGTGAGACAGAGAAAAGACTAGCTATAGACTTGTGCTTTACGGCTTGGAGAACAGCGACTAAACACACTATAACTGGATGTGACAGTGCAGATCATTGATTCCAGCACTTGGGAGGCAGGGGCAGGCTGATCTCTGACTTTATGGTCAGCTTGGTCTACAGAGTGAGTTTCAGGATGACCAGGGCTACATAATGGACTCTGTCTCCCCAAACCAAGTAAATAAATACATAAAAATAAAAAAAAAATTATTCCAAAAGCCTTTTTCCTACTATTTAAATACACAACAACCAAACAGTATTCTGTCCATCTATAACTAGTGTAGCAGTATGAGCCCAGGCTGTTAGAACGAGGCAGACTTGGAATTAAATGTTATTCAGGGCTGGTAAAATGTCTTGCCACTGAACCTGACATTCAGAATTCAGTCTGTAGGACTCATCGGTAGCTGGGAGAACCAGACTCCCACACGCTGTCCTCCAGCCTCCATGTACCAGCTCGAGAACATCATGTGGCACCGGGAACTAGTCGTTTCCACAGCTTACTGGCAGTGAAACTCTGGGCAGACTACCAAACGGCTGCACACCTTCAGTTTTATAGAATACAGAGCATGACTTACTCCAGAGCTGCTGACTATACATGGAAGAGCGTATGTTAACCAAGCGGCACAGAGAACGTTAGAGACAATTCATCCTTGCTTCTCACCTGCCATCCGAAGCATCATGGCTTGAAGAGGAGTCAGCTCCTTCATGTTCTTTTTCTTCTTCCTGGATTTTCCAGGCATATCAGCAAATCGGACACTCAGACCTAAACGGTCAAGGAAAGAAATGAAATCCACAAGAACCATCAAAATTCAGTAAAATGTTCACTACAATGCAGACACTACAAACAGTAGGTAGACTTACTATAATCAACATAGAAGAAATGCAGAGACATATTAAAGAAAATCAATGCTGTGCTAATTGGTGGCATATATACTAAGGTGAATTAAAACTTACAGATTTTGAAATTGTCAGGATACTTAAAAAATATATTTATAAACTAAATTAGAAGCCGGGCGGTGGTGGCGCACGCCTTTAATCCCAGCACTCGGGAGGCAGAGGCAGGCGGATCTCTGCGAGTTCGAGACCAGCCTGGTCTACAAGAGCTAGTTCCAGTGCAGGCTCCAAAGCCACAGAGAAACCCTGTCTCGAAAAACCAAAATAAATAAATAAACTGAATTAGCCAATGCAATTTTAAGTCCAAAACAGAAACTAAAACAGTAAAGATATGTCTTAAAACAATTTTCGCCGGGTGGTGGTGGCACACACCTTTAATCCCAGCACTCAGGAGGCAGAAGCAGGTGGATCTCTGTGAGTTCGAGACCAGCCTGCTTTACAAGATAGATCTAGTTCCAGGACAGGTTCCAAAGCTACAGAGAAACCCTGTCTTGAAAAAAAAAACCAAAAAACCAAAACCAAAACACAGTTTTCTTTAGCAAATCAGTCAAACATTAAGTCACAGGAAAGACAAAAGCTGTCCAACTCATGAAACCGCCATCCCACTAACCCAAGTCTCACCTATAATCAACATAGACTATAAGGTGCACCAGGAGGGCAAGGTGGTTCAGCACTAGAAAATTAGCAATGTAATAGATGATAATAGGCCACTGAAAAGGTGGGGAAATCTTAGTAATAACCTATCTGGAGCTTAAAAATTATTACTACTCCCTAACACCACCAGTTCCACCACAACGTAAACTAGAAATAGAAAGACTTCGTATCCCGACTGAACACTGTCAAACATTACACTTCCTATGTGAGACAAGTTTTAGTTTATCTTGCAGTTTTGCTGCCCAGAAAAAATGGCTTGAATATGGTAAAAGCAATAAATGTTAGACAAAAAACTAGTGAGCTGAGACAGCCATTTGAGGAACATGCTAAATATACAAGACAAACAGGCTGGTGGCGCCCGTCTTTATCGCAGTGCTCAGCAGGAGGAGTTCATTGAGTCTGAGGCCAGTTTGGTCTACACAGTGAGACCCTGTCTCGACAATCCACCCCCCCCCAATAAAAACCCCTCAATAATAGCTGGCAGCAGAAGAGACTATGCAGCCTTTTGCAGTGAAACGCAGCCCATGGGGCTCTAGTGCCCTTTTCCTTTCTAAGACCAATTCCTACTCCAGAGTTATCTATAATTTTATGTCAGGTTTATTCTATCACCATTTGCGACAGAATTTTTGTTAGCTCTGCAATCATGATTAAGAAACACTAGGAAAAATTAAAAAAAAACACTATGGCTCAATGGTTAAGAGCACTTATGCCATCCTGAGAGGCCTGGAAAATTCAGTTCTAAGAGATCTAATGTCATCTTCTGACCTCCAGGAGCTCTTGGACAGGCTTGTCTGCACACCCATGTGCAGACAGCTACGTGTACACACACACACACTCTCTCTCTCTCACTCACTCTCTAAAATGCTAGGATGAGCATTTGTTGTATTTATAAGTACAAATACTCAGACACTACACTGCAGATCACATCAACAGTCCCCAAAAAGCTCCCCAGCTTCTGGGGTTTCACAGAGCTGGTGTGCTCTCTGAACTGCTTGATACCTAAAACACAATGCTTAAAATTCTGACGAAATATAACACACTGTATAAAACTGGGGACACGGGGCAACAGAATGCAATTAGCATCCATCATCAAAGCCCTAGGTTTACTCCTAACACAAAAAAAAAACAAACCAAACCAAAAAACACCCCCAAACCTTTCTGAAAGATGCTCATAGTTGGTCCACAAAGAATAGTTTGTTTTACATGCAGCGTTTGCTAAATTAGGTGCTTTTCTCAACCAAGACATGACACCAAGGCTAATGAATAAACATTTTAAAAGAAAATATAGGCCTGAGATGCTAAATTACAGATACACCTGAATTGCAATTATGACCCTGGTTAATATATCACACCATTAACATAGAAAATCTAAAAAGCTTCCAGTGTAGATATTTAAATGAGCTTATTTAAAACATGGTTTACTCTCCTACAGCACGTTCATTTCCTACAACATGTTAGCGACAGTACGTGCTAGCAACTTCATGGTGCTGAATACTTGTATTTTGTGGAATTTCTTGTATGTACTTTCCCCCTTAAACTATATGTACATTTCCTCACAAATATCTCAAGAATAATGCATCAAAACTTTTCAAACTATCAAGACAAATGGCCAGGTACGGGGGCTTATATTTGTAATTCTAAAAGATGGGAGGGCAAAACAGGAGGATCACCAGAGTTTGAGGCCAGCCTAAGTAACAGTGACACTTGTCGCAAAACCAAACCAAACCAAATCAAACCGAGATTAAAAGCTGGTCCTGACTGGCTCTCAGGAGATAACGGCACTTGTCACCAAATCAAACTACCTGAGTTGAATTTCCAGGACAAAGAGGATTGAGAGAACCAACCGTGACCTCCACATATGTGCCCTGGCATGCATGTACACTCATGGGTGCACACAAACACACAAATCACAAATAAATTAACAGTAATAATAAACCACAGAGATACCACCTCCAATTAAAAAACAGAATGCATGCTATGACTTTGACTCTGCATTTGGGCTAAGCCGTGTTCTAGCCTCACCGTGGCACGTCAGCCTGCACGTACCTGACTTCTTCTCCTCAGGGTTGTCTCGCTCATTGTCATCACGGTGCCCAAACTCATCCCCCTCACTCTCTGCATCAGACCTGTCGCTGTCACTGTCATCAGTACTGTCATCATGCTTATCCTGATCCATGTCCTCAGGATAGCCATCATCTTCACTGGTACTGGACACATCATCGTCATGACCTCGCTGAGCTGATGACGGAAAGAGAGCAAGGAACAAGTCGTATGGTTGGCTTTTCCAGTACCCAGAAAGACAAGATGATGCTATATTAATTCAATATAATGTGTAATGTCAGCTACTACGTACTACGATATTTTCATTGGGTACTTGTTTGAAATCCTTGTTTTCCTGTAAGAAGTTCAAGCACGCTGTGTTTTACAATTATGTGTACAGTCACATGCACAGTCAGTAATTCTGGTCAGCTATTCAGGTCTTAGGCGATGCACAGTGACATCTCCGTGTAAGCGAGTGCTCTCATCAGGCAGATCTGATGAATTATCCATGGGGATACACGGCAGGAAGTCCATGGTATCCTTACTTATTTCCTATGTTCTACTTGTGGCGAATCATGTTAAGTATGGCCAACACGGAAACAATACTGAGGACATAAAAGTAAAAACCCCGTCCCTTCATACCAAGTTCTGGACTATACAACATGTCTTCATCTCGTCTACGTGGGGGAAGATCTAGAGCAAAACCCACTTTACGGCCATACATCTGCAGAACTTGAGGGGGAGGTGGGCCCGGTGGAGGGCCTGGTGGTTTTCTGCCAGGGGGCAAACGTGGGACACCATGTCCGAGGAGCGGAAGAATAGAAACTGCCCGAGTTGGAGGCCTGTAAAGAGAACTTGACTGTTATCTCCATCTGCAGCGGTAGTGAGAATATTCAATCCCCCTCACATGTCCAAGGCTTGCTCTCTCTCACTTCCCATCTGCCAGCAACCCCTACTAATTACACCCACCCCCCTCCAATGTCTCACTGTACTCGCTGTGGCACCTCACAGTCAAACGCTGCTGCTGCTAGGGCTTCCTTACCCGTAAGCCGAGGTTTTCTTAAGGATGGAGGGTGGCTGGGCACCAGGAAGTGGGATGTCCTGGATCAAGATGTTGGACGGAGCATGCGGCATGTCTGGCAAAGGGATGCTCTCTACTTCCACATGCTGAGCATTCTGCAACACAGAAACCCAGTGGTATGGACCAATTTAAACAGCCCCAAGAACCGTAAGTCCTCTGAATTTGTTTTCCAACTAACACAAATATCATGAAAAATAGCTGAATGCCTGAAGTCAAAACTACTGAAGGATTGAAAGCGATCTTGCTGTAGGAATTCCTGCAGCCAGTAGCCTTTAAGTTACCCGCCCATTTGGGCAGGGCCTCGTCTACTATATATGCTGATGTGAAGCGTGCCTGTGGCTGTGGCAGTTGGTTTACTGTTCCCTTTTCGAGCAGAGCATTGTGATCTGTGAGTCTACCCCTAAATAAATAACCCTCTATCATATTCAATTCTAAACTACTGTGGAATTTAAGCATCCTTCTACAAAATCTATGATTTGTTTTTCAAGTACCCAAATATAGCTTATCCTTTCTTTTACAATCCCTATTACCAGCTGATTCTTTTTTGGTTTTAAAGAAACCCAAACATTCAAAGTGGCAGGGCTACTATAATACTTTGGACAGTAACACACATCTATTAACAGAGAGTATATAGTCTCTAAAATCCACCCGCCTTTCTTGGGATTTTGTCCTGTGCTGCTGGAAACATGCCATCTACTTTATAAAAACCATTCCATTTGGGTTTTTGATTTTCTATCCCAGTAAAGGGAAATTTACAATACACTGTAAAAGCTTACACAATTTGACATATCCCAGCGGTCCTCAATTAATTTCTGACACCTTATGGTCAGCCAGTGTTAACAGACCTGTTTTTGCCCACTTTGGAAGTGTATAAACATGGAGCAGTAACTGAAAGAAGCAACGTGATGTGGCTGGGGCCTCACCCACCTTCTTTCAGACAGTCTAGACTCTCAGGCAAGGATTAAAGGTATGCACCACCGTGCCTGGCTCACACTGTTACTAATTTTTATCATGTGTTGTTTCTCTTTATCATCAATAGATTTGCTGTTACATATAATTTATCTGATGACTAATTTTGCTAGAGAACAATGTGCACACTTAATTTTAAAAACAAGTGCAAAAAAGAAGAGGCCGAGAATGATCAACGTCCCATTAACTTTAAGAGCAAACTACAACCCATTTTGGTCCTCTCTCAAGAGCAGCTTACCTTAACAGCATCAAAATATTGGCTCAGCTGAGCCCTCTTCTGTTCATATTCTACTTCTAACTTTCTCAATTCTTTGTAAATATCTGGATTTTCTTTTTCATAAAGTCGTAGAATTCGTTCAAAGGTTTCCCGCAGCTTTTTACGCTTGTCTTTCAGTACTTTCTCATTTAACTGTGGCTGTTGCACTGGGTTAAACTCTGGGAGAAAAGTAGATTATAGAATTGAAAAATTAAAAAACAAAGAGCTACTTCAATAACAACCTCCTTATAACAAACTGGATCCAGATACTACCATTTCATTTTGAAGTCCTTTGTGCTAAGAGGGACAGACCCCAGTTCTGCCAATCCCATCTTCCTCCGCAGACTCACAAACTAGCACGTTGTCACCCGAGCTGCATGACAGTCCTCTCTGGAACTGGGAATGAAAGAGCAGCTTTCCCACTATATGCTGCGATGTTACGGCCGTGCGCCCAGCTACCCTCACTGCACACACCCCTTCCACTTTCCACCCCGCGCAGCTGTTCACTACTGTTGTGCTGGAGCAGAGCAGGCACAGGCAGTCCTCAGATTTCTGGGCTTCCTCCTGGAGGCAGCTTTATAGGGATATCTCAATTATGGAAACCAACACACACCTTTCGATTTTAATTAGTTTAGATTTTTATAACTGGAACTAGGGCCCTGATGATTAGAATTTTTTTTCCTTTTTCTTGAAGTGCCAGTTGAATTAAATTCTTTTCCTAAATCTTTCTGTAACTTGAAGAGCTGGCCAGACTAGGCCTTTGTTACCTAATAACAGTAATTAATTCCAACTGAATGATGGCTTCTCTCTTCAGGATATATGATCTCCAGCCAGCAATAGATCTTATCTTTTCACTTTATTTCCATAACACTAAGACAAAACATGGTGCCCAATGCTGCCGGGTTGCTGTTTCCTTAGGCCTACGCTGCTTACTGCTGTGTACAACATACTATTACAGTTGTTATTAAATCTGGCCTTTCCATACACTCTTACCCATCTCATCCAACTTCTCCATGTCCCGGATAATCTGTTTGGGATCTTTCATCTTCAGAACCGCAGCTCGGACCATCATGCGCTGTTTTTTGTTCTTAGGGAAACAAAAGAGAAAACTAATGAGAGGCGGGATGCTCAGGGCATCTTCTACTTCAGTCTGCCTTGAGAATCTGAGAATAATTTCACATTTCCCTTGGTTTCTAATCATGTGTTTAAAACACCAGAAACAGCGATGAGATTTCATGTTCTCAACAATGTTTAAACATTACTATAAAGATCTGCCATTTTAGAAAGTAATTCCATCAACCCAATTGGACAGCAACTACTAAAAGAAAATCTTATTTAAAAACAAAAAACAAGGGTTGCAATTAAATTAAGAAATACTATGCTGGACAGGGAAGTTTTTGAAAGATTCAAGACTAAAGAATAAAACAAAGGCATATTAGAGATTATAAAAGCCCCTCAATGCATTGAAGAGTGATACCAAATGTTTACTCCTTTAAGTTCTCTGTCAAACTCAATAGCTAACAAGATACACAAAGATTTCCAGCAACACTTCTACTGGCATTCATTCAATAGCTTACTTAATTTAGCAAAGCAGCTACATTTTGATAAGTAGCAAAAATAATTTCTTTCTCAAGACAGGGTCTGATGTAGCAGGCTGGCCTTGAACTCCTGATACTCTTGACTATGATCTCCACATTCCAAGTGCTGGAATTACAGGCATGTATTAACACACTCACTTAAGAATTATTCTCAAAAGGCATTTTAAAATATTTCATTTAGGAGTATGTGTTTATGGGTTCTTGTGGAGATCAGAACAGATGGTTTTGAGCCACCCAACACTGACGCCAGGAATTGATCAGAGCCTCTGCAAGAGCAGCATGTGCTACTCAACCCCAGCCCCAAAGCATTTTTTAAACAGTCAATTGTCTGGTTTTTATTAGAAGTATAAAGCATCTTTTTGGCATATAATTTGAAATATTTCATTCAAAATTATCAATTAATACAGAGTTCATCTGAATTTGTACCTTTTTCAGTTCTCTTTTCCGGGCTTCCTTTCCTAAAGAGAGGGGAAGAGACCATGTAACGCACGTCTTCAGCATCAGCATTACTATGTATACGACAACACACACACACACACACTCTCTCTCTCCCCTCCTGAGGCTTCCTTACACAACATGGGCTATGCAAGGGCAGCAGGGGCTCCGACCTGTCGACAGCTGCAGCACCTCTAACCCTCATACCCCAAATGCCAAAAAAATGTTTTCACAGCGATAAATGAGCCACAAGGAGAAAGAGATTCTCAAATACCAAACGAACACTTACAAACTCATGTTTAAAACCCCCAACACAAAAGACAAGCCGATTCCGTCAACCAAGAAACATGGTTTTAACTGGCTTACATTCTCAACAATCTAGTCACGTGAATTAATTTTAATAAGAATTCAACATGACTTTACCCAACTCACTCCTACAAATGCTGAACTTGCTTAAGCCACAGTGAAATATTCTCTGCAGTTTTTAAATCTTCTAATTCGTCATTCCACACTAATGGCACTTACGAGCTTGGTCTGTGGGGTTCATAAACTTCCCACTTTTGGTGGAGGATGTTGATCTCCGTCCCATGTTGACAATTTATATGATTTACTTCTTCATTAAAAAAAAAAAAAACCTGCAATTAAAAAAAAGAATAATTTTAGTTTTCCTGTATGTTTAAAATGTATTCCTTTTTAGAATTTTCAATTTCTGAAAGAAATATCCCTTTGATTATTAAATTTCTAAGAACCTGCTCTTTCTGTAATTCTGAATGTATTATATAGGTTTACCTTTCCTGACCACAGAAGAGCTAACATCTGTATTAGTCAAAGCAATGAGGTATCATTAACTCACTATTTACACTTTGCTATGCATTATATAGCATTGTCAAGTGAAAAGAATCAACTAGGAGCTTGCACTTGGAATGGGGACTGATCCATAAGAGACTATCTCAAAACAAAACAAAAACTAACTAGAAAATGTTCTACCAATGGATACAAACCCTGAGTATAAGAAGTCATTAGTCCTTTCGTACATCTGCCTTTATACAGAGGGGGAAACCAAACACAAGTAGGGATAATGGATCTAGACTAAAAGACAAATATCTGCTCTTTACTTTTCTCCTTGGTGTGAATACTGTTCATTCAACAACCCAGAGAGTAAAATGTAACTTAAACATATTTATATTTAATAACAAGTTAAATGATTCATGACTCTCAAGTAAAAACAACTTACTAACATACATATTTTTCTTACTAGTACATATGATTCTTGATTTATATATTTTATTGTTGTTTTGTTTTTTTCGAGACAGGGTTTCTCTGTAGCTTTGGAGCTTGTCCTGGAACCTAGCTCTTGTAGACCAGGCTGGCCTCCAACTCACAGAGATCCGCCTGCCTCTGCCTCCCTAGTGCTGTGATTAATGGCATGCACCACCACCACCTGGCGATTTATCTGTTTTAAGGTTAACTAAAAGTGGTAGTCACTGTGGGAAAATATTTTCAAGGCTTTTATTTGTATCAATCCTCCTTCCATTCAAAAATGTTAACTTTCAAAATTTAACCTTTCCAATAATAAAAAGTAACAAATGTTTCCCGTTGAAACTATGTGACCTTTGGCTACGGGTACCTTCTTGTTGCTCCCCTCTGCATACACTAAACAAATCTCCTTTCCTTCTTTAAAAGGCACTTTTAAATGTAAGGAATGGGGATATCCTAAAATATCTGAATTGAACAGATCCACAACTCTAATTCCTCTGGCTCCTTTCAGACCTTGCAGGCTTTAGTTAATGCTTCTTTAGTGATCAACTGCCCGGCTACCTGCTACTTTCTAGATGGTTCAGAACGGTTTGGTGGCGATTATTTCCTCCGAAAATGTTTCGTTATCAGAAAACAGGAGGGGCAGGATGATGGGAGGAAGAAAAGAGAAGGGTACTGATTATGGAGAATTAGAAAAAAACACGGATACAAGCTTTGATATTTTTGATCGTCTTTTAGTGTTTCCCTTTTTCAAGTAGCTTCACGTTCACGTTCTGACCCCCCCACCACAACTGAAAACACAACAGCCACGAGCAACTGAGAATTTTTACAAGGCCATATGCCTTCGTCTACAAAAGCGACTCTCCTAAAAGCAGAAGCAAAGGGAGAGATCGGGTCAAAAGACCGTGGGGACGCGGACAGCACACGCGCCGCGGGACCCCTCTAGGTCCACCGCCGAGGCCTCAACCGCAACTGCCGGCATCATAGCGACGGTTGACACCGACTCGAGCGGCCGGCCGTCAACCCAGGCCGCTGGCCGACGCGTTCAAGAAGCGGCCCGTTGGACGCCGCGCCACGCCGGGCCCCGGAGCCCTCCAGCCCGCAGCTCCCGCGACCCCGGCCTGGCGGAGGAAGAGCGCGGCTCCCGGGCCCGGTGTTTCCGAGGCGGCCGCGCAGGCCCCGGAGAGAGTCGCGGGCGACGGAGCACTACGACCGCGCACACTCACTCGACTGCGGGGCTCCCAGATCGGCGAGGCCGGGGAGCGGGCGGTCCCAGCCTACTTTCTGCGGTCGGGGCCTTCACCTCTGTCTCTCGGTCAACCACCCAGACCCCGCCATCTTGAAACCTCGCGCCCCTCCGCCACCCTTACGTCACTTCCTGTACCCGCGGCCGACGCTCACACCGCGTTGCTCAGGCCCGGGACCATAGAGAGGACATACGACGTCAGGGCCAGAGTTACTTCCGCTCTAATCCAACATCCGATTGGATATCTGTCGGCCAAGAAACCGCCTCGTTCCGAAGCATTGTAGATTGACACTGATATTGTCCAATAAGAATGAAAATAAGGAAGCTGCTATTTGATTGGTCAATTATTTTATCGCTCTCGGACTTCTGACGTATTTCCGGGAGCTCCTTCTGTTGAGACGTCGGGTGCCGGTGCACCCGCCGGGCAGAGCCTTGTGTTGGGTTTGTGCCTCGTGTTGCGTGTAAATGGATGAAAACAAGCTCTCCCGAATAACACTGGACACCGAACATCAGCCCTTTGGTGCCTGGAGCTCCTAGAAATTCAGTAGTGGCTCATAAACACCCAGAACTCGTGGAACTGAAAAAACTAAGTCATTTCCTGGCGAGACTCTCTAATAGATAAACTACACGAAAAAAATACTTTAAAAGAGAATCATAATACAAGCTTTAGATTTTACAGAGGAGAAGTTGGTACGTAACACTCCCATCCCTAATGGTCTTGCCATCAGCCCAAAGTCCTTTATGATGTCATTACACGCTCGGAATAATTATTCCTCTCTAGTCTGTCCTTCCCTTCCCTCCCCTTCTTCATCCCTATTCCTTAAAACTCCTTCCCCCTTTCCACTTAAAGGTAAGCATTTTAAATGAAATATTCTTAAAGCTCTCGTGCTTGGTTGGTCTTCAAGCTAACCTGAGCATCTTTTACAGATAAAGGTTATAAGGGAATTTTTGATATTAGGTGTTTCGTAAGTATTGCGAGAGATGTATATTAATGTTTATAACATGTCAAGTGTGTCCCATAACAGCGTTACATCGGTTCCATACTTAAGCTTTGTTGTAGTAGAAAAAAATAAAAGTTTGAAATAGGGTCCCTATGAAGCCATGACTTGCCTATTCAGTAAGTAGAACTCCATCTTCCCATCCTCCTACCTCAGCGTCTTGACTGATGGAATTGCAGGCATGACCCGTGATGCTTGGGTGTCTTAATAAATTCTTGGTTTGATTTACTCTTTGAATGTCAGCAAAGATCTAGTCATCCAAAACTTACAAATCGTGTAATAGTAATAATAATAAAAATAAATCTGAAGGTGACCCAAATTGTGATATGTTGAAATTAATTCCTAAAAGCAGTAATAAAATAAAAAGTGATACATTTGAAAAAGTCATATGGGTAGTTAAAAATTTTCACATTTGTAAGAGATTTTGATACACTGTGTTATTTGTGTATCAATGTATTTTTGTACTTAAAAGCAACTATAAGAAGGGCATTCTCAGCATCAACAGTAGAATAATTTTTGAAGTAGACCCTAAAATTGGCTCAGTGGGAATTGTCAGTTGAGGGATTTAGAAAACAGATTGCTGTATCTACAGAAATGAAGTTGTATCAATAGGCCTCCATAGCCGCTGGCTGTTTCTACATTCCCTAAAGGGCGTGGAGTCTTCTTCCTTCCCCCTAATGTCTTTTATGCGTGGATAGCTGGGATTTATTTCTTGTTTGTGTTTTAGAATGTTCTAGAGTGTTACATTGCTGAAGTGATACATGACAGTTCGTCAATATTAGTTGCATTATAGAAACAAGTTTTATTATTTTATCTTTTTTCCAAATCCACCCAGGCACGCTTTGTAATTAGTAGACACTGAGCCGAGTTCCATCGCCTCCTTTCATTCCTGAAGGAAATGTAGCTGCTTTGCTGTCATTTCCAGTTTTCAGACCCTTGGATTTCATCTAGTGGTAAAAGTATGGAAGTATTTCTAGTTCACTTGCAGGCCCATAGGTGTGTGCTCAGCCCGACGAGTATGTTAGACCTAAGTGATGTTTGGGACAGGTGATAGGCATGGTCTCTACATATGTGTGGGATGTTTGAGGACACTGATTGGGAACAAGGAAACAATTCTGTACCTGCTGCTTGGTTCTGACAGCAGGGGAAGAAATCGTCTGGTTAGAGACTCTCCCTTGAGGGTCGGGTGCCACCGAGTTGGGCATTCACTGTTGCTCCAGAACCCAAACATTCCAAATTGTTTACTCTGTCTCTGTCCACATCAGAGGCGTATGGAAAACGAAACTAGTTAAAGAAAGAAGCATTGCGATGGGGAGGGAAGCACAGGACTATCCCAGTGGTAGAGACATGACTTCATCTTATCTGGCGCTTCACGGCACTGCTGACCTCAGTGATGGCATGATGGTACCTCTCAGAGGCGGCCTTGAACTCCACCAGATGCTTCTCGTAACTTTTGATGGCTGCTTGAAGCTGCGTCTTCTCCACTGCTCCCAAGATGGCTTGGATGATCATATCTATGCCAAGACTAAGCACAGCAATTCCAATGCTACCAAGGAGAGAAGTCCCGATGTGAGCTAGTACAGTGACCAGCTTGTTAATTATGCCAGTTGTGACATTTGAGCCCACGAGTTTAACAGCCACTGCACTGGCTGCAGATGTAGCTTCTCCCAGGATGACGGAAATGACCTTTTGCACAATCGCTATCTTCTCTGTCTCCCTCTCCTTGATATCCTGAAGTTTCCTATAAAGGGTTGGCTCTAGTTTGTCTTTCAGTGCCTCGTCAACCTTTTGCAGTTCCTTTTGGATTTTTGTCATGGCTTGGATAATGATGTCACAGTTTTCTTTGATGGTCCCTTCTCTTTTCATTTCAATGAAGGCCAGCTTGCAGCCCAAGTGGGTGTTCAGGACCCCTGCCAGCTTGTTGGTGACCTGGAAGCTGTCAGACAGACAGTCCAGGAGCTGCTGGTGAAGGCGGTTCACTTCCTGCCGCCTCCTTGGGTTTTCTGGGTAGAGGAAGTCACTCTGAGCCATATTGCATTCACAGTCTCTGAAAAATCAAGCCGAAATTGTCACAGAGTACCTGTGTGACTCTACCCAGGAGGCCTTCAGAGTAGCTAAAGCTTTCCCTGAGAACTTAGCAGGTTTGATTTATTTGTTGGTTTGAGACGAACTAGGTGTGAATTTCAGATCCTCCAGCCTCAGCCTCCCATGAGCTGTGATTACAGGCCTGTGCCCCCTGCCTGCTTTATTCGGTGCTGGGGATCAAATGCAGAGCTCATGCATGCTACACAAGCATTCTGCAACTGAACGGAACCCTCACAGCCCTTTAGAGGGCAGCTCTCCACCTCTTCTTGACTTAGTTACTTATTTCCCCAACCCCTAGCCACCACACTTACGTGTGTGGCTACCAGGTATATCTCAGGCATCTAGAGTTAAATCAGTAGTATAAAGATCTCTGGGTTTACAGCAATACTGATAGAAATTTAGTGGATAATGTTTGCTGCTTCTATTCTGGCTTTTAACTGTTTGCTTCTGAATCTCAGTCTGGTTCCTCTACTCAGTGGAACAGAAGCCCTGTAGTTAGACTTCTTAAAGATCACTGATGCCTGCCGATGACACAGTGCTGTCTATGCCCAAGAGACGTTCTGGGCCATACACTTACTACCACTTTATTAAATTTTTGACAGTTACTTGCCTGGAGCCTGTTAAAGATCGTGGCATTACTAGGAGCCTCAGAGGTGAGTTTAACAGTTAACAGACTATGTATGGCAGATTTGGGCTTTCATAAAATCTGAGTTATCATATAACCAGTGTTTCCTGTGAGTGAGAAAGTCTTGTTGGGGGGGGGCGGTTACTCTCCACTTCTACAGTCTGCTGTCACCTCAACTAAGCCAGATTCTGGAGCCCTTCCACAGCCTGTTGGGGACTTGCTAGCCAGCAGGTGGAGCTCATGGCTCCTGGGAGTCCCATTTCACCCAAGCCTTTGCTGATGCAATTTTGCTGTATTTGGTCTACATCTGGACTCTAGGGGGTTAAAATTTAGTTTGATGTGAATGTTTGGTAGTTAAAACAGGATTTTGAGTCCAAGAGTAGCTGTGCAAAGCTAACTACAATCACAGAATTTAAGAGGTAGAGGAAGGAGGATCAGGAGTTCAAGTTCAAGGTCAACCTTGACTACAAGTCAAGACCAACCTGAGTTACCTGAGACTCTCCGAGTGGGTGGGGGAGGGGAGAAATAGAAAAGAAAGAAATTAAGGTTAATTTCATGATAATGTGAAGGTGGTTTAATTTTGCTGGAAAAGAGGAATTTTATAAGAGAAAGACTACTGCCTGTCAGAATTATTATTTTTATTTTTTAAGTATCTCTGGCTGGCATGGAACTTTTGATGTAATCCAGGCTGACCCTGAACTCATAGAGATCCTTTTGTCTTGCCTCCCACGTGCTGGGATTAAAGGCATGTGCCACCACACCTGGTTTGTCATGCTTTAGAATACCTATTTAAATTAAAGCTTAACGTTAACATTCAAAAAAAAAAACGGGCTTCATTATGGTATTTTCTACATATATCTCATTATGCTTCTCTCTTATTCACCCCCTCCTTCACTGCTCTGCCGCTTCTTGCTGGTCACGTTTTCCAGCAAGACTCTTTAGGGTACCTTGTGAACAACACCATTGCTTTGTCTGCAAAGAGCTACAGGAATTTAAAGAGAAATGAAGATTGAGGGGCCTGCAGGAAGCTTCACAGAGGAAGCTTCATAGAATTTGAGTTCTGGTAGATGCCCAAATCATAATATTGAGGAATTAAAAATAGTAACAGAATATTTTACATATAAAACCATTGCAAAAATGTATATTTAAACAGAGAAAGACATCTGCAGCCCTACTATCTTAGTTTGTTGTAGTTAGTTCTAAACTTTGCCTATGTGCATAAGGATCTCAACAAAGTTATAGTCACGGTAAAATTATAGTAATAGTAAAATTCCTCTTATTTTAGCTCATTTACTTTCCTATGTTTCTAATCTTATAAGCACTTTATTAGTTATATAAACTATTCCAAATCTTTATCATTATTCATTAAATCTCAAATTATGTCACTGACGTAATGCTTATACAGATAATTTGGATAGTTTATTTTTCCTCCATCATCTGTGTTATTTCCCTGGAATAAGTAGGTAGAAAAACAACATAAGAGGAATTATTTTCACGTGGAAGTAAAAGTTATTTCTCTCCTCTACCTCGTGACTTCTGGGGATCAAACTCAAGTTGTCAGGCTTGACAGCACACACTTTTACTCTCTGAGCTATCTTACTGATCCTAATTTTTTATTACCTTTGAAACATATTCAAATTGCATTTCAAAAGTTTTTATGCTAATAAAGTAAATTTTCATACTGATCTCTCTCCAAAGTGGTCTCGTTGAACTAGTGTTGATTTGGAGAACATAGGAAATATTTCAGAAAGAGTTCTCCTTTTAGGAATATATACTTAGGACATTTAAGATGAAATAATAAGACCCCTGGGATTTATTTCTCACTGAATTGGAAGAGATGGTATGGTGGGATTGTAGTCGGAGGCTGTTCATTTGTTCCCAGCCGCAGACCCAAAATAATCCCACAGAAACTATATTATTACTACACTGCTTGGCCTATTAGCTCACACTTCTTATTGGCTAGCTCTTGTATCTTAAATTAACCCATTTCTATTCTGTATTTTACCACGAAGCTCTTGGTTTACTGGTAAAGTTCTGGGTGGCAGCTGGCATCTTTCTTCTCTGGCAGCTCCTTGGCTTCTCTTTGACTCCACCTACTCTCTCCTCTATCTGCTTCAAATTCCCACCTTGCCCTATTCTGTGCTAAAATATGCCCAAAGTAGCTTCTTTATTAACCAATGGTATTCACAGCATACAGAGGGGAATCCCACATCATGGGGTCATAGAAAAATAAGATGGGCCTTGTTCTGTCCTTCCTAAAGCTAAGTCGAAGGTTGAAGGATAATTAATACATGCAAGTTCACTGTGTCGGTATAATCACTGTTGTGTAGATCTTGACTTTGTCCATAATAATTATATATTACATTACATGCACACGCAGAGAGGGAGAAGGAGAGGAGGTAGGGCCAAGGCTCCCATGTTGTCACTAGTGTTCCCTCAGCATATGCACTGCTGTCTTGGCTCCTCACTGTCCACTTGTGAGTGGACACAGCATACAAATAAGGTCAGGACCCTTGCAGAAGGAAAGAGCAGCTGCTGTCTAGTCCTGAGCCTCACTTCAAATCAAAACTCTGGTGTTCAAATTTTAAGTTGTGATACATTTTCTTCTGAGAAGTATTGTGAACAGAATGCACTAATGACTTTGAGCATTCTATTAGATAGTAGACTATCAAGTTTATCCATTCCCACTTATCAAAGGATCCCATTATGCACTTGAGACATTTCTGAGAAAAACAATGCTCACCCCATCAAAGGCTGCTCAAAGGCACATGTTGCGTGTGCCACACCAAGTGTGGTTGACTTCACAGAATACTAGCAAGTGCTGTGCAGTAACTAGAGTAAGAGCTCACTCTCATTCTTTCAGAGCCGGCTTCTGGGTCTGTTGATGACATGACATAGAAAGTACATGTCATCCATACAAGCAACACACTTTCATACATGCGTCATGGATGACATAGAAAGTACATGTCATCCATACAAGCAACACACTTTCATACATGCATCATGGCATCTCCAGCCTTCCTAAAATGACCATCCTCATTGCTTTTCTCCTGTGACTTAGTCCTACATCTTTCAGTGAAAGTATTCCTTCCCTGGCATCTTTAGAGAGGCAATTGCCAGAGTGTGCCCTGTGATCCTCTCAGAACAAAGCTGGCACTATATGTGGCTCCTCACAGCTGGCATTATTCCAGAGCCCTTAACCCTTGGCCCTCAGGGTGTTAGAACGCTCGCTCATAGGACTTTCCGCATGGCTTACCTTGTTGGGCTCCCCAAGTTTCTGTCCCCTCTGATGTTTAGGAGTACTGTTGAAGGGCTTTTTCATGTGGGTTCATCTGGAAGCTTCTGGTGGAATGTGATGATCTACAGGCTTTGCTGGTCTCTGCTGGGTCCCTCTGCCTGTCGGGTTTACAGCCACTTCTTCCTGGCATAGTTCTGAGAAGCCTTCAGTTTCCTACAATACAATCTATTGATGCCATAAGCAATGTAACTTGAGGGACTAATAAATTGGCAGAACTTGTTTCTATATTTTCTGGTTTTTTTTTCAGAGTAAAGTTAAACGTTTATTAGGGTTATGGAGGGGAAAGGGGGAGAGACAGAGAGAGAGAAGGAGAAAGAGAGGAGACAGAGAGAGACAGACAGAAGTGGAGGGAAAGGGGAGAAGATGGGGAGAGAGACAGAACCTGCCTCTCCCTAGAGGAAGACAGGAAAGAGCTATTTTCTGTTTTTTAATGAGTTTTTCTTTTATTAAAAATGCTGTAAAACTGAACAAAACCAAACAGGCAGAGGGATGACTCTTTGGTTGTAGCCCTGCGAATCCATCTTATCAACTCTTCCAGATTTATCTTCTTTGGCTTCTACTACGTTTGGACCTTTATCTGTTGCTGGTGACTTTGTTCAGATTCTTAGGAGATACAGAATCAGACACAGTCAAAAATTTATACGGGAGTTTGTTTTTTCCAGGCTAGGAGTTCTGTTCTTCATCACTTGTCATTGTCTTAACAGAGGGGCACTGGTCCTGGGTCTCCCTTTCCTCCCTGCGCTCTCTCCTCTGCACTCCCCCTTGCTCCCTCCTGAAGTCATGGCTTCTGTTTCTCTAGCTGCTGTTGTTAAGTGTACACACACACACACACACACACACTAAATATATGAACACAATGCTCTCCCTCCATTTTGCATTACTTGTATGTACATGATTTCAGTGTTTAACATTTGGTATTGGCTGATCGATGAGGTGACTCATCCCGGGAAGACTATCTCTCCCCACATCAGCTCTCAGCATTCCTTTTCTATTTTATGTGTACGTGTGTGAGTGGGAGCCCGAGTGCACCTGAGCACAGCATGTGCAGGGGCCTGCAGAGGTCAGAAGAGGGCATTGGAGTTACAGGCAGCTGTGAACTGCCATGTAGGTACCTATAATGGAACCCAGGTCCTCTGGAAGCACACCCAATGCTCTTAACCACTGAGCCATCTCTCCAACCCAGCGTGTCCATTGACGTTGTCTTTGTAGGTGAAAATTGAAGGCGAGTAGCAATTCCCACACTACTTTGACCTCTTGTCCCAGGAAAAGTCTCATTACTCCAGGAAAAGTCGAAGACTACCTGCTTCTGGGAGGCTTTGAGAGCACTGGGGTGGGATGAAGCAGAAGGAACTCAATGCCAAGAGAAGAAAGCATAGAACAAAGTTAACCAGGAGACCCGAGGAAGTGACCGCCCCCCAACCATTATGATTTTCCTTGTTGCCTAGCAAAGTCTCTGGCATCTAGACCCTGGACAGTATTCAGTTTGAACCCTGTCCCCAGGCTGCCCCTTCTCTTATATCTCACTTTTTGCCATCTGGGCCCTATTCACAGAAGGGATTGGCCCTGTAGGACAGGTGAGATAAGCATTCAGGTTTGGGGACCCAGTGGGTAACAGAGTTGACCTTGTCAATGTGTTCATCCCCACAGCCTCGGGACAGGAGTCGGTCTATGGAGAGATTACCTTAGATATTAGGACACAGGTGATAGCTGCCTTTGCTACTGCGGCAGTCTCTCTGTCCAAGCCTGTGGTGTCTTGGTCTGCTGTTCCCATTGTTCTAGTGGGACTCCGGGAAGGCAGAAGAAGTAAGAAGGGAGGAAGTGAGGAAGGAAGGAGAGTGTAGGGATGGCTGAGCAGATGTCTGTGCAGGTAAATATGGAGTATGTGGTCCCAGAGGACTCAGTACCTGGATGAAGTGTAGGTCCAAGGCAGCCACATAGGCATTATTATCTTTATTAGCAACCATGGCTATGCCCATGTGGGTACCACCATCTTGGTTGCCTACATGGTTGCCCTTGGCTGATGGTGGTCAGGTAACTCCATATGTGTATGAGCCTAATTACCAATGATGCATGAGTCCCCAGCAGGACTGCAAGTTCATGCATCTCCTAGGCTTGTCATGGGGTTGGCCCCAAAACTATAGATCAGCCTAGGCCTCCTAGTTTAAATGTAGCCACCTCCTGTCTTAAGTTCAGAACTCATCTGGAAGCTACCTCCATGTCTAATTTTAGGATTTGTCTGGTGCCTGCTGGTGTGTATGCTGCTTTGTCCTTTGTCCTGGTATGGCAGGGAAGAGGACTAGGCACACTGTCAAGCTCCAGCCACCAGGCACTATAACCAAACAGGAATGAAGAGGCATGGGGTGGGTTAGACTGATAGTCTGTGCACTGTTGGTGTTCCTGGGGGTCTTGGGACAGCACACAATATTTGATTATATATGTTACCAAGGAGCATGTTGGGGCCCTTTTGTGGCTTCTTAGCCTCAGAGATAAAATAATGTAAAAATGAACCCAGAAGAAAACTTAAGGACAATGCAATTGGAGTTCAAGGTGGAGGGGAGAGGAAGAGCAGACAAGTTGTAAATCTTGACAGCTTTCAGGAGGAGGGATATGATGTTTAGTGTTGTCAAATTTGGCAGACTCTAGAATCACCAGAGAGATAAGCCTCTGAACAGGTCTGTGGGGGATTGTCTAGATGACATTAACTGTGGTGGGAAGACCCACCCCACTGTGAACGGCACCATTCCCCATCGTGGGCTGCAGGAGTAGACAGAGGGAGTCTAAGCTTGCACTGCTCGCTGTCTGCTTGTCTGCAGCTCCTGCATCTGTGACATCTCCACACTGACAGCCTGCCCAGGGTGCAAAGACAACTGCTCTCTCTCCTCTGTTACACATCGTCAGGAAGTAGCTAAGGTAGTGGCATGGGGAGGAAGGAGAGAGAGAATCCAGCTTTTGAGATAGAAATAAGTTTGTGAGCATTTGTATGGGGAGGAGGAGTGGAGAGATAGAGATAGATAGATAGATAGATAGAGAGAGAGAGAGAGAGAGAGAGAGAGAGAGAGAGAGAGAGAGAGATATGACCAGAGTGTCAAGGCAAGCGGGACTAAGGCTTGTGTCAATATCCAAAAGTGGGGAGAAAGCAGGGAAAGAGGTAGGACTCAGGATTGACAATGAAGGTCTGCGAGCCACTGCAGAGGCTTTGTCTTTGTAATAGCGTGCCTTATCAGTAAACACCAAACATTCCTCTCACATTCCTCTCACTTTAGAGGCCATCTTAGCCCCACTGTTGTTACTGTTGTGGTGTAGAGGCCTGCACTTGCCACAGCTGCACTAGTGACGTCAGGAGAGAGCTCTCAGGAGTCCCTTCTCTCCTTCCACCTGGTTCTGGGGTCAAACTGAGGTCACCAGGCTTGTGGGTGGCCATCTCCCTAGGGCCCAGACAGTTGTGTAGCTGGACTTTCAGTGTATTTTACTTGTTCAGCTTACAGCTATGAGGGGTCCTATCTAAGTGACTGACAATGTAATCTTACTTTGGTTGTTTGTGTTTTGAGATTTTGAGACAGGGTTTCTCTGTGTAACAGCCCTGGCTGTTCTGGAACTAGCTCTTGTAGACCAGGCTGGCCTCGAAATCACAAAGATCTGCCTGTCTCTTCCTCCTGAGTGCTGAGATTAAAGGCACACGGCACCATTGTCCTGCTCCCCCCAGGCAAGGTTGTAATCTTACATTCTTATGGGCAGTTCAGAATGTCATGTGGCTCTGTAGAGCTCAGATTCCATTCTTTGCCCCAAAGGATGAAAATATCATAAAAATAGATCAGAATAATTTAAGATAAGTTAAAAAATATACAAACTACCATACTAGGATGAAATTATGTGCCTCCTGCCCCCCACATTTCTTTTTGTGAGCATGGTCTCTCTACATGGCCTTGGCTTGGGGTGTCCTGGAACTCACTTTGTACTGATGGCGGCCTTAAACTCACAGAGCCCCACCCACCTCTGCTGGAATTAAAGGCCTGCACCACTATGCCCAGACTGAAACAGCCTCCTCTTGATAGAGACTGAGCAAGCCCTGCTGCCCTGCCCTCCTCCTCTCACGCTTCCTCCCTCTGCTGTAGCATTTCCAATCTAAGGACAGATGTGATATTTCCCCTTTGTAAAATTAGTGTGTTAGCAGAGCAACTACAGGTGGGGTCCAGAGCTGGTTCTGAGAGGGAGGGATCCTCCTCAGTGGCCTCCACGCCTGCTAGTGCCCAGCTAGCTACCCAGCGTGTAAGTAGTGTAAATTCAGCAAGACGTCCAGCACTACCCTCCTTGCTCTACCCTCTGTTTCTGTTAAAGCCCAGAACCATGTCTGCTTCGCTACTGGAGAGCTCTCCTGTCCTTGTCAGGACTTTGTGTGTTTCAGGCATCCTTTTAGTCTCTCCATGGTGGCCGGCTCCAATCTTAGTTTTCACTTGCATTCTGCTCTGCTTCACAGGGCTGCGATTTCTTTGCTGGAGAAATGTCTTCGGAGTCAGAAAAGGATAAAGAGAGACTGAGTCAAGCTGCCAAAATATTCTCCTTCCACGTTCGAGATCTGGTCTCCTTCATAAATAAGTTGGTTGAGTTGTTCAACCTCACAATGAAGACTCAGGTCCCCCCGGTGGATCTGAAGGAAGACAGTTGCATTAAAGATTTCTTTGAGCAAATGATCACAAATTTTAAAGAGATGCAGCTGATGGTTGACGCGAAGTACAAGCAGGTGCAGAAGCAGCCTTTATGTTCCACGATGGTGACTGCTGTGACCTCCGCAGTGGAGAAGTGTGCCAACGTGGGTGCACACCACACAGCTCAAGAAATGCTCAGAAATATGCAGATCCCAGCTGCTGCCTCTGTGCTGAGCAGTAGTCTCGTCCTTGGGAGTCTGGAATCTTCTCTCTCAAACCTGATGCAGTTCCCCATCATGGGTCTCCGACTAAGTGACTTCTATAGAGAAGAGACCAAAGAGCAATCGGGTGCCACCACGTCCGAGAAAATCACACGTCCAGAATGTCCCAAGGCCACTCCAGAGGATGCCTTGAAGAAGCTGCAAGATGCCCTGGGAACTGAGGATGCCCACAAGCCGGTGGAAGCAGCCGCAGATGAACTGGAAGAGTTTGTCCAGACTATGGAGCTCACCTTACAGGTCCTCCAGAAAGCCATACAGACCATGGAAGGGGGCATCTCCACATTTAGGGAAGTTGGGACCAAGTAGAGGCGCGATGCAAGATGAGTTCCTTTCTCTCTGAAATCAACTGGAACTCTCATTTTTTTGTGGTACTTTGTACATTCCATCAATGTATATGCGCGCTATGTTAGCACTTAAATGCAGAGAGGCATCGCCTGACAAACCACTTACCTGTAGTTCTGATTTGTTACAGTAAAAGGGATAGCCAAAGAAATCCTGCTTGAAACACAGTGACTAAGTAGAACGTGCTGCTACAAAGATCAAGGCAGTCAGTATTTCATTCAGGGATCCTCTAAATCTGTTGTTGCTTTGAAAGCATTAATGAAGCCACTGATCTCTCCTTTTCACAAGTCTGTCTGCAGTTACAACAGCATCCAGTCCAGGCAAGTGTTGGCATTCTCATATGGTGATCTCTTCTGTACTGTAATCCATATTGTAATCTGTTCATTATCATGAAGGAACGGGTGTGACTGCCCATTCCTGGAAACACCACCCATACTTTGTCATCATACTGATACAGGGTGACATTGGAGTCTGGCTGTCACCTTGCTGGCTGGGATTTCCAGGTTTCTGCATCCCAGAAGAAAAACTGAACAGAGAAATCTGTACTATAACAAAAACAGTTCATTAAGAACCAGAGAGGAAGGAGGCCAGAGCTGGGAGGTTGTGCTGGGAGGCTTGTGACCCTTGATGTGACAGGTGCACAGTACCAGCTTTCTCACATGGCTTTTTTAAAAAAAAAAATGTGCATTTGTGTTTGGCCTGCATGCCTATGTGAGGGAGCTGAATGCCCCGGAACCTGAGTTACAGACAGTTGTGACCTGCCATGTGGGTGCTGGGGGAATTGAACCTGGGTCTTCTGGAAGAGCACCCAATGTTCTTAACCGCTGAACGACCAGTCTCTCCAGCCCCAGTGTCTCACACATACTTGTCATGGCTTTTCTGCCCATGCTGTCCCATCTGTAGCACGCCCACCTGAGTCAAAGTCTTCCCTTAGGCCACACGTTTGGTTCTCATGCTGATCTCACAGCTTTTGTGTCAGGGTTTTCCCGGCCCTCGCTCAGCCCTACTCTCCTGCCTCAGTACAATTTCTATAGGGCCCAGTGTCTCGATTATCACAAACCACTTAACTAAGTAAAAAAACAAATGCCGGTAATATAATTTCCTTGCTTACATGAATAGGACCAGAGCACAGAGTTTGTTCTCACCCGTTTCCTCTAAGGTCTTAAGGGGATACTAGCAGCTAAAACATGAAGGTGGTTTTGTCAGGGTGGACAGAGCAGGGCAGGAACACAGCTCCATTCATCTCATGGCACTCCAAAGAGTCTTCTGATATTTTTAAATAAAAAAAAATTACAGAAGAGAGTCCTATTTCATTCTTTGAAACACTTACATGCAGGACTTTCCAAGGAAGCTAAGTGAGATGGCAGGTGGTTCCTGAGGGCGGCTGACCTGACAAGCTGTGACTGTAGATCTCAGAGGGGCAGGAGATGTGGTGACTTTACCGTGGACAAAGTTAATAGTCTCCTTTCAGATCCCCAGAAAACGTCCCAGAAAGGAAAGCCCTGCCTGGCAATCTCCAATCCCTTTAATTTCCCACTTCTCGGTTGCCAATGTTTGCTATGCCCTGAGGTTCCAGAAGGTTCAGTGAAATGACTGTTGGATTTGACCAGATCAAGAGCAGGATGTCTCAGTTGGAAAACTGCTTCTCTTGTATGCACCATTGCCCGTTTTCGGTCCCCAACCCTGAGTAGCAGTGGGTGTGATGGCGCACACCTGCCATTTTAGTGCTCAGCAGGCGAAGACAGAAGAATCATCCTAGCCTGGGATGGCTCAGTAGGCGAAGACAGAACCTGGGATGTAGAAACCTTGTTTCAAAAAAACCAAAACAACAAAAAATTAAAAAAGAAAATAAATTAATTTAATAAAAGTTAACTAGAGTCAGATCCATTTACAACTAACCAAATATTGATTTCCTAAGTAAATTATCCAGAAATTTTATTTTTACTGGTTAAAAAAATTATTTATTCTTGTTTATGTTATGGGTGTTTTCCCTGCATATATGCATGTGTCCACATGCAGGATCCCTCAGACACTACAGGAGAGCACTGGAGTCCCTGCAACTGGACTCTCAGACTGTTGTAAGTGACCATGTGGATGCTGGGCACGGCATCTTGGTCCTATACAAGAGCAGCAAGTGTCTTGACTCCTGCGCCATCTCTCCAGCCCCTCCTGCTGGTTTATGTACAAGAGTACACATAGAACCTCAGATGGGCACATTGAAGAAAGCACTGTGCTATGACATAGAGATAAAATATTAAATGGATTCAGGATATTTTTATACACACTACAGGACCCAATTGGATACCATTCATCAGGAAGATTTCTACTTGGACAGCTGATGTGGATTCCCTAGACTACATGTCATCCCTATGACAGCAAGAAGTAGCTTTGGAGAACATCGTCCCTTATCCCGAAAAATTTTGCCCTCAGACTTTGGGACTTTATGTAGGGGTTAATTATGCTTTCCCTATATTTAAGAGATGGGGGAGGGATAGTGGATTGATATTTTTATTGTCTGTAATTTTATGTCCAATGTCTGTTCCCATTGTATATAGTTATTTTAGAGCTAGATTGATCTTATTTAGACAAAAGGGGGAGATGAAGGGGTGTGGTCTTGACCATTTCGGCTTGTGACCATGCCCTGCCATTAGCTAATTATGCCACCCCTCAATTAATTAATGGGGCTGGACCACCAGGTCCCAAGAGAGGTATAAAATGGTAGGCCCACGTGGAAAGGCTCTCTCTGCGCGGATCACCGACCTGCCTGCTTCCTTGGAGGAGCTCTCTCTGGTATAGTAATCTGTGTGTATTTTGGCCTTTTATTAAACTTGTGTGTCCTAAATAGAATTGTCACACACACAAACGAAAGACCCTTCATTATTTTAATGAAATCACTGAAAGATAATCACTTCATGCCGTGTCTAGTAGTTTCTTCTAACAGTCCATGTAAATTTATTTTCAGCATTAGTTTTCCCTATAGGAGACACTCCAGACTAACAGAAAAGTTATTACAGTGAAATATCTAAACTAGTGTATAGTTTCATGAGTGTGTGAGTGTGTGTGTGTGAGACTGTGTGTGTGAAGAGACCGAAGGTTCATATCAGGCATCTTCTACCGTACTTCACAATATTTTTTTCGACAGGTTCTTTTGCTGGCCCTGGAACCCGCAGAATGCCTTCAACTATCTCCCAGCGCACTCTGGGCATCCTCCTGTCTTCACCTCCCCATGTTGGGATTTAGGTGTGTTACCAGGCCCAGCTTAAACTATGGAATGTTAACTTGGATTTTGATTTAATGTAAATAAACAACCCACTTTACTGGTGTGGGATAATTGTCTGTATTCTGTCAATCATGTTTTAAGTAAACGCTGATTGGCCAGGCAGGACATATAGGCGGGAAAACCAGAGAGGAAGTAGAGGTAAGAATAGGAGAGTTCTGGGAAGCAGGAAGCTCCCTCTGCATTCCTGCACACTTCATCTAAGAAGCAGGATGTAAGCTACCCTGCTGAGAAAAGGTACTGGCCATGTGGCTAACATGGTTAAGAACAATAGGTTAATATAAGTTACAAGAGCTAGTAAGAAGAATGAGCTAATGGGCCAGTTATATAATCTTATGGAGACCTCTGTGTGATTTTCTTTGGGGCTTGCCAGCTGTGGGGTATCGGGTGGGACAGAAATCCCAGCAAGCAGGCCCTCATACTACACTTTACAGATTTTATACTCAAAGGCTTTGAACTTGTGGGAGAGCTCAAGGGAATAAAAGCCATGCTTTTATACTTAACCAAACTCATAAATCTGCATGATTTCAGGAGAATAATTTCTGTCTGCAGAGCTTTGGTCTGTGACTAGCAGCAGGAGGGAGAACTTAAGTCATTGTTTAAAGAACTTACTTCCTGAGAGTCATGAATAGGTCACAATGTTGGAGGAGAGCGGAACCGGATGAAGGCACAGACTGCTAACGAGTCTGCTGATACAGCAGCACCTGCTTCCGAACACCCATATTTCTACCGTGTTCACTGCGGGCTGCTCGAGACAATGATGTTGCCTGTATGGAGAGCACTCCGTAAGATTCCCCTGTTTAGAACCGCCTAACTCAGAAACCTGATCGGACTCAGAGATGAAATGCTTTTGGCTGACTGTGGCTTTGCTATGTGGCTTTATCAATTTTAAAATATTTGAAACAATATTTGTGCGTGTGTGTGTGTGTGTGTGTGTGTATGCACACACGCACATGTCGAGGTCAGAAGATAACTTTGAAGAGTCTTCTACCATGTAGATTCTGGGGGTCAAACTCAGCTCATCAGGAAGTGCCCTTACCACAGAGCCATCTTGTCAACCCTCATTGTGGGCTCTAAGTCTCACCTTCCGCGGCCTTACTCCTTTCTCTGCCAGACCTATTTCTTGGCTGTATAAATTTGAGGACTATCCGGCTTTGCCTTTCCTTTCTCAGCTTTTCCCACCCACGTGAAGTTGCATCTAACCTAGACAAATTCTCATCTCTGCTAGAAAGCGTCTATACCCAGCGTCCAGAGGCATCTCATTGTCTTCCCCGCTTCATGGCTATGGTTTGTTTGTACTTGTTCTGGCCACAACACACCCGTGTACAATGTCTCATTGTCTTCCTTCCCTCCTCTCACCCTTCCCGCCCACTAGACAGCCTGTGGCCTGGCTCAAATGCTGGCACCATCCATCCAAAGCCTTCATCCAAAGCCTTCATCCAGAGCCTTCATCCTGGTTCTTCTTCAGGCATCTTTCAAGGTGCTTGGACTCTCAGGACCCTAGGACTTGGTTTTCCTTTCTTTCCATATTCCTCCTGAGACTTGTTTTTGTTTTGTTTTTAAATTTCTTCTTAGAGAATACAAATTTGTGAGACATCTGATCATATACAACTTTTAAAAGTAAGATAAAGCGTATCCCTGCTACTGTGTGTGTGTGTGTGTGTGTGTGTGTGTGTGTGAGTGTGGGTGTGTGCGCACCACGGCATGCATGTGAGGTCGGAATGTAATCTTTATGAGGTTTTTCCTCTCCCCCCTCCAATCTTGTTTTTAAGGCAGTTTTTTTTTTTTTAAAAAAAAAATTCTCTTTGGCTGGTTGCTCATGAGCTTCAAAGTGATTCCCCGTCTCCATTTTCTATCTCACTATAGAAGTACTGGGATTACAGATGCACATGACTGTATATTGCTTTTTACATGGGTCCCAGAGTTTAAGTTCAGGTTGTCAGGCTTATCCAGCAAGCCCCTTTACCTGCTGAACCATCTTGCCCACCCTGTCCCCAATTTCTAACCCCGAAGATCCTTCGCATATCGCATATCTCAGTAGATGCATTTATATGGCACAAGAGAGAAATGTTTGCCAGATGTTGGGTGACTCTTCCTGCTGCCTCTCCAGGGCGCCCTCCAAAGCCATTCCCCAGACTGTCGCCAAAGGCCCTATGCAAAGGGTAACAGAAATTGTTTGTGGAAATTCTCGTTCCTTGCGCTGGATAGTTTTATGTCAACTTGACACATTAACTCTAGTCATCTGAGAGGTGGGAACCTTGCGTAAGATTGGGATGTAGGCAAGCCTGCAGAGCATTTCCTTAATTAAGTGACTGATAAGGGAGAGGGCACAGCCCTGGGCTGTGGTCCTGAGTTCTGTAAGAAAGCAGGCTGAGCCAGCCATGAGGAGCAAGCCTACCTACCGGTAAGCAGCCCCCTCCATGGCTCCTGACTCCAGGTCCCTGCCCTGTCTTCCTTCTTGATAAACAGGGCTGTAGAGGTATAAGCCAAACAAACCCCTTCCTTGCCAACTTGCTTTGGTCATCGTGTTTTGTTGCAGCAATAGTAACCTAAGTCAGTCCTGTTAGTCCGACAGCTGAGGATTCCCACAGGTGCCTTACATAGCTAGCTGCCCATTCTGCTGTTGGGAGTATATGGCTCCTCCCACACTCCTCTCTGGGACAGATGAGTTAGCTTCCACTTCCGATGCATTTTGTCCCAGTCTTCTTCTGCATCACATAGTCAGAGTCACCCCACACTCCTCGCTCCATCTACCACACTGGCAGGGCCTTCGGAAGTAGGGTCTGAATTCATGCTGTACATTTCCCAGGGGAAAGGCTGGAGAATGTTTCCAGTTATCAACTTTGGTAATGTATATCCTGCGTCTCATAGTACATAATGGAACTCAAATATTTTGGTAGTTATTGGATGATCAATTTTTTCCATATTCTCACCTTGATTTCCACACACATCCTCCCCCACAGCATATACTTTTCTGCAAAGATTTGAAATAAAAATTTCCATCTAGTCTATAAAGTCACATGCCTGAATTCCAGTTTTTAATAATCTTTTAGGCGCATGCATGTAGGAACTTGTCACAGGCGTGGCTGAGATTTTACTAACTGATAGAACGCCTTGGTCACAAGACACGATTTCTACTAATGGTCTTGTTGGGTCAGACTCAACCGGAGAGGAAGAAGGGGAATGCAGGTCTCCCTACGCTGCCTGAGAAATCTAACACCAACACATTCCATTTTCCCACCCAGGTTTCTGCACGTCCGTTTCTCCCTGTCTGAAAGTGCATTGATTTGATCTTGAGTGCTGACAAAAGTCTCCGAAGAAAGATTGTTTGTTTTCCTCCTCACTCTTCTGTGATTTGTTTACTACTTAGGATCAGCAAGTAAAAAAAAAAAAATGTGAACGTGTGTGCTCACAGACCTGCTCCAATTGCTTAAGATAGAAAATGGAAGCCGGGCGGTGGTGGCGCATGCCTTTAATCCCAGCACTAGGGAGGCAGAGGCAGGCGGATCTTTCTGAGTTCGAGACCAGCTTGGTCTACAAGAGCTAGTTCCAGAATTGGCTCCAAAGCTGCAGAGAAACCCTGTCTCGAAAAATAAAAACAAAAAACAAAAGAAAGAAAGAAAGAAAATGGAACCCAGATTATGTTAGCAAAGGCATCATTTATTGATTCGCGTAATGATGACGCTTCAGGCCTGTTCTGCTCAAGGCTCACCACACGCTCCCCCCCCCCATCTCAATTCTTTCCACTTCTTAGCTAGGCCTCCACTGAATTAGCTTTTCCGGGAGGCAAATTCTTCTCTCTGTGGCATGGGGGCTGGTAGCAACTCCTAGGCACACGTACTGCTTCTGCTAATCACCCAAAAAAGATTCCTGCTGTGCTCCTAAGCTGATTTTGAAAACAAACCCTGCTTGTGTCTCATACGCTATAATTGGGTGGTCGCCTCTCTCACCGTGGGTCACCGTCCGACTCATAGGCAAGCCGTGTCCTGATTGGATAAGAATGCGCCTCGCAGAGGCTACCATGCCCTTGAGTAATAGTGGGATAAAGGCTTTTTCCAGGTCTGGTTAAGCAGTGCGGCAGGAGAGTGGTCCTTTGTGAGTTTCCTGCCAGGGCAGAGAAAAGAAGGCATCCCTGAGGAGGACGAAGAGCCTGCTCAGGACAGGGACGTTCTGCCCGGTGTCTGTCTGCACTCCCATCTCTGTAAGAGCGCTTTGCCGTGGTTTGAGCATTGAAGCTCCTTAGATGTTGGAGTACTTTGTCCCCTGCTGGTGGCTTTTTTTCCTGGCTGTGGAGTCTTCAGGAAGTGGAGCCATGCTGGAGGAAGTGAGTCTTGGGGGTGGGGTGGGTGTCTGGAGGTTTGGTACCCTGTCCCACTTAAGCATCTGTAGTGCCCATGTCCTGGTGCCATGCCTTTCCGGCCATGGTGTTCTGTACGTTCATAAGTAAAACTTTCCTTTCGAACTTTGAACTTCTGCCTCTGGTTTTGGTCACAGCGACAAGGAAGTAGCCAATATAGATAGATCCCTATCAAGTAGGGATTTGAGACAGTGTCTTCTGCCTTAGTTAGGGCTGGTTTTGAATAAACTTATTTTCTTCTATCAATTTCTGTCTTCCGTGTCCTCTGTGGCATGGTGGGAAGTGTGGATCTCAGATTCTGATAGTCAAAAGATGAGCAAAAAGTTTAAATAGTTTCTTTAAAAAGGAGCCAGTGGATTCCTGTGCTCTCTGTCTATGGAAGAGATAACAGCACTGACCAAACAGAGGCAAGCAATAACCATCGGATCATGTGTGCATCTCCTGCTGGAAGCTGGGAAAAACAAAAAAAAAGACACAACTTAGAGATGGGTTAGGTGGGGGAGATTTTTAAACATTTAGTTTTTAAAGCAAGGTATAGTGGCATGTGACTTTAATCCTTGGCTGCCAGAAGCAGGCAGTTTGGTTCTCTGAGTCAAGGCCAACTTGGTCTACAAAGGGAGTTCCAGGACAGCCAGAGCTGTGTAGTGGGGCACTGCCTCGGAATAAAGAACTCTCTCTCTCTCTCTGTCACACACACACACACACACACACACACACTCACGTCTGAGATGGGGGTCTCACTCTGTAGGTAGCTCTGGCTGGTCTGGAACTTGGTATGTAGATAACCCCCAACTCACAGAGACCCACCTGCTTCTACCTCCTGTGCAAGGTTTGCTTTAGTTTGAAACACGTGTGTACGCATGTGTGCTTGTGTGGAAGCATGCACACAGGAATGTAGGTGGTTGTGAGCCACTAGCTGTGTGTGCTGGGAACTGAACTGCATTCTTCTGACAGAGCTGCAGCCACTCTTGGCTGCTAAACCTTCTCCCCAGCCCCAGCAGTGGAGAATTTTCTCAGAGAACGAGCCCATTTCTTCCTTATTCATTGATGTAACACAGTGACTTCCCAATGGGAACATTTGAAGTTAGTTACTTTAAAAAATCTAAACTCAAAACAACTCTCCATTATGATTTGAGCATAAATGCCCCAAGGCGCTGTCTTCTTAACTCTCTCCTGCTGCTGGTGCTGATTCGGAAGGCGTGCGAACCCTTAGGGAGTGCAGCCTTGCTGGAGGAATTTCTCACTGGTGTGGGTCTTTGAGCTTTATGACTTGGCCCTATTTTGTCTGTTTTGCATTTCCTGTGCACTGACTGAGAAACTGCGGGATAGGTATACTCCTGCCTTAGCGCCTTCCACACTGTGGAGGACTGCGTCTCCTCGAGCTGTAAGCCCAAATCAATCCTTCT
>JAQHUG010000135.1:3309058-3330906 GCA_028555095.1 Dicrostonyx torquatus
TGCACAGACCCCCTCCTGTGTGTGTCAGCATACTAGAGGGGCATTTCAGGGTGCACAGACCCCCTCCTGTGTGTGTCAGCATACTAGAAGGGCATCTCAGAGTGCACAGACCCCTCCTGTATGACAGCATACTAGAGGGGCATCTCAGGTTATACATATACATTTAAAAATAACTTTAAAGTAGTTCTGAAATTTATTTTAAAGTAAATCATATCTGGCAAACATGCCCTTAGTTTTCACATATTATTGCTCCAAGTCATTGTTATTCATCTTACCTATTTCAAGTCATTTTTCACTCACTCCTATACTTCATCCTTTCTCTTTTTGATTTTTGCAAGTTCTTATCCTTGCATTTATCACCACATTTCTAGGTCATTATATTTATAATTGCAATAATAAATTTCCACAAATTAAAATGGCAAAATGTATTAAGCTGTACTTCTGACAGTTATAATTGAAATACACATTGAGAGGCTAATAGCCTGTTGCCAGCAGTACTCGATTCTCCAGAGGATCTGCTACAGCATGGTGCCTGCAGGACTCCACTGCATTAGAGGATCTGCTACAGTGTGGTGCCTGCAGGACTCCACTGCATTAGAGGATCTGCTACAGCGTGGTGCCTGCAGGACTCCACTGCATTAGAGGATCTACTACAGCGTGGTGCCTGCAGGACTCCACTGCATTAGAGAATCTACTACAGCGTGGTGCCTGCAGGACTCAATTTTCCAGAGGATCTAGGTGATATTCCAATTCTTTACATTTTTCTTTTTCTTTCTTTCTTTCTTTCTTTCTTTCTTTCTTTCTTTCTTTCTTTCTTTCTTTCTTTCTTTCTTTCTTTCTTTCTTATGTATACAGTGTTCTGTCTGTCTTTATGCTTGCAGGCCAGAAGAGGGCACCAGATCTCATTACAGATGGCCCTGAGCCACCAGGTGGTTGCTAGGAATCAAACTCAGGACCTCTGGAAGAGCAATCAGTGCTCTTAACCTCTGAGGCATCTCTCCAGCCCCATTTTCCATCTTCTTGAGCTGACATTCTTCTGCTCAAGCCTAGGAGTAAGCCACTATGATATATATATATATATATATATCCCTTTTGTCATACTCATTGTGTGATGATGTCATTATTTTTGCCTCACACAGTTAGCTCCATCTTCAAGTCAGAAATACTGGGGTCAATTTAAATCCTACAATAAACATAGAGGCTATCAAGAAAGGTCCCTGTATCTAACTGTCCAGTCTCCCTGTTACACAGAATATACACAGTCACACACTGAGCAGGTAAGCTCGGACAGGCCATGGCCTTTAAACACGCAGGAGGCTGGAAAAATGGAGATAAGAAGAAGCAACCACAAGACTGGAAAATATAGTTTTATGCCCTTTATGCCTTGGCACTGTGGTATGGATACCAAAAGGGGGCAGCTGAGGCAGGGTGGCTCTCTTCAGGAAAGGGGAGGTTTGGGAGAAGGGCGGAGGCAGCTACTTGCCTGTGAGAATGCCAGGATGCTAGGTATGGGACAGCTGTCTGTACAGCATCCCGCATCATTCATGACAGCAGTGGGGCTCAGCCTTCCTAGAGCTGTGGCTCTAACACAGTTTCTCGTGCATGGTGACCCCCACGTGAAATCATTTCACTACTACTTCATAACTGCAAATTTTGCTGCGGTTATGAATCGCAATGTAAATACCTGTGTTTTCCGACGGTCTTAGCTGACCCCTGAGAAAGGGTCTCGACCCACAGGGTGAGAACCTCTACGTTACAGTTTATTCTCACGCTAGCTCCATACAGGGTGTTCTGGGGACAGGTTCTCCAGGGCTCTAGTTGGTCTCTTTGCCAGGACAAAACCATGTTCACGGAGAGTTCCGAGTTCCTCCTGGAAACTGCTCTTTTGGTGGAAATACACTTTCCAGTTTCATCTAGTAGACGTGTGACATCGCCTTCGGGGGTCAGCTTCTGTTGGTGCTAGTTCACACCTATGAGAAAGCCGTGGTCTGTGACGGTCAGGGCGATCAATACAGCCACTGTTGCTGCAGCTGGCTACAAGGCCACTGCTAATGTTTGCTTTCTCTCTCCTAGGGACTTCCTGTTCTAGGCTTCCCTGACTCTTAGCACATCTGGCGGCCATCGTGCCTAACTTAGCTGGGGAGATGGAACCCCATTCTTGAGTGTGGTGAACTCTGGCCACCTCGTCCTTCTTTGAGATCGCTTTATTATCTGTCTGCTGTCACAGCTCTGGCAAGTAGCAAGAGATACAGGAGTGCGGTGCCAGGACATCAAGTGTGTGCCTCCTGCTTCTCCAGAAGCCCCACCTTCTCCCGGTGAGCAGGCTTGGTTACCCCTGTTAGGAAGATGCTGTCTTCATTTGCTACTTCCCTGGTCCCCCAGCGTCAAGGATCTGAAGTTCCAGAGTGTTTTTGGAGCTACATGGAATTACTTCTGTGTTCCGTACTGAGGATTTCCACTCCATATGGACCAGAATCTCCAGTCCCATTGATTAGAATCACAGAGTTGAAGATATAAATCCCCCAAAGAGAATAAATCCAGCCCCTTTTGCTTTCACACCTTGATTGTCGGCACATGTGTTCTATGCTCTGCAAACACCGCCACAGATGTTTGCTTGTTTGGGGTTGTAACACACGCTACTTAAAGACAGTCACAGACTGGATCCACAGACTGGGTCAACCTGGTTTGCACCAAAGTGACACTGATGGCTGGGAATTAGTCACTGGTGAGCGAGCGGGCATGGGAGAAGCCTAGCAGTAATTGGGTAGAGGATGGTGTCTGTGGTTCAGAAGAGAATCTTCTGGAGCGGGGCTGAGCCTGGCTGATGAGTGGATGAAGCAGAAGCAGTCTAAGCAAAGTCTTGGGGTTAGGGATCAAAGTCAATTCAGGATGGAATGTTGAATCATTAAAATTTTATTTTAGTTAATTTTGTTGATTGGCAGAAGAGGCAACAAGACCAGAAGATACTAGTATAGGGGTCTTTATACACTGTGCTGACCAGCTTTGGGAAAAGGTTTGGATTAGGGCAAGGTGACTCACTTCAGGTAGGCACCCTTGCTAACACACGCACAACCCCACACAAAATACACATAATTAAAACAAATCTCGACAAAGAGTGATATAAAGGTACTGTGAAGTATACCAGTGGTTGTACTCCTGCTTCCTCTGATGGAGACCTTCCTTTCCAGAACGAGGTGCAGGCGCAAACAAGCTCCACCTGGCTGGGGAAGCTAAGACTCAGGCCCAGGAAGTCCAGCCCGAGACTATGGAAGCCATAAACAAGGCAGAGCCGGCTCTGAGCAGTTGTGCCGCAGAGAAAAGAGCTCCCACCCATTGAGCTGCCTGCGAGCCCTTTGGGGTGAGGAAGTCTGCCTTGGAGTTGTCTCTACTCCTATAAGTAACCCTTCAGCCGTACCCTCTGTGTGACCCCAATAGAAACTCAATTGTTCCAGCCTCGGTCTGTCATGGGTTTCCTATCGGAGTGAGTGCGTGCGTGCGTACGTGCGTGCGTGCGTGCGTACGTGCGTGCGTGCGTGCGTGTGTGTGCTTGTATGCATGCACACTTGTGTGTGTGCGTGCATGCATGTGTGTGTGTCTACACACAATACCAGCTTATGTAGCTGTTTAAAACTGGATTGCATAGACTGTTCACATATGTGATTATGGACAGAGGTAGATTGAACTGGGACATTTTGTCGTGTGTTTTCCATTGTTGTCGTCTTTTCGTTTCATCATTCTTTTTCTACATGGCCTCGGTACAGAGGTGATTTAGTTTTATGCACGAGAGATGGGAAACAAGTGAGGCGAGCTCTAATTTGTATGTGGTTATACCGCCACTCATCGGTACACACAAGATCAACACAACCACCGGCGCTCAGGCCAGCTATGACTTCACTATCTTAGCATTTCCCAGAAGAAACCGAATTCACGAAGTGAAAGTATCAATCCAGAATTTTATTATATATAAACACATTTCTTAACACTGTTCTTTCGTTCCTTTCAACCGGGGCACAGGAAGGAGTAGCGTGCAGCCAGACAAGACATCATGTAGGAAACAAGCAATGCGCATGCGTCTGCGTACTTCGGTATTGCTACGGCAGGGGGATACAAAACAAGACTCAGGAGCAAAACTCGTTATTTCGTCGTCCTCTCATTTGGCTCCTCGGCGCTGCCTGAAGTAGCGGTTGTAGGCAGCGTTGTATCCGTAGACCATGGCATAGCGCTCACACAGCTTGTAGTCATCACAGGCTTCCCTGTTGATCTCGTAGGCAGGCTTGTTGCGTTCCCGGACCCTGGAGAGTGGAGGAAGAGGCCACGAATGAAGGGCAGTCAGAAAGGGAGGAAAGATTAGGGGGGGGGGTTTACTGGGTGGAACCCTTCCCCCAACACTAAGGGATGTTTGAAGAGCAGGCATGTTCTCCCCGAGCAGAGAACAGGTTTTATTTTGATATTATTTTTATGAATAAAAACAGAAGCTTTCTTTCTGTCCCCTTTTCCTTCCTCCCCATCTCCTTTTTAACCCCAAAGCAAAGGAGTTTCTAAACATTCTGTTTTCTCTGTCTTGCTTTTCAATTCTTTGAGTTCCAGACACAGAAATAGTGATAAACCTCTTTCCCACTCGGTTCTGATCTGTGCTATGGCACTGCTACCCCCATCAGGTTAAGGTACGCACCTCTCTTGGGCTTTAGCTTGCCATCTCTGCTGAGGGGAAATAAAGGTGTTGGCATTTCTCCTGTTGATGAAGGGACCTAGAACAGAAAATCAATAAGTGTGTTTTCATGGAGCAGCTGATGAAAATATTTCTGAGTATTCTGAGGGCAAATCCCTCTGAGATCCCACTAACCTCCTCCTCTGTAACCAAGGGAGGCAAAAATAAAAAGAGTACAAAGTAGATTTTATAAACTGCACGAGCAAAGGCAATGAATAACCATTCACGTATCCTGGGGACTTGTCACACAGGCCACACCCAATCTTCTCTGTTTTGTCTTTGGGCAATCCTTTGCTACTTTTGGTAATACCCACTCAGGGTGTTTTTAATACATTTCAAGAGAAATTTTCTCATCATTTGGACCTACAAAGGAGACCATAGGACACCAGTATAGGGGCAAGGAAGAAATGAAACACAAGAGTGAGGCCTGGCATGGGGGTCCACACTTGTGATCCCACTACTTGGGAGGTGGGGG
Source organism: Dicrostonyx torquatus (assembly GCA_028555095.1). Taxonomy (NCBI): domain Eukaryota; kingdom Metazoa; phylum Chordata; class Mammalia; order Rodentia; family Cricetidae; genus Dicrostonyx; species Dicrostonyx torquatus. The sequence continues at coordinate 3,314,242 of JAQHUG010000135.1, forward strand.
CAGGAGGATGAGGAGTTGAAGCTTATCCTCAGGTGTGTCCTGAGTAGGAGGCCAGCTGGGTTACAGGAGGCAGCCACCGAGTCAAAAATCAAACCAAGACGGAAAAATAAAACCCTTCAGATTAACCAACCAAACATGCGGATACTGTTCGGTTCCTGGCTGTAGCCAGACTTTCCAAGGCTGTCTGCTCAGGCGCCGGAGCCGATGCTGACGCCTGTGGGCTCCCAGCGGGCTGCTCCCGTTCTGTGCTGTCTCAGTTGTCATTACTCCTCATTTTCCATCTGTGTGGCTGATGTGATGTCAACTTAAAATTTCCAAGTGTTCTGGGTGCAGCCTAATGTCATATTACACGGCTTGAAGTTTGAACGCTGCTCACTGGGACAGTTTTAGTCACTGGGGCTAGAACTCCAGGTCTCCCAAGGAGGCCCACTCCTCCCTTCCCTCTCTGTCATAGACCTGACCAGCACTCGACTTTGAAAAACAAGGTGCTGTTCTTTAACGCAAGCAAGTGAAATAAGGTCATCAGGCATTTACTTACTGATTTCATAGGACTCCATGCTTTCGTGAGATTCTGCAATTAAAAGAAAGACTTATTTGTCATGTGCTGTCATTGTAGAGGTAGAAGGGGAAGCAAGAGTCAAAAAGGTGGGAATAGTGTGTTTAGCAAGGCAGTTGTTAGGAAATTCTGGCAACATAGGAGTTAGGAGTTGCTTCTTTCTTTCTCTCTTTGCTTTGGGAGTCGTCCTGCTCATCTTCCTGACATACTCAGGGCCGGTTTGAGACTGGAGTCAAGTTAAAGGTGGATGCACAGCAGCCAGGCTGCTCCAGGCAGGGAGCTCCAGGGTGGTTATTGAGCTGCCTGACCCAGACAGCTTCTAAGAGGGTTCGGAATGGCTCTTAAGAATGGGTGTTAAATTGGCAGCCTCGGAAACCACTGGCTCCCTCTTGCAGCCCAAACTGGGCACAAGGCCAGGGCGGAGAGGACGTCAAAGCAAACGTTCTTGCTTTCTATGTCTCTCCTGAACACAGTGGGCAAAGTGGGAATAAAAGGCTGTGTCTATAGTGCCTGCCTGCCTTCCTGCAAAGTGAAAAAGGAGGCGAGGAAATCAAAAGTGCATACAGAAAGTTTATGAATAATTCAAAAGTCGAGAAGCATAGCGTTAGAGCTGTTTGTACAATTTAGGTTTAAAAACGACTAAATATGACCAGCACGATTTCAACAGAATTATGTAAATAAATTGGCTTCAAACCTATAAACAAATCACAGAGGACTTAGCAACACACAGGTAGCAGAAAGAAGTGTCTTTTGCAAATAGTTTTGAAACTGGTAATTTTCTAAAATTCAGCTGGAAAGCTTCTTTTAAAAAATGAATTCACATAATAAACGCACCAAGCTCATGGTGTTTTCTGTCCCTAAAAGGTCTATCTCTAGCTGTTACTTCCCATGAAAACATATTTCCTTAAAGTGAAGACTGAGTAAATATCCTTAGCCCATCAATACTCAAGTTTCAATAAGCATTCTTAAAGAAGGCGACAGGGGCTGGAAATCGACACGTTTCTGGAACATCGTGGTTTCCAGGTGTGCAGACTCATTCCTGGAAGAACTGTATTCATTTCTGGAAAATTCATGACGGGAAGAACCCATTAAATAGTTTACATGCTTCGGGCTCTTTAGAATAGAAAACAGGTGCAATGGAGTGACCAATGACCAAGGTAGGGTTCATGACCCTCTGGGTTATAACAGAGAAAGGAGAAAGGAGAGGAGCCGGGAGAATGAACGGAGAGAGGAAGCCAGGGGCAGGAAAGGAAAGCCCACTGACAGCAGGGAAAGAGGTTTCTCACCGTAGCACAGGGCTGCCACGGCCAGGGCAGCCAGAATGGTCAGAGGGAGCAGGCTCTTCATGGTGTCTTGGTGTCCCGTGAGTTTGCCTCTGTGTCTGGCACAGCAACAGAGGGGAGAGGCTCCTACACACTGCTAGCAGCAAAGGCTGAGCTGTTTTTATAGGAACTTGAGCAGCCGAAGGGGGAGGAACCAGCAGCCGGGGGCTGGAAAAGGTGGGGTGGCTTGGCACTCAACTCGCCTTGGGACTTCTCCCAAGTCCTCATTCCTTCCAGATAGTATCTACACAGCGTGGGCAGCTTCCCCTCACTGCTGGCCCCAGCTGTGCTACAGCAGGATGCTGTCCTGGTGCAGAAGTTGTGGCCACCCTCTGTTTGCTAGCCAGACCTGGGCACATGCCCACGGAGAGGGCAGTTACCGCAAACACAGGTTTGCCTTTTGAATTCTTCCTCTGATCTACTTGCTGGCCCTGACCGCTGGCCGTTGGGGCTTCATCAGCAGACAGGGCTGTAGTGTTCTCTTTGCTGCCCAGATGGGTGGAGAAGAGGTTCTGGGGAGAAAGGTCCCCACTCTCTATGCCGTGACAGCTTAGACATCTACACAGCAGGGCAGAATTGTCAGCTCTAGACCAATCGGGCATTTGTCTGGTGATAGGTAGCTTATGGAGCTTTCCGAGGGTTCAGTGGGGTAGAGATGATTCTTTAATTTTGTGACATTAGTCTAATCTTACGCCCTAATGCTCTCTCAGGCTAATGCCACTGACTGCACCAGTGTGGTGGGGATGAAGATACCATTGCTCATGTTCTCGTAGCACCCCTGCCTTGCTACTGAGCCAATGCGATAGACTTTTCGTGAGCAGGATAAAGTACGTGATGCGGTGTTTAGGAGCCGCGTGTTAGCCACAGAGCAGCAGTGCACCTGCCCTAGGAGTCAGGACCAGCTCTGGGCTATGCCCTTGGCTTTGCCTGTAATGTACCCTCCCAGGCAGATTTCCACACATCTGCATTTCACTACACCAGAAGGTCTGGGGGTGTTGCTTCTCTAACAGGAGAATTTCCACATGGCACCTCTGGCTCTCTGAAGGACCCCTTTCTCTCCCTCTCTCCCTCAGGAAACTTTTCTACCCCCCACCGTCTTGGCTGCTTGGAATCCCTTGTGTCTTCTTTGTGGTCCAACAGGCTTGGGTCTCAGAAGCACACTCTAGAAGATCTATGGCCTCAGGACTGGGGGCTTGGCATGAAAAGACAGAGAGTGGCCTGCTGGACTTTTGTCTCCCTGAGACATTGCTGTCCTTCCACTTCCCACCCTGGGAAAGGCCTTTACAGATGCTGCAGGATTCCCTGTTAAACAGTCTGCAGGACCAGTGGGTCCAAGAACCAACACATCTCTCTGCTCTTCCCTTCACTTGTTTATGAGCTGCAGAGGTGGATCAGCAGTTTAGGGGCCTGCGGCTCTTGCCGAGTGCTGGAGTTTATTTCCAGTATCCACAATGGGTACTGGAACTGCCTGTAACTCAGCTCCAGAGACTCTGATGCCCTCTTCTGGCTTCTATGGGCCCCCACACATACATGCATGTACACACACACATACACACACACACAAATAAACTAAAATAATTTTTTTTAAAAAATGCTTTTTTGTTTGTTTATTTATTTAGACAGGGTCTTGCTATGTCCTTGAACTCATTATGTAGACCAAGCTGGCCTTGAACTCACCGAGATCCACCTACCTCTGCCCCTCAAGTGCTGGGTTCTGTGTGTGCTGCATTTGTCTGTGAAGGTCAGAGGACAACTTTAGCAGTGGGGTCTCACCTTCCATCTTGGTGGCATCTAGTGAGCTTCCTGGTGAGTCTATCTTCCTCTCCCATATTCCCATAGGAATGTTGGGAATACAGATGCTGTGGGTTTTGGGGATCGACCTCACGTTGTCAGCTACCTTTCCCCACTGAGCTACCTCCCCAACCCAGCATTGGGCCACTTAAAATAAGGCCCACTGAAGGGAGTCTTGAATGCCCCTGCCGCCACTTCTGCATGACGATCAGATCAAGGTGACTGGTGAAGTTCTGACTTCCTGCACTCAGTGATGAAGGTCCCTCCTCTGTCCCCGGGTTCAGATGCCAACAGTACTCTCTCAGGCTTCTCGCAGGCCTTGGCACTGACGCCTCTTTCCAACCTAAGCTTTTCAGCTTTCCTAACCAGTTGTTTTAATGTCGCTGTCACCAGGTCCTCAGGCTCACCAGCTTCTCCTTTCACAGTCTAGGATTTCACAAGGTCGAAGCTTTTGTTTTGGTACTGTCACTCTCTGGCCTCTTCTTTCTTGGCATTGTTCATCCATTTCTGACTTTCCAATGGTAAATACTACCTGCAGGCCACTCATGAAAACCATTTATTTTGAAATTCAGACTCCTGCCTTTCCTGCTCTGATATCATTCCCTGTCCCAGTATAATGTTGTGGACATCAACTCTAATCACATTATCTTTCTGTTGGTTTCTTTGTGGGTGCTGGAACTCTGATGTAGGCCTGGCTTTATGCTGACTAGGCAAGGCAACCCCTCTGCCACTGAGCTGTGTTATCTACTTCAAGTCGGTCATATATGTGTAAATATTGTGTGTATGTTCATGTATGTGCGTGTGCGTGTGTGCGAGTGTGTGTGTGTGTGTGTGTGTGTGTGTGCACCAATCACTCTTCCCCTTAGTTTTTGAGACAGGGTCTCTCATTGAACCTGTAGCTTGCCAGTTTTGTTTAAGTGGCTGACCAGCACACTTTAGGGATCCTCCTGCCTCTGCCTTGTCACGACCGCCTCGACCAGCAAAGAAGACGCAACACCGGGCTCTTCTTTCCGCAGTTTATTCAGGAACCTTGAACAAACTTCTGACCCCAGGAAAAACCTGCCCTCAGCCTATATAGCCTCTGGGTGACCAACCTCAGCATGCCACGTAGGCACTGAGGATAGGTCCAGGTACGCAGAAGCAAGCCAGCTCTCTAGCCTAGCCAAATATGGAGCCGGTTTTACCATGGAGAGCGCTCACCATCGGGAGGGTGGGGTGGAAGGCAGAAGCAGGCACCATCTTTAAGGCGCGGCTGCCTGCAGTTCTCTACACTGCCTCCCCATCTCTGGCATTGCAACACTGTACCTGACTGTTTTTGTGGGTTCTGGGGAACCCAACACAGGTTCTCATGCTTGTCTGGTGAGCACTTCAATGACTGATCTATTTCTGTAGGCCCTAATAAGTTCTCAAAAAGAGTATTTGGCCCACCCTGTGAACAGGCATGGCCTCTGCATTGCAAGGGGCCCAGGTTGATTCATCTGAATAAAGAAAGAAGAAAAGAACAGAAGTAGAAAAGTGGAGAGGAAGACATAAGTAGATCTTTGGAGAATTGCATGCAGTTCTAAGCAGTTCGTGTTATAGAGATGAGAACCTCCAAGATACCCTTGGAATGTGAGATGTGCTGAAAATGAGGAAGTCTGAGAAGCTACTTTGGTTATTGATAAGATTGTTTGGAATGATAAATTATCCCTTGAGAACCATTGGGAGTTATTTGACATTCCATGATTAATTTTGGCCGACAGTATGCATTTTCCTGAGATCTAACTTGTAAATTCTGAATCATCCGAAGTTCCAACTTACGTTTGGATTTAAATAATTATGACAGACATCTAGAGAGTCATTTCTTCTCAACCCAAGAGAAGTGCTACTTAGAAGAGAGAACAACAGAACAACCTCAGGAGCGTCTGCAAAAGTGTAAGGTAGCCACACAAGTGCTAGTGTCCCTAATTCACAGAATCCTTTTGAGCAAGACTGGTAGGGTGGTGGCCAGGGGACAGAAGTCACAGAAGAGTACAAGATCTCCCAACCAGGGTGGCGACCAGGCAGCAGAGGTCACAGAAGAATAAAAGAACTCCCAACCCCACTCTCCAGAGGAAAACAAAGCAGCATGCTCTAGCCACACAGCAGGTGCCTACCCATCCATCCCTGCTTCTGTCCATCCTTTTGTCCATGCATCCAGCTGTGCATATATGCATCCATCCGTCGATCTGTGCATCCATGCACATCCGTTCATCTATCCCTCTGTCCATCCGTCCATCCATCCTTCCTTCCATCCGTCCGTCCATCCATGTATCCATGCATGCATGCATCAATCCGTCCGTCCGTCCATTCGTCCACCCGTCCGTCCGTCCATACGTCCATCCGTCCGTCTGTCCATCCATCCATCCATCCATCTTTCCACCTACCACCCACCCAGTGTATTAAGTACTTTCTATGTGCAATTCTAGGATGGAAATACAGTGAAGGGGAAAAAGCACTACTATGCTTCCTGTCCTTGTGCAGTCAGGAGTTTACAGGACACAGATTTAGTGCCTCCTTTTATTTAAAGCCTATTTTACAGCTGGATGGCCTCAGAGAAGACCATGTAACATGATGGCTTACCATAGGGATGACCTTTTCTATATCACCAAGGTGTGTCTCTGTATCCAGAGCAGCAAGGTAAATGTTGATGGCAACCAGGGAAGATCAGGGAGAGAGTGGGAGAAACTTGCCAGCTACTACTATGGGGAGACGCTTTCCCGAAAAGCTTATTGGAAGGCATCCCCAAAGACTCAGACCCCATCTACGCTATTCTAATGATTCAGAAATTGCAAAGTTAAGTTTTCTCTACCAACCCTGCACCCTCACTTTCTCTTCTTGCCTATCCATTGCTAAAAAGTCTTTTTTTTCAGATGATTAAGCATTTGGTGTCTGAGAAATTTTCTTTGTCCTAATAACATAAAATGAAAAAATCTTGCTATGCCATGAGATCCAACGTTATCTGCACAATGTTGGTTTTATAAATACATTTTTTTCTGACAGAAAAAAAACTATTATTCTTTCCAGTAAAGGAAAAAAAACCAATGAGAAGAGACTTAGCAAGCAGAAGCCCTGAAGATAAAACAGAAGTCACCGCTTGGGACATTAAAAGACGATGAATTGAGAAACGGAAAGGGGTCCAACAATATATACTCTTAAATCTGTTCTTTGGATGCAGTATTTCTCAAACCTTCCTAATGCTGCGACTCTTTACTACAGGTCCTCATGTTGGGTGGCCCCAACTGTAAAATGATTTTCATTGCTACTTTATAACTGTAATTTTGCTACTGTTGTGAATTGTAATATAAATAGCTGTGTTTTCTGATGGTCTCAGGTGACCTAGAAGGGTCATGACCCACGGGTTGAGGATTAACATTTTAACAGATATTTCTTGAGTGGAAGTTCTTGGATAAGAAGTCTCTGGCTTCTTAATTGACTTAGTTTTCCGGACATAGAATCACTTACTCCCCCTTTTTTTTTTTGATGTTTCTGAGCGGAACTAAGGGAGAAGAAGCATTGCAGTCTTAGGCAGGGGTGGACATGTGAACGATCATGGGCAGAAGTGTCCAGGGAGAGGTTTAAGCTATGGAGGCTTTGGTGGGACAATTGTACCTTTTCTTTACCCCCTACTATGTCAACCATGTGCTTCTTACTGAGAATTTCCTTTTTCAGAAATGATGGTGTTGTGGGCTGAGGTGATGTTGCAGGAAAGCCCCTGTGAAAAGGCTGGGTTGTTGGAGCGATGCCAGTGAGAGGAGGTAGGAACTTCTATAGGGTGCTTGGATGCTCGGGTCACAGGGGGTGTGCCTTGTGGGCGGGGCTTGGGAGACTCTGCCCTTTCTGGGTCCTGTCACTCTCCACTTTGTCAGAGGAGTTGTTCTGCTCCACCACATGTTCCTGCCATGCATGGGTTTTTACCTCCTCGCAGGCCCAAAGAAACATGGCTAGTTGACACAGACCGAAACCTCCGAAATGGTGACTCAAAATGAACTCCTTGCAAGTTGATTATCTCGGATGTTTTGTGGGTAGTGAGAGAAACTAGCCGACACAGATAGGAAATAACAAATAAGAATTCCTCCACCATCCACGTGATGTGAATCTGTGCTGAGAATTCGCTCTCAGTGGTCATCACTGTGTCATTTACCTTTTAAAATAACTTAGGATTATCCACATATTCTGTATATGAAAGGAGAAGCTCTGAGTCTGTATAGTTTACGTAAGGTCGCATACTGCATGGCAAAGGGACTCAAAGAATATGGCTTTCATTACAGATAATAATCATTCACTATCCCCCAAGTTTCTGACATCTGCTTGAGCCACAGATTCTGCCTACAGAGACAGAGCTAAAGACGAAACCCGACACAAAGATGTACATGTATCCTTTAAAACAGACCATCAGGATTCAGAGTCTTATGTATTACCATGGCAACCCAGAAAGCTAAAATGACTTCTGAAGCAGAAAGGGGTGAAGTCGGTGCTGGATGCTGGCCCCATGTCTCCACCCAGCACCCTGGCTTGCCTGCCCAAGCATGTTCCAGTTTAAGCATGCGACATTCCAAAAACCTTTCAGCTCACTTCAGGAATCACCGACCGCCCGTGTCTCCTCCCAGTCTGGGACTCATGTTTGCTGGCTGTCATCTGATCCTAGCTCTCTGGTTGGTGTTCTCAGGCGGCTGTTCCCCAGCGCCTATAAAGCCAGTTTCCACAGTTGCTTAGACCTCAAGGAGGGGAAAGGGGGGGATGTAGACTTAGTTTACAAAATGCTCTTTCAAGTCAAAGCAAAACAGACAGCAGTGTTCTGTTGCCACTCTTGGCTAGGGATGAAGGTAAGGATGGCTTTCTGCTTACTCTTTCGACCCTAGCTGCTTTTTCTGGATGAGAGGTGACGAAGATGAAGTCTGGGGAGTCTTTCCTTATGGAACTGTGGTCCTGGCTGGAGACCAAGGCTTCTTATATAAGCTCTGTGCTGTCGTTGTTGTCTCTGCTACTTCCTCGGGCCTTCATTCACCATTCCAGTTCACTAAGATAGAAACGCTCCCTCCTTTGCTGGAGAAATCCATCACCCCAGAGAACAGAGGGAGCTGTAGGGATTGAAGAGGAGCTGACGACTAGACACACTTGGGAGTGTTACAGGTGGTACACTTGGTGGTAGACAGTGGAAGAAAATAATGACAGCAGGTCTCGCTGAGTGGTGTAGAGACAGGGGGGACTGTGTTCCTCACTTACAAAGCCAGGAAGCAGAAGATCACCTTCTCACCCAACTGCTATACACACAACTCATGTATATATGCCCGGTATTCGGGAGACTGATCCTGACGGTTGTTTGTGAGGTAAAGTCTAGAACTGCATAGTTAGGCTGGGCCTAAACAAAACAACGAAACAGCCCTGGGGAACACAAGATGGAAGTAATAATAGTTCAAATCATGCTGACCGAAAGCAGCTTCAAGAAATAGCCTTAAAAAGAAGAGCGACATCGGAAGAGTGAGCATCCTCTGGCTTCCCTCCATCTTGTTGCCCCCTCAATACTTCTGGTACCTCTAAAAGCAGCCACCACATCGGCGGGACTGGACCCTGAGGGACAGGCTTCATAGCGAGTAAAACCTCTTTGACTAGCGTATGTGGTTTGGGAGAAAAGAAAGCCTGCATTTGGACCTGAATCCTGGCTCATCCATCTGCTTTCTGTGTGACATTCAACGTTATTTAAACTCAAGAGTCTCTTGCTTCTTAGGGACACAACTGGCACTTATAAAATGCAAGTCTGAAGAATGTTGGCTAAATAAAGAGTTACCAGCTTAAAGGCTGTCTGTCATGAGATAGCATGGAATACACACACACACACACACACACACACACACACACATGCACACACGCACGTAAGCTAAAACAACAGTGACAACAATAAAAATCCCACTTGCTCAACTCCATCAAGAGTCCCCTCCCCTTTTGCCCCCACCTCTTCTTTGGTACTTGGGGAACAGACCACTGGTGATAAGTAGTTCTGGATCGTGGAATCAGCAAGGTCTTGTGCAACAGAACATGAAGTAGGTTCTGGAAAAGCCTGCTTTCTTCTGACACTGCCCTGCATGGCCATGTGAGTCCCGGGCAAGTCATGTGTGTTTGTAAACAGAAGGTTGGGTCAGACCGCTATAGTTTTGAGCTTCTACATTATTCAATCTTGAAAAGATAAACAAGCTGGAGAGACAATTCTGCGAGCCATGTCCTGAAGGGACACTCAGTTCTTAATGCAGTTTCTCAAGGTCCTTTATGGGCTGACTTCTATTTGAATGTCCACACCTCAGCCAGCAATCCAGTAGCAAGGCGGCCTGCCATTTAGATCTCTGCCTGCCTCTACACGTGCTCCACCGTGACTTCTCAATCGACTGACAGGCTTGAAGTCTGTGCTACAAGAAACACACTCTTTGCAGCCAGGCCTTGTCCCTGAGAGAAAACCCTTCAGACAGAAAAGATCTAAAACTCTAAAATTCGTCTCCTTGGCTACATAGTCTAATTATTGCTAACCAAGAGGTGAGATGGAGTCCATAGAGGAAGCCAAGGGAAGGCTCAGAGGAAACGCTATGAGGTTAATATTAAGCATGGTAGACTACAGGGGCGTGTGTGCCCTTGCTGATTGAACTGAGAAGCAAACAGGTCTTGAGAGAACAGTGTTTCCACAGTGGATGTCTTGCTGGTAGGAATTCTGATGGGGATAATGCAGAGAAGTCGGTTTAGGTTGACCTGTGGAAATTCGTTTTAGACCTGCCCTCTGGAACTTATGTGAGAGTTCTATTATTGTTGTTAGGAGGGGCTGCTAGTTAGTTCCTGGCCACTCAACCCCAAAATAATCACACAGAAAATGTATTATTTAAAACACTGCTTGGCCCACTAGCTCTAGCTTCTTATTGGCTAACTCTTACATCGAATTTAACCCGTCTCCATTAATCTTTGCATCACCATGAGGTTGTGGCCTACCAGCAAAGTTTCGGTGTGTCTGTCTCTGGTAGAGGCTCTATGGCTTCTCTCTGACTCTGCCTCCTTTCTCCCACCATTCAGTTTAGTTTTCCCCACCTACCTCTGTTCTCTGCCTACCTCTATTCCCTGTGCGGGGCCAAGACAGTTTCTTTATTAACCAATGGTATTCACAGCATACAGAGGGGAATCCCACATCATATTATCATTGTTTATTTGAATTTGGGTGGCCTCCATTGTGGCTCAGATTCTTCTAGTTTATCATTCCTTGTGTTTCCTGTTTTCTCTCTATCCTCCTTTGTTTATTTCCTGGCATAATGAAATTTTGGAAAAAAATTTTGTTTTGTTGAGTTACTAAAAGACAAGTAAGTATTTGCTGGTATTCTTTGGGTGGGAGATACATGAGTGGGAAGATGGACAGGACCAAAGGGAAGGAAGATAAATGGAAGGGAACAGCCACGATGCAATTCCTTTATTTACTTGCTCCATTTAGAGACAGTAAGAGAAGGGCTTGTGGGACAGGTTTGGCAAGAGGTCATGGTGGTGTGAATGAGAGTCTGAGATGGATATTTATTGATTTTATTGTTCTATCAGACTGTGAATTCCCTGAAGATAGCCTTTGGATTATATTCATTTTTATTTTTATTTATTTATTTATTTATTTATTTATTTATTTTTTTGAGACAAGGCCTTGCTATATAGCTCAAGCTGTTTTTAAACTCAGAATCCTCCTGCTTCAGCCTCTCAAGTGCTGGGATTGCTGATGTATACCACCATGACAAATCTTATTTATCTTAAAAACACACGCACACACACACAGCAGCTCCCTGTTGTTTTCTGAACTAAGGTAGCATCACTCTTATGTGATTCTCAGCTCTGTGATGGCATAATGAGAGACCGAGAAAGAGCCAGGGCTTTGGAGTCAAGGGATCCGATATGAATTTAGCAGAACTTATAACTAACTGTTCTCTATCATTCTTTCCAATTCTTCCTTTTTATGAGTTTGTTTGCTTTTTGAGATAGGGTTTCTTGAAGACCAGGCTGACCTTGAACTTGATATGTAGCCAAAACTGACCTTGAATTCTTGATCTTCCTGTTTCTAATCCAAATACTGGGATTATTGGAATGTATCCACAGGCTTAGGTTTCTTTCTTTCTTTCAATATTTTTGTCTGGAAGAATGGAGGTGGCCATGGGAAGAATATGGTCATTTTGTTACAGTGGGGATAAAAGAGACAATACATCTGTGGAATGTTCCATAAAGTAACTATTATTATTTCTTTTTTAAAAAATATTTATTTATTATGTATACAATATTCTGTGTGTATGGCTGAAGGCCAGAAGAGGGCACCAGACCTCATTACAGATGGTTGTGAGTCACCATGTGGTTGCCGGGAATTGAACTCAGGACCTTTGGAAGAGCAGGCAATGCTCTTAACCACTGAGCCATCTCTCCAGCCCCTTATTATTTCTAATTAGTCATGTGTATTAATCAGTTTTCTAACACTGTGACCAGGGCTACTCACAGAAGAAAGGGTTTACTTAAGGCTTGCAGTTCCAGGGGAATTGGACTCCATAGCCATCATAGTGGGGAGCATGGCAGCAGGCAGGCAAGCATGGTGCTGGAGCAGCAGCTGAGTGCTCACATCTTGATCCACAAAGCAGAGAGCACATTGGGATGGGAATGGGAGCCTCAAAGCCCATCCTCCAACAAGGTCCCATTTGCTAGCCCTGCCCAAGTGGGTTAACCAAGCTGTATTCAAACGCATGGGGGCCAATGTGACTCAAATTCAAAAGCTAATGGGGGCCATTATGTGACTCCAGGGATGTTCTGATTGTGGCATGACGATTGTTCCATTAACCTTTGTAATGATTCAGTGAGATGAGTCTTGTAGAATATCGAGAGCATGCACCATGATTAGTGCTTGTGAAATGACAGTCCCCCTCCACTTATGCCCAGCTGTCTTTCCCACCCTTTCCTTTTACTGTCTCTCTTCCTGGAACACACCCTGCAGGCAGACTAAGCACTCCCTGCAGATGTGTCTGTGTTGGTCGTCTTACCTCTGCTCATTAAAAAAAAAAATCATCTTCTTTCCCTGTTTTCCCTATCTCTATGGCTACCTTGTTTCCCTTATGTGTGTGTTTGGTGCCTGAGGAGAGAGAAGAAAGTATTGATCTCCCAGGACTGTAGTTATAGATGGTTGTGAGCTGGCATATGGGCACTGGGAAAAGAACCTGGGTCACCTGCCAGAGCAGCCAGTGCCCTTGACCACTGAGCCATCTCCCCACCCTGCAGGTGTCTTTTAAAATTAGCAGAAACAAGACCTGGTATGCAATTTTTTAGTTTAAGCTTCCTCAGTATGTTGCTTTTTCCCTTTTAAAACTACCTTAGCATTCTTGGGCTCTGTCTTGCTACCATGCTCATCCTGGGTATTGGCGGTATAACCACCCTGTCCCCTTTCTCCTCTGCATGCATGGCTGCATCTCTGTGCTGACTCACCATGCAGGAAATCATAGCCTCTGAAAAGACTGAATGCATATCGAGTTAAATGCCTCTGGTGAGTTTTTGTACTAAACCCGTGACATTTTCTGTAGTTACTCACTGCAGAATATCAGCACTGCTTGCTTTCATGACTGCATCCCACTGGAACTTAAGCTTTTCAAGAGAAGCCAGGAATTATGTTTGCTTCCTCTTTGTAGCCTATCTCTGATATTTCTTCTAGCACACAGTAGGTATTCATCTGTGTTTCTTGAGTTGAGCCAATCTGCAATTTGAATATTCATTAAATAATAACAAAACTTCAATAAACTTACCCTTAACATTACTGCAAGAGTGTCTTATTTCTTTTTTTGAAATATGGCCTCGTTATGCATTCGTGGCTGTTCTGGAACTCACTATGTAACCTGGCTGGCTTAAAATTCACAGAGATCTACCTGACTCTGCCTCCTGAGTGCCGGGCATTAAAGGCATGCCCCATCACACCAGGTTAGTCTCTTAACTTTAATTGAAGATATCCCTACCCTTTAAGTAATTGACATATACAAATAAGATCTTCTTCCTTCCTCCCTTCCTTCTTTCCTTCCTTCCTTCCTTTTGTTATTTTATGTGTGGTATTTTGCCTGCAAGTACTACAGTTTGTGTATCACATGCATGCAGTACCTGAAGGGGCCAGGAGAGGGCTTCAGATTTCTCTGGGACTGGAGTTAATAATGACTGCGAACTGCCATATGGATGCTGGGAATTGAACCTGGGTCCTCTGGAAGAGCAGCCAGTTCTCTTGATGGCAAGACCATTTTTTAAACCCAAGATGGAGATTATTTTTGAGACGAACTTTTACTTGTAGCCCAGAGCTTGTGATCTTCCTGTCAGATCTTTGTGTCTTGGCATCTGAAGTGCTGGAATTTCAGGTGTGTGCCACATGACTGACCTACGTTAGGACAGGAAAAGGTCATAGTTGGAGATTCAAAATAATGATATAGTAGGCTCACTTTGCTTGTCTTTGGCTTATTTATCGACCCAACTACTTAATTAAATGACTGTCATTTTTTGAAATAGAAATATTCCTGAAAAGTTTTTAGATAAGAACACTGGAATATTAAGCTATAGAGTATATTAACCCTTTCAGGGAAACAGTAGTGAAACCTCTAGCACAGCAAGAATTCCTCAAGAAGAGCATATTCTTTTTGGGAAAGTTTCCTTACTGTGTTTGGGATGTCAAGTCTCCTTCTAGCTATTTTCTTTACATCTAGTGTCAGAACAGAATGCCACCATGTTACAGATATCATGAGCTCAATGGGAAAAATGCCACAAATTTAGGCATGATGGTACAAACTTATGATTAAAGCACTTGGAGGCTGAGGCAGGAGGATTGTGTTGAGTCTGAGGCCAGCCTGGGATGCATAGTGAGTTCCAGGATAGCCGGGGCTACATAGTGAGATTTTGTCTCTAAAAGATCTATCTGTCGGTCTGTCTATCTATTTGTCTGTCTGTCTGTCTATCTATCTATCTATCTATCTATCTATCTATCTATCTATCTATCTATCTATCTATCTCTCTTTAAAATGTTTGTGCATGGAGCTAGAAAGATGGTTCAGGGCTTAAGAGTACTTGCTGCTCTTACAAAGGACCTGAGTTTGGTCCCCAGCCTATGCCTGCCTATAACTCCAGCTGTAGAGATCCAACACTCTATTCTTGCCTCTGAGGGCACACGTATGCACATGGTATTCATAAAGTCACACAAACACACCTATGCACATAAAATAAGAAAAATAAGTAAACTTTCAAACATTGGCATATGCTGTTAGAGGGGCTTTTCTTCCCCTAAGTGTTGCTGTAAATGGAAGTTTCTTCTCCATCCCGCTGGTTCCCCTGGGCCAGTTTCTCTCTTGCCTCCCCACAGTTACTTATGAAACAATCGCTCAGAGACTAATATATTAATTATATTGTGCAATATATGCAATATGCAATTGTTTGGTCAATGGCTGAGGCTTTTTGCTGGCCAACTCTAACTATAAATTAACCCATTTCTATATTTATATTTTACCATGAGGCTGTAGCTTGCAGGTAACGTTCGGACCTCTTTCCCCTTTGGTGCCTACATGGCATCTCCTCAACTCTGCCTACTCTCTCTATGTATCTTTATTTGGACTTCACGCCTAGCTTTACTCTGCTAAGTCATTGGCTGAAAACTGCTTTATCCATCAACCAATGAAAACAGCACATACACAGAAGGACATCCACATCATCTTACTTAAACCTAGTTTAACAGACAGGTCATTGTGCGTGCACGGACAAATTTACTTAGAATCCCTGGCTGAAAGGCTTTGCTATTTTCTTATTTGACTCTTAATCTCAGGGCGCTCAAAATGCCTCAGGATTCTCTCAGCATCCTGCATTTGAGTTAGTCTGACCATCTACCTTGTCGAAACCATTCCTGCAAGTCAGACTCACCAGGCTGATCCTGCCACCTCCTGCAGTTACTCTCCTTCTGTCAACAGGAAGACGGTGAGTTAGGTTTTTCTGCTTTGAGCCTACCCGGGAAAAATCCTGACCACACTCTGCCTGACCATAGAAGGGGTGTGAGCACAATACAAAACACATTGTAGAGATCAGATGTGGGGGCTGAGAAATCCGTGGTGAGCTCCAGTTTAGCTAAGGACAGAGTAGGTCCCCGGTTGTTCCAAGAACATTTCTTTTTTATTATTTTACCATTGGATTTATTTCTGGCTACAAAACATGAGGCGTTTAGACATCACTGTGGTATAGAGACCAGCCAGCATCTGCACCAGAGTCTCTTCTCATTCCCAGGATCCTGGCTCCGAAGCACATATCCTCAGCTGTCTCCAACTCTGGTCCTGACCCTGTGAGAAAGTTCATATGGCTTTGGCAGCTGCGATGAGGAGTGTTGAGGTTGGTTCCAACAAATGCACCACAGATTCTTCGGAAAGGAAGAACATGGTAGGGTTTTCTTTTTTTCAGTTACTCAGTAAATGTGTGATAGTAGAAAAAAACTAAATCAAACCAAAACAAAACCCATGCATTCATAAAAAACAGAGGAACTTCGGGAGACCCATGCTTTCCTCTTTTAAGTAACTTTCTGTATGCTGCCTGTAGACAATGACTTTGTATTTTTCCTTGTATCTTAAAAATTGTGCCTTGTTCCCTAGCGAGTTGACCAAGCCCAGTGGATGGCCTCCACAGGAGTACAATGTGCAGCAAATTGAACAGGGAGGCTTCTAAAAAAGAAGTCACAAAGTTGGGAGTGAGGCTGGGAAGAAGAGGGGTGAAGAAGATCAAACTATACTGTAGGAAAGTCTCAAAAAGTAAAAAATGCTAATAGAATTTAAAATTTTTTCCCTTGTTTTAAACCATGTTGCATAGATGAGAAGCTTGTTTGGGATAGATCACGGAAGGAGAGAAAAGAAAGAAAATCCTACTTAGTAAGTATTGATTATTTGTATTAATATGGTGAATTTGACGAGATCCACATTCTTCTCCCTCCCACATACTGGG
>JAQHUG010000135.1:3341361-3356857 GCA_028555095.1 Dicrostonyx torquatus
AAAAAAGGCAGAAATTGCAGAAGCAGAGCCTTTTGCGTACTGTCCAGTGTGTACCTATTCCCTCTGAGATGCATCCATCCCTCTGTACTCTTCTCCGTGTTCAACCGTGTTATCTCTTAACTTACCGGAAACTCTGCTCCATGTAACTACCTGGAGCTGCTGTGAAGGCTAAAGTTATGTTTTATATTTTAATTACTGTGCTTAAGAGATTTATAAGGCAAAAATGTCTCTAACCAAGTGGGTAAGCCCACTTGCCCAATAACTTCCTAGCATGCTGGGGGCTATTGTTCATTTGAGATCATGAGTCACGTGTTTTCACGTCTGTAAATAAGGTTGGTTGCTCCAACTATACAGGATGTGCTTGATCACATGTAGGTAGTAGGTATGTAGGCAGGAAGTACGTCAGGATGTATGTTTTCTCCCCCTGGACGAAGGTGGGACATATACAGCCTTGTGGGTTTGGCCTCTAGAAGCACCTGATTAATATACCTTTTGGCTATTCTCTGGGAATCCCGGGTATGGACCTGGCCAGTGTCAATTGTCCTGGCCAGTATTTAATAAAGCTTGCTTCAAATTTGGCTCAAAAATTGTGGTTGTGGTCTTATTCTCACCCGGGGGGATTAACGCTACATCCTAGGGAGAGGAGGTGGAGAGAATCCGAAACAGAGGCTGTTGAGTTTTAGGAGGAAGGAGGAAAGAGTGGGCCACTGGTTGGGTAGCCATCGGCAGGAAGGCTGACATTCGAGAAGGCCAGGAGCAAGAAGTGGATTCAGGAAGTTGTTCCTGGCAACTCTTGATATCCAGGGAAAGGATATTTAACAAATTGTAAGAGACTTTAAGATATTTAGCTGGTGGAAATTAGCATTATGGTCTGTCTACAGCCAAATAAAACACCGGCTTGTTAATTTATAATTTCCCTTTGTCTGTTTGCTTTTTGTTCTCTGATGTCATTATCAAAATACATGACTACCTATTAAGTACGTTAGAAATTCAGAACACACCTCGACATTCAGATGATCAAGGGGAGAAGGGAGTGAAGCCAAGAAGATGCTGCCTGGAATTTCATCTCCTCCCTCTATCTTTGAGTTGCCTTTGCCTTGCAGTAGCTGGTTAACAAATGCTTGACAGAAGAGTGAGTGGACACTCCCGTTCTGCCATTAGAAGTTTGTTCTAGTCCATTTCTGTTTACTTGTTTGCTTTTAGGGACATGGTCCCATGGTGTCTCCTGGATCCTACACTGGTCTGGAAGTCCTTAGACAGATGTGGATCATCTTGAACTTCTGATTCCTCTGCCCCCTCCTCCTGAGTGTAGAGGTTACAGGGTTAAGCCACTCTGCCTGGTTTATGTGGTGTTGGTGATCAGACCCAGGGTTAAAGGCATTTCATTCATGGTGGTCATGGACCGTTCTAATTAAGGTACATCCACAGCCCTCCTCCAGTCCTTTCTACGATGATAACAGAGACATGTTTTCCTCCTCCTACAATCAATTAGGTACTCTATATTCTTTTCAAAAATATTAAATAAATTTATCCCGTGTTCATGAGTTATAGAGCATCTACCTGTGATGATCAGTATTGGGGTAGTAAAGCATGGGCCCCATTTTCCAACTTGGGGCAGTTCTTCAAGACATCACAATATCAAGGTCCCCATGGGACAGTCTAAGACATTATTTGTTTTCCTTCTGTCCAACTCTACTTCCATTTCAGTACAACTCCCAAGAGCTTCCCCCAGCAAACTTCCTGCAAGGGAATGTAGTCTCTTAACCCTCCCCCCGGGCAATATGAGCTGTAGTACAACCTGTTTATTATTTTTAAAATTCTTACCTCACCGCAGCTTGAGTTATGTCAAATATATTCGTGCTTCTCTCCCTTGAACCCAGGCTAGCACTAGGCTGCTATATCCAGACCACTGGGTCTAATGTAGAATTGAATCCTGCCATGAAGACTTGAGTAATTATTTGGAGAGTTAAAAATTAACATTCAGTTTCTATTTTTTTTTAATCCTACAGAAGTAACTGGACCCTGCCTAGCTCTTCTCTCACCCACACCTTCCTGCCATGACTCAACCTTTTGATGGTCATATTCACAGTAATACTGAACTCTGGTTCCACAATAAGAAATGGTGAAGGGGGCTGAGTCTTTCATATTTGTAGATATGTTTTTAAACTTCACTTATTTCTTTGATTTTTTTTCCCTATTGTTTTTTCTTCAGGGGTTCAGTTCCCCAAAGACTCTGGAGCTTAGTCCCAACCTTCTCATGTTCTCCACACCACCATCTCTCCAGGCAAAGCCTATTCAGTTAGGAATAGGGGTCAGGCCCATCCCACTTCCTGTTTTATTTTTTTCTTAAGAGACCTGGTATTTTTAGAAAGGTGAAATAAACAGGGTTGGCTCCAAATTCAGTTGTGAAATATGATGTGTCCATGGGGAGCCTTTTCCCTTTTCTGGTAGGTTTTTCATTGCAGCTCCTCCTCCATCCCTGCAGACTCCTGGGCCATAGCCCACTTCCTGTGATTTGCTTCCCATAGCAAAACTCTTCTCCTTTCCCAGCTTTCTCTGTTCTGCCGCTCTCTGCCCATGGCTCACACACAGCTGATGGATTCTGTGTTCCTCTACAACAGAAAGTTCTCCGCTCAGAGGCTCTTCATCCAAGGTCGAGCTTACTCCTCTCTTTCAGGAGGCAACCCTACTTGGCACCTTCATAACTAGTTGATAGGCGTCGAAGTGAATGATTGAGTGTATGAACGAATGATGCTTTCCCAGACTGCATAACACCCATCCTACCCTTTATCTACCCCAAACATCTATATTGATGCAGATTTAATGAGCACTGTCTTCCTTTGAGGCATGACCCAATGCAGTGAGCTTGGAGGGGAGCTCCATGACAAATACATGATGGGATAGTTTATAAATATGGTGCTTTGATTTTTGAGACATCACTGGCCTAGGAAATCTGCCCTTAGGAATCTGAGTAGGCAGAGAGACCAAGGGCAATGAAATCTAAATTCAACCTGATTGTGATGGCCTCATCTGAGCGTAGGAGAATATATAATAATTTCTATTAAGCACTTTCTAATGTCCTCCTGTTGTACTGTGCTCTTATCTTTGGGAGAGCGTGATGACTATCCTTAGTTGTCAACCTGACTACATCTGGAAATGGAAGGCACACTTGTGAGAGATTTCTTGCTTGATTTGAAGTGGGTGAATCCTCTTCTAGTCTGACCTTTGAGGTAGGAAGTCACACACCTATGATCCAGATCTTAAGAACGGAAAGCACACGTCTTTAACTTGAATCTTGAAGTGGGGAGACTCACCTTTAATTTGGGCCACACCTGCCGGAAGTCTATAGGGAAGTCTATGGAGGAAAACACTTTGTTCTTTGAGTGCTTGCTCTTGCCCTGACTTGCGGTGACACTTTGTGCTGTAACAAATGAAGCTTGCCTGAGGATCAGAGTGTGGAGTTAGCTATATTAGTTAGCCATAGAGGCCAGGCAGTGGTGATTCACACCTTTGATGCCAGCACTTGGGATCACATGCCTTTAATCCCAGCACCGGGGAGGTGGAGACAGGAGAGGACATGGCTGGGCAGAGAGAGGAATGTAAGGTAGAAGGAGACAGGAGCTCAGGGCATCCAGTCTAAGGATTTGCAGGAACAGGATTGCCCCTTTGGTCTGAGGATTCAGTAGAGGTAAGAGCTAGTGACTAGCTGTTCTGTTTCTCTGATCTTTCAGGATTATCCCCTATGTCTGACTCTGGGTTTTTATTATTAAGACAAATTAGAGTTCACATTACACTGGCTAACAAGTCCAGTTCTTAACTGGCATTAGGGCTTACTTCTTCAGGATTCCAGTGTCTACTGAAGAACAGCTTTGTGGACTGAGCAACTTCTAGATTCCTGGACTTTCCATTCACAGCCCGCCACTATTGGATTAGTTGGTCCCTAGCCTGTAAGTGGTTCTAATACCCTCCCTTTCTATAGAGAGAGATTCATTCTGGAGGCTCTGATCTGCTAGAGAGCCATGACTAACACAGCGTTACCTGTGGATTCCAGGGTTGCTGAGGTGAACTCATGCACCTACCAAAACTGTTATTTTGGTTTCGAAAGTACCATGTTTGGTAAAACCATTTCTTTTACCCTTGATCCTAGAAATATCTCCTCAGTTTTCAAGGAATTCCACAACAATGTGCTTGAGATTGTGAGGTCTCTCTCTCCTCTAACAACAGAGAGTTAGAGGCACTTGGCTGCTGGGCAGGTGTCCTGCCCTCCTTGAGAGAGCAGCTCTTGCCTTTGATTCAACAGATCAGCTCCTACTTAAGTCTCTGTGTTTATCTGAGGAGGTGGATGGCTCGTGGGATCATGGAATCCAAGGGAGCCATGGCTGGCTAGTTCCTAGAGCTATCAAACAAATCACCTGCTATTCATGTTTCAGACACAAACTAACTCATATAGAGTCCTTACCTTGCCTTCCTTCCTGATGGGATCTTATGCTCCAACTACCATCCTGTTGTCCTACTCACCCCAAAGCCAAGGTCTAGGAACTCAGGACAGCACCTATGCCTGGGAGCCCGGGCATACTCTTCATCTAGCTTCTTACCCTCCTCACCCTCACCCTTCCTAGCCAATTTTCCTCACAGAAGCCACTGTGAAGGCCTTTGTCCCCATGCCCCTGTTGTTCAAGTTACCACCTAAATGCTGGAAGTGCTTCCCTGGTAAACCCTCCCCCATGGCATAGTGAGCTCTTATTCTTTACAGTCTCTGCATGATCGATAATCTTAACGTTGGCGGTTGTTGTCTGATCTGGTGGCCTCACTATGCTGAGTAATAATGAAAGTGAGTTAAAGATAGTGACCTCCAAAATTTTAAGGAATTTAGTAAGGGAGGCCTCTCTGCTTCCATAAGTTTTGACAATTGGAGAAATGACATGATGTAGAGAAGGAATATGGTGTCAAGGGTTTTAGACTTTTCCTTGATGTGTGTCTGGTGTGGGAGGTCCTTTTGTCTATGTGCTGCTTTTATTGATTAATGAATAAAGAATCTGCCTTGGCCTGTGATAGGGTAGAGTAGACCTAGGTGGGGAAAACTAAACTGAATTCTGGGAGAAAGAAGACAGAGTTGGTGAGACGCCATGTAGCTGCCAGAGGGGAAAGACACGAGCTGCCATCTGGAACCTTGCCAGTAGGTCACGAACCTCATGGTAAAATATAAAATAATGGAAATGGGTTAATTCTAGATGTAAGAGGTAGCTAGCAATACGCTTAAGCTATTGGCCAAACACTATGGCAAATAATATAGTTCCTGAGTGATTATTTCGGGTCTAAGCAGCCGGGAACAAACAAGCAGCTTCCCACAACATGTGTCATTACCCTGGGATCTCAAAACACCCTTTGTAAACTGCTTTATTATCTTCAACAAACTTTAAATTAACCTTCAGAAACAACAATAGTTCTCCCAAAGTCCAGGAAGAAGTCAAATCCAAACTTCCCTATTATGCTTTGTTCTTCCTGTGTGTATGCCCCCATCATCATCTTCTAAATCTTCCAATATCTTCCTAGTTCCATGGGGTAACAGCACATTTCGTGCCTCAAAGAAGGGGTGGATTATACCAGTGAGAGCTAATGGATGAATTCATGGCACAAAACATCTGAGATGTTTCTAGAAACTTCAGCAAGAGTGCTGCCTCAGGGAATGAATATAGAATCTTAGGAAATGGTTAACCAAAGACAAGGAAGCATCTAGAAGTGACAGAAGTTATAGTAGGCTCCAGCTCTTCCTTTGCCAACTTTGGTTTCCCACACTTCTAATCCCAGCACTTGGGAGGCAGAGGCAGGAAGGTCTTGAGTTTTAGGGAGGAAACCACAAAGGTCTCAAATAGACACAGAAATAACCCAAATCTCTTCTCTCAAGGAATTTCATTCTCTGGTTTTGAGAACTCAAAGTTACAAAGAGCAGGATTAGCATTGACAAAGACATGGAGAATTCCTGGCGGTTTTGAAGAGCCATGAGCTGATAAGAATAATTCATTTCGACACTACAAATACACAAGCATGAGTAGATGAGATAGCATCTGACAAAATTGCTACAAAATGCCATCAACCAGGAAAACGAGCTGCCGTTTTGTTATTACTTATGGAGTCTGTGTTGGCTATCAGCATGTGAGGGAGGGTATGTTAGGATAAAATG
This sequence comes from Dicrostonyx torquatus, assembly GCA_028555095.1. Classification (NCBI taxonomy): domain Eukaryota; kingdom Metazoa; phylum Chordata; class Mammalia; order Rodentia; family Cricetidae; genus Dicrostonyx; species Dicrostonyx torquatus. The sequence goes on from JAQHUG010000135.1 coordinate 3,347,543, forward strand.
ATAAAATCAGCCCACTATTAAACATAATTTTGGAGGTTTAGTAAGGTTTGAAGCACTACTATTTTAAGCAAGAAATAGAGAAAGTTGAGGAAAAGGGAATAAGGAAACTGATTAAGTGGTAAATACATTGGAAATGAAAATGATAACAGGTTGGATTGCATGGAGGACTGGAGACCGTGTAAATGGGCTTAAAAGTACCCAGGAGATGGCCGGAGAGTGTGACTAAGTGGTGGAGCACTCATCCAGCATGCACAGGGCCCCAAGTTCAATTCCTAATAGCACCAAAAAGGAAAACCACGTGGAGTTGAAGGTGCCCTTAGGGCAATGGTTCTCAACTCTATTGAGAGTGTAGAAAGACTCTTTCACAGGGGTTGCGTATTGGATATCCTGAGATCAGATATTTACATTATGATTCATAACAATAGTAAGATTACATTTATGAAGCGGCAGTGAAACTAAGTTTATGGCGGTGGGTCACTACAGCGTGAGAAATTGTATTAAAGGGTCATAGCGTTTAGAAGGTTGAGAACCACTGTCTTAGGGGATGGTGCCAAGGCATCATTAGAATTTTCAAGAGTTGTAAGAAAAGGCATCCTGAGAGGCTGGTGAAGGTCACTCAGCAGGGGCTCATCCATTGGGAAGAATTCCTGAATGGAAATGTCAAAATGTCGGAAGCATTCTAAGATGAGCTTCATGTGCTCCTTTGATTGTGCAGTCCTTGGATGGACCCAGTGACCCCTCAAGCTCCTAGTTCCTGTATAACTGCAAGACTGGCTTTCACAGTCTTCTTTCCAGCTACCAACCACGCCCAGGGGCCACGGGGTTAGCCCACAGAAAGGAACAAGCAACCCTTTCACTCCTTGTCCCTCACTTGAAGCTGTCCTGTTCAGCTGTGGTTTTTCAGCTCTTTAGTACTTAGGCACTTTTCTTTAGAGCCAGGGCCCCGAGAGGGCGGGAGGGCTGCGACAATGTAGCATCTGTGTGTTGACAGTAACAGCCTGTGGGCCAGCGACCCACTGTCAAATACCCCTGTATCCCCGGTGTGCCGGACCGCACACCTTACTGCCAGGAACCGTGGTTAGCCCCAATGTGCTTTGCCGCCAAATGCCCCTGCCCCCTTCTGTCTCTTCCTATCCTTTTCCCTAATTGACACCCTGGTTCTTTTGCCACATTTGAATAAATACTCACGCAGGATGGTCTGGTCCCACCACTCATCCCACCCACACAGGGACACAACACATCAGTGGGTCGTGACCTAAAAGGAAACAGAGCCCTGGAGGGTGGGGCATGCACCTCTGAGCCGGGCAGCTGGGTTCCCTCCAAAGGGTTTGGCTTTGGAGAGATGTTACTCTTCTTTTTAACAGAGTTGGATTTTATTTATTTCATGGGTTGTTGATTAACACGGGGAGCTGCAATCACTAAATGAGTGGAGCTTATAACATGCTGTTTCAGATGTGTTCAGAAACTTGGAGACGTCGTTTAACTTTTGGAGGGGGGAAAAAAACCCAAACATGTTTTTGTTCTTGGCTCAAGTCAGAGAAGGATATGTGTTTATGAAGGAGGGTGAGGTCCCTATCCTTGGATGACCCCAAAGGAATAGGAACTTCGGTGCAAGCCATGTGCAGGGTACCAATTCAACGTCAGTGACACACCAGAAGCACCTCTCTCTAGGAAAGCTTCTCCTTCAGGGAGATGCCAAGTTTTTGAAGCCCCTCTCTCTTCAGAACCCACTCACAAAGGGAAGCTAGGTTGTGTGATGGAGAGGATGGGAAGCTGAAAACAAAAGAGGCAAGAAAGGGAGCCCTTCAGACACAAAGGAAGCATGGTGAACCTCCCGCCCCTTGTTAGAACACCTGCATTACTGTCGGAGAGGTTAGATTTGGACTGCCCCTTTTTATTCAACACAGGATAGACACGTGATCACAGTGAGCAGAGGGACCAGGGAGCACTCAGAGCTCCTCCTTCCTGGCATCTTCTCCAGCTGTGTGATTTCTCTGAAAAACACAGTGATGCTGAACTCAGAGCGCAGTCTCAAATACTCCTGACAAACCTTAAATCCAGCTTCACTTTGAACTGCTGAACTCTCCTGTTGTTGATACAGATTTTGTTTTTGTTTTGAAGAGGTCTCACTACGCAGCTCTGGCTGGATTTACACTTATGACATACCCCAAGTTAGCTTCACACACTGTGGCAGTCTACCTGCCTAAGACACCAGAGTACCACTCGTGAGTGGAGTGCGATTTAAGTTATTTCCCATTGGTCCTTAGAAAATGGAGAAATCCCAAATTGAGTTTGCTTACATAAACCCTTTGCAAGTGATGGTCTCTAGCTAATACTGTCCCATTAACTATCTGCTCAAAGTCGCCCTGCTCTGAAATGAAATTCACACCGAGGAGGATGCCAAGTGCTTTATCTCACAGCCACACTCACCGGCAGTGTTCCCTTTAAGAAGCTGTCACAGAAGTCCCGGACTTTCTCCACTGTAACTTCTGTGATGGGCAGTGTGTCCCACTTGTCATCCGTAGTTTCATAAATGGCCAGAGCCGGCAGCTGAGACTCCTTTAGTTGGAAGTAGGATATCACCTTTCCGTTCTCCCTTTTGCCGCTGTCTACCAGAATGAAGAGGACCTGTAGTTGGGGAGACATTCAAGAAAAAGGTCCAGCTGACAGCCTGGGGACAACGAGACACTAGTGATGGCTGTCACCACACAGACTGAACTTATGGTCTGCATAACATGATTTTAGTCTAAGTTAAAGCCTGGCATGATGGAGCACACTTAAAATTCTAGCCCTCGAGAGGTGCTGTGGGACAATGGTCTGTACCCTGTCACTTGTATTTTAATAAAATGCTGATTGACCAGTAGCCAGGCAGGAAGTAGAGGTGGGGTGACCAGGCAGGAAATAGAAGCAGGGCAACCAGAACAGGAGAATTCTGGGAAGAGGAAAGAGTCAGTCTGCAGTCGTCATCCAGACACAGAGCAAGCAAGATGTGACTGCCTCACCAAAAAAGGTGCCAAGCCACGTGGCTAACACAGACAAGAATTATGGGTTAATATAAGTTATAGGAGTTAATAAGAAGCCTGGGCTAATAGGCCAATCAGTTTATAATTAATGTAGACCTCTGTGTATTGTTTTGGGACTGAACAGTTATCAGATTAGGCAGGAAAGAAACAGTCAAGAGAGAGGCAGAGGTAGGAGGACCAGGAGTTCAAAGTCACATTTAATTATAGCAAGTCAGCAAGTTTGAGGCTAGCCTTGGCTATGTAAGATCCAGCCCACCCCCTCTCTTATAAACACATTTTGATTAAAATTAAATGATTTTGAAATTTATTTTCATTGCTTTGGTATCTTATTCAAATTTAACTTTAGTTAAATTTATCCTTTAGTTGAATTTAACTATAAGAATTTTGGCCAGTTATGGTGGTTGGTAGGATTTGCTGAAGGAGGAGGAAGAGGAGGCAGGAGGATCATGAGTTTAAGGCCAGCTTGGGCTACACATTATTGGCTGGGCATGGTAGCTTGTGTCTTTAATCCCAGCACTTGAGAGGTGGAGACAGATGGTTCTCTGTGAGTTTGAGGCAAGCCTGGTCTACAAAGCCGGTTTCAGGATAGCTGGGGCTATACAGAGAGACCCTATCTAGAGAAACCAGCCAAACCAAACTAAAACAAAAAATCTAAAACCAAAACAAACCAAATAAACAAAAAGCAAAAAAAAATTAAAAATTGGAATTTGGGGTTGAAGAGATGCCTCAGAGGTTAAGAATACGCCAGGTGGTTGACAACCCCTTGTAACTCTAACTTCAGGAGAGCCAACACTTTATGACAGTCTTTCTGGGCATCTCTACTCCCCCCCCCGGATTAAAAATAAAAACAACAATCTTTAAAAAAGACTTTGGTCTTTGAAGATTGATGACTCCCTAAGCAAGAAAGTCTAGCCTGGTGTTTGAAGCAGAGGATGGGGTTAAGCTTGCTTCTGTCTTCCTAGCTGCATGTTTTGCAACTGAGTTTCTCCGAGACTCAGTTTTCTTCTTTGTAAAAGGCACTGACAGGGGCAGAGATTAAACGGGATGGTGCCTGCAGTAACTGTGGCACATCGCATGCTTTTGGTAAATGTTATTTTGTAGGCATATCTTAAGTACCCCCACTCCAGCGGCTCCCCAGAGTTATGGATAGTGCTCTTCCTTGCTGTATGTGCACTCTTTGAATATAGTAGCTAACAACAAAACCAAACCATTGTAATAACACGTGGCAGCGAAAGCCCTGTTAGCGCATGGGTTGCTTGCTTCTGGAATTCTCCATTCACTACTCTGAGCCCACGGTTGACTGGGTGACTGAAATGTAGAAAAGGAAGCCCCAGATGATCTGGGGAGCTGAGTGGAGGGGTGGTTATTAAGCCACATCTAGCCAAGGTGGAAATCCTTGTGCTCCCCACACCAGGGACCAGTGCTCCCCAAGACAGCTTATGTGATGGCTCTCGTTAGAAAGACCTCTAGTTGGGGTCTGCGATGCAGGGGTAGATGAGGGAGCTGGTTTCAGAAAACAGCACCCAGGAACAGGGAGGGAGAGAAAGGATCATGGTCACTTGAGGTAGGCACGAGGTGCTGTGTAGGTACTCATGTGAGAAGTGATCTCGGCTCTCTGTCCTGGCCCTCAGGGGTTATCATGAGGAAAGAGATGCTGACTAGGCGATGTGGTTTCTGCGTATTTATACTTCCTGTCTCCCACAATGACAATATAAAGTCTCTTCAATTTCCAAAATCTTCACTTCTTGCCTCCCACTCCTTACTCCATATCCTTAAAATCACACAATTTCTTCTTCTCAGCCCCATCTTCCTGTGGTGTTGACCTTTCCCAACTCACCTGTCCCTGGAAGAGCTTAGCTGCCTTCCGGTATCTCTGCATGCTGTCTTCATACTCTGCGGAAGCCTTGTTCATTATCAGGAGCAGATGGGTCTGAACCATGGCGTTAAATAAGCCAGCTGCAATCTGGGAAATTAAAATGTGTTGTAGAAGAAGGATATGAAGAGGGAGAAAGAAGGAGGGAGAGAGGGAGGGAGGGAGAGGGAGGGATAGAGGCACAGAGATATAGAGATAGATATAGATAGATATAGACATACAGAGGGACAGAGATACAGAGAGGCAGAGAGACAGAGGGACAGAGATATAGAGAGGCAGAGGTACAAAGAAATAGAGACACAGAGATACAGAGAGATACAGAGATAGATATAGAGAGACAGACAGAGATACAGAGATACAAAGAGGCAGAGAGACACACAGATGGACAGAGACACAGAGATATATATAGAGATACAGAAAGACAGAGGGACAGAGTTACAAAGAGACAGAGGGACAGAGACACAGAGATACAGAGATAGATACAGAGAGACAGACAGACAGAGATACAAAGAGGCAGAGAGACACACAGATGGACAGAGACACAGAGATATATAGAGAGATACAGAAAGAGGGACAGAGTTACAAAGAGACAGAGGGACAGAGACACAGAGATACAGAGATAGATACAGAGAGACAGACAGACAGAGATACAAAGAGGCAGAGAGACACACAGATGGACAGAGACACAGATATAGAGAGATACAGAAAGGCAGAGGGGCAGAGATACAGAGATATGCCAATGCAGTGAACAGAATAACATAAATGCAAATAACCTCTAAGATGGCTCTTAAAAGTTTGACCACCTTGAATGTGGTAAAAATGCATTTATACATGTATAGAATTATCTATATAATTATTGGCTTGGTTCCCAGCATCCATATGATGGCTGACAATTGCCTGTAACTCCAGTTCCAGAGGATCTGATACCCTCTTCTGGCATCCTCCGGCTCATGCACACATGTGGTACACATATATTACTCAAGCACATATGCAGATACATAAAATAAATATCCTTTTTTAAAAAGTACAATTATCTGGGAGCTGGAGAGACAGTTTAGGGGTTGAGATCATGTACTGTCTTTGCACAGGACCTGGCTCTCCTTCCAGCACCCATGCTGAGTGGCTTACAACTGACTTTACTTTCAGCTTCAGGGGATTTGGAACCCTCTTCCGGCTTCTGCAAGAGACTGGCATGCATACGGTGCACAGTGCACATATGGACAAACAACATGAACATAGTTAAAAACAATAAAAATGCAACTTAAAACTAAGTGCAACTATTCGGTTTTCAGACAACTGTGTCATCCCGCTACCCCTCACTAAACATAGCGAAACTGTGTAGCTGAAAGGACAGCGGTGGGCTTGACAGGAAGTACAAGGTTAAGCCGTAAAATGCACAACTCTTAGTCACACCCGTCACTCTGGGGGCAGCCAGCCCAGTGTGGAGCTGTCAGGGAACCCTAAGGCTGGATTTATATGACAGGAGCAGCCCCGAGGACGGATTTACACAGCGACAGCAGCCCTACAGCAGGGACAGTTTGCTGGCCGCACTAGTGACCCTTCTTCCAACTAGCCTCTTCAGCCCCGGTGAAGCCTGCAGATGACATCACCCTAGCAAATGCCTGCAATCTCTCCAGAGACATCCAGCCACTCCTTGCCCACTGGCTGACCCCTAGGAACTGGGTGAGCTTTTCTAGTGCAGCTGGCCACAGAGGAACCGCAGGAAAGGCAATGTGGCCAGATGAAGTATTCCCACAGACGTTGTCTTGGACCTTATCAATGGGTTTGGCTTACATTGAGGACAAGGGGTGGGAAATAATTGATTCTTGTTATAATAGTCTTTGTAGTTAGAGTTAACAGATTCATGATACTTCAATTCAGGGTGGCACCCACTCTTGTAAAGCGGAGAAATTCCTGGGAAGAGTCGAGAGAGGAGAGCTAAGGAGTCAGAAGGCAGAACTTTCTTTACCGAAGGGATGGGAGCACAGAAGCAGCTGGTGTTTCGTCTCAGCAGGCACAGGCTGGTTTGCACAGCAAAGCCACACAGAGTGTGTAGGTTAGATGTACATGCAGGAGCAGAGCATGACTGTGACTTTCTGCCCAGTCTTTCTAAGACAAATATTTGTACCAGCGTGAACAAAAACTAGCAGTTGTTGAGGGGGCAGCTCCAAACGAGAAGGGATTACTTCTGAGATGTGAAAGTCCTAATAAAAATTAAGCACGCTTCTCTAAAGAGATTCTTTCCTGACTTTCTCTTGATGGGATTGGCTGTCCCTAATAATGTGGAATTTGAGAAAGACACAAAGTTAATCTGTAAGGTGAGCGCTGGGCCAGGCCTAAGAACTCAGGGATTTGTGTCCTTGCCCTGCATCTAGGACACTGTGCCACCATGGTCATGTGCACAGGGAACACTAGGCCCTTGCCCTGCACCTAGGACACTATGACACCATGGTCATGGGCACAGGGAACACTCAGCCATCTTTTCTGAGTCCACATGCAGTTCTGTGTGTAGGCACAGCAGAGACAGGAGTGAATCTCTAGGTAAAGAAAGCTATGATAGCTACTCCTGAGAGGCTTCACCATTGGATTTAGAGTCACCTAGGAGATACACTCTGGTCATGCCTGTGAGGGTGTTTCCAGAGGGGCTTGAAGAGAGAAGAGCCACCATGAAGGTGAGTAGAACAAACCAATGGGCTTCAGTCCTGGCTAGAATAAAACAAAACAAAACAACAATAACAACAACAAAACTAGGGAGAAAGTGATCTGAGAACCAGTATCCATCTCTCTGCTTCTTGGCTATGGATGCTTTTGACCAGCTGTTTCACATTCCTGACTGCACACCTTCTCACCACGATGGACTCTGTCCCCTCAGACTGTGAGCCAAAGTAAGCCTTTCCCTCCCTAAGCTGTCTTTGTAGCAGCGACAAGAAAAGCAATGAATAAAAACAACCTTCTTGGTCCTAGCTTGAGAAAGGGGATTTAGCAACTATCTCAGCACCAGTGACCTTCACAGAGCACACTCACATGAGACTCCAGATTCTGAAGGTTTTGATTCAGATACCTTCACTTTGCATTCTGGGCTTTTTTTTCTTATGAGTTGTGTTGTAGGTCTTTATTATGTAGCTTTGCTGCATCCGTTTCTCTCTTTGTTGAATAGGGAGGGATGCATCTATCGATCTTAAAGGGCTAGTAAGGCTATCAACAGAAACAGCATGCTAGGTGTTTGGTGATGGACACTAACAGTGGAAAGAACATATCCTGTGGGGGCCAGGACCCTCTGTGACACAGGAACAAAGAGGACTGGTCATAAGGAATCAGTGTTTACCAGAGGGTTGTACTCTGTCACCCAGTGGAGGCCATGCACGTGAATGAATTGCTTCAACTTGGCGGCATCTAAGCTGTCAATGTCTTTAGCATCCAAATGCAGTTTCTCATTATCAACCTGGGGAAAGGAAATAAGACACAATAAAGGACCGAGTGGCCCCTGCAGCATCCTTTGAGATTATTGGTAAACGGAATTTGACTATAAGGCTATGACGGGCACTGAGCACAGCTCCAAAGACAGGACAGAAGTTTCCTACCCTTGGTGACACTTTTCTCTACTTGTCTTTTAAAGGCTATTTTTTATGTAAAATAATCGCTGATATATTGAATTATGCATTTTCCATCCGTGCAGCTGTTCTAAATTCCATTCTCTTAACCTCTGGCTTAGTTTTCATTTAGTTACTTCCCATTATTCCTTTTTTTTCTTCCTTTGGTTGGGAAGTTGTTCCCTTTAAAGACTGCCATTATGTAACCCATAGCTTTTGCTACCAGAACCCAATATTAGTTGACAGAATGCCCTGTTGAACCTTACAACATACACACAAAGATTAAAAAAAAAAACTGAAAAAAATTCCTAGATTATTTTAAGTAAATTAAACTTATGAAATAATAAATGCCAACATATAGAAAATGTACTTCTAAATTAGAATCTTGTGGTGGGGAGCAAAACCTACCCAAACCACTGGATGTCTTAAAATGTCAAATACTAGCTGTCAATATAGCCCAGTGGTAGAGTGCTTGCTTGCTTACTGTGTGTGAGTTCCTAGGTTCAATTCCCAGCAGCAAACACACAGAAATGGGACTGGAGATGTGGCAGCTGGCAGAAGGCTTGCCCAGCTTACAGGAAGCCCTAGGTCTCATCTCCAGCACTACATGAAATAGACATGTTGATTCCTGTAACCCCAGCATTCTGGAAGGAAAGACCGGAGGATCAGAAACTCAAGGTGCCTCTGCTGCACAGAGTCTGAAGTGGGTGAGAGGTGGGTGAAGACCCCTGACACACACATGCAATTCTGTTAAAGTCCAAAACGCTCAGTAGGAACTCTGAGGAGAAGATGTACGGACAATAGAGTTTCTGTGGACTTTGTTCAGCTC
>JAQHUG010000135.1:3361812-3388824 GCA_028555095.1 Dicrostonyx torquatus
AGTGCTGGGATCGAATGCATGCGCCCACCACTGCCTGGCAGGAATAGTATTCTTCTCTTCATAGTTTGTGAGATTATAATAGTGCCTACCGTGGACATAGTTCTACACACAGAGACACAGATATGCAGATGGACAGACAGACAGATAGGCACACACACACAAACACATGAAAATAATCCAACTTTGGAAAAGCTGCAAGTAATAAAATGTGGATCTGAGTTGGAAGAAAATCCCAGGAAGTTTGGCATAGGTGCATGTTTCCCAGTGTAAAATAAAAAGATCTCATTTTTTCTTTATTAAAGTTATCCTGAACTCCTGAACAATAATCCCTATTAAGATATGTACCAAAGTTTGGAAATGTAAACCGAGAAAAAGTGTTTATGCAACAGCTGGCCTGAAAAGTCTCCAGCCTTTCCCAGCACTGCTAGTGAAGAGGCAGAACACCAGCCTGTTTGCTTTCTGGCACGGCACATAAATTTGGCCCACTGAAGTCCCAAGGCCTTGCTCAGAGGAGAGCTGTCACTAGCGGTTCAGCGTAAAACAGAGGCTAAGGAAGGGTCCTAGGAGAACCACCAACAGGGCTTTATAAAGAATACATTGTGAGCAGAGTTCACGCTACTGTCAGGTCTGCTTAGTGCCTCTTTGGGGCTGGCTTTGAATTCCTGGTCCTCCTGCCTGAGACTCCTGAGTGCCGGCATCACAGGGCTGCATTGCCGAGCTTTTCTTTATTCTCCATCACTGCTCCTCCACAGCAGACCTTCTCTATCTCTTTAAAAATACGTGTATGGTTATTTTGCCTACATGTATGTGTGCCACATGTGTGCCTGAGGTCTGGGGAGGGGAGAAGAAGGCGTCAGAACCTCTGGAACTGGAGTTGAGAGGTGCCACTGGGATGCTGGCAATCAAACCCCGGTCCTCTGCAAGAGCATCCAGTGCTCTTACCCTCTGACCACCTCTCCATCCCTACAGACTCACATAGTCTATTTCGCTGAGCTATCAAGAGCTCTTGCTTCTCACATCTCTGCCTAATAATCCATCTTAGTCTTTTTTTTCCAAAATAATCCTGCTAAATCTCATTTCTGTCCACGTTACTCTCCCGATCCGAAGGCTTTGGGGACTTTCTGGTGCCAATCAAATTAAGTACAAATACAGAACACGGGCACTGTGGTTTTAGCACAAATGTGTTCTAATAAAACTTCCCTGTCTTATTTTCCTTTTTCTGTAACACGTACCTTGGGATCCAGTCAAGCTGGCTTCATGGATTCCATCCACCTTCAGTTTTCCTCCTCTCGCCCCGTTTCTCCACTCGAGTGCCCAGCTTTAGCATATTCTTCCTTGTCGAGTGTCTCTTTTCTATTATTTTTCTGGATTTCCACACTATTTTCATTCTCCTAACACTACTTACAATGTTTTCTTTTTTGAGACAGAGTTTCATTATGTAGCTCTGGCTGCCCTAGAACTCACTATGTAGACCAGGCTAGCCTCTAACTCACCTGCCTGCCTCTGCCTCCCAAGGGCTGGAATAAAGGGTGAGCACCACATGATCTGGCTTTAGAGTGATTTTTCTATTGGTCTATTGGCTATAATTTTGCCTACATTTTAAGTTCTGAGAACAGAGTGTATATTCAATATGTTTCTATTATCAATATTTTACACACGGGTTGTCTAATAAAATGTTTGCTAAACATAGGCCAACTTCTCAACACACACACACACACACGCACGTGTGTGTATTTATGGAGTATAAAACTCCTATTTTTTCTTTCTTTCTATTTCTCTGCCTTGTCCCCTGTGTGTGTGTATATATGTGTGCATGCATATGTGTAATTTCAGTGCTTAGTATGCCCCCGTGTGTATGTATGTGTGCATGCATGCATGCATGTGTGTAACTTCAGTGCTTAGTATGACCTTAGAGATAATATGGTCAGACCTTTTATTTTATAGATGTAAGAACTGAAGTTAACAGACCCTAAGTGGCTCACTCACCCTCTCTGCCTGGTAAGGGACCTAGCAGGTCCGCTAGTCCCACACCTTGGCTCTGCATTCCTGTCCTCCGTGTACCCCAGCCCAGCACCTGTCTTATAGAGTGATCTGAGTCACTATCCTTGTCAGCTACGTCCCTGGATTTGACACCAGCAACAGTGTTAAAGACAGAATTCTGTCCCGCCTCACAAGGGAAAACCAGGAGAAGGCTGGAGCTGCCCACCCAGCTTACCATTCGGAAGAGGCAGATGCTGTTTCCGGTGATGTTGTAGTGGGCCAGAACCTCAGAGCTGTTGCTCATTCCAAATGATACGTCTTGGAACTGTTGTGCCATGCTGCTGAATATGGGCACTATTGGAGTGTCTAAATCCTGTAGCAAAACAAACATACAACAACAGAGAGAGGGGAGAGAGAGAGAGGAGAGAGAGAGAGAGAGAGAGAGAGAGAGAGAGAGAGAGAGAGAGAGAGAAGAGACACGGAAGAAAAATATGCACATGCCAGAAATTGCAGGCTTGATTTGGCCCTAGTAAAACAAAAGTTACTCGTATGCGTGCGGGTTATACTTGCAGGAGTATTTTTTTAGTTTCCCAGGCTGTGGAGTTTATAGGTCGTTATGATAATTGTGTCTATTCCTGGGATTTTGTGCGGCCTTATCATACAGCCTGAATTCTACTAGTAGTGGGCCAAAGCCTTGGCGTCCAGAGGTCTGTGAAATTGGGCTATACAGCCACTCATATACCGAGGGAGGCAAACCTTTTGGGAACAGTTTGTGGAGGAACAGGGCGATGCAAAATTAAGAAGCAGGTGCTTAGCACGGTCACTGGGATCGGGTCCTGTTCTCCCAAGGGTCCTTCAGATTGTGCATGAAGGTACTCACTGGTCCACGCATCTATGGTACCCCAGGCCTGCACTTAGGGAGCCGGGAAGCCACTCATCAGTGATGGCAGCTGTCCTCCTCCCCGACACTGGCACCATCTTCCGTGCAGTGTTAGGATGCTCGTCTGCAGACGCTCTAGGCAGTGCATGAGAGTATGCCCCATTTTCCCTGCACCTCACTGAGCTAAAGGGTGTGTGCAAGGAGAAGGGAAAATTGATATTCTTGAATATGGGACCAACGAGACAGAGTTGGCAACTTGCTCTTTTGAAAGGAAAAGTGTAATTCATTTAGAAGCTGTGGATCTTTGTTGACTGGCTCTCTAATTTCTAATCTTTTTAATAGAATTTCTCAAGGACCCAATGTCGCCATCTGGTGGCTATTTATGTTACTGCACCCTTCCAGTTCCCTCTTCTTTTTTGTGGTAGGGTGACTGTGTATTGGGATTGAGGTCTGAGGTAAGAAAATAGGGCTGGGTCAGCTCTGAGGATTGCCAGGTGCTATCAGGGGAGAGAGATGGAAAAGCTAGAGTGAGAGTCTCTCTTTTATGGCTGTCTGCATTACCCAACAGCCAGTACGTGAGTGACCACTTCACTTTCCTTTGTATTCAAAGAGGGCAAGAAAGATCAATGAGGATCTGTCTATTTGGTTCAGCACAGCCTGTGGAAAGTTTTTTCAGGTCATAGAAAAAGATATATTTAGCCTATCTTTCTTGCTAGTCCCATTAGAGCATATATATTCCCATTACGTCACTACTCAGAAGGTTGAGGCAGGAGGATTGTGGGTTTGAGGGAAGCAGAGAGTTCCAGGCCAGCTTGAGTTATGAGACCTTATTGCAAATACATCACAGAAATAAGTTTAGAAGTGCATGTGCATTCACTCCTGCCTGATGATGGGCACCACAGGTGCGGTTGAGGCTATTCAGGACAGTGGTGAGGGATGACGGAGGCTGACTTCCTGCAGACACCACTTTGTGCCCATAGAAAAGAAGACCCAGTCAGGAGACTTAGAGATCCTGAGGCAGGTCCAAGGAAGACCTGATGTATAGGGCAGGCTGTTTGTCTCAGAAGACAGGCCACAAGCAGAGTCTGAGAGGTCTTGCTTCCGGATCAGTGTCCCTAACCGAGCAGATCACTCTCGTGGCTACCCTAAGAGAGAACGCCTGACCATGGAGTAGAGCAGGCAGCATGTTTGCTTCCACGAACCTGGAAGAAGCCTATGACGGCGACTTCAGCAGCGCTGATAAATTCCTCGGTATCTGGGATGTCTGTGAGCCATATGGGTTCCTGGGTAGTGCTGAGACCATCTGCAGTAGGACAAATGGGTGGAGATGCCAGGCAACACACACTCAGAAACTTCTGGAAAAGTTTCTAGGCTCGAATTAAAATACCCAGAGGATTTTCATTATCCCCTCTCTCTTCTTATGACACGCTTCCTTATGGCAACCAAACTGTCAACCCCTCCCCACCCCCGCGCTTTCTTTGGTTTTTATATATTTTACCTGAGGCCTCTTCAGTATCTGCTGTGACTTCCGGGACCAGCCCACACATGAGGATAAATGAAAGGAGTAGGCGTCTGGACCTGGAGATTCTCATTATTCTCCTGTTCCAACCCTCGAGGTTGAGTTTGGGGGTGCAGATCCAGGAGAGCCCAGTGTAGTGAAATGGCCGTGGGTTATTAGCGCTGTGGGAATTGTACAGCTGACTCCAGGGGAGCCTTCCCCTTCTGTGATAAATGTCTCAAAGTGGCAGGGCTTTGGAACGTATCCAACCAGGAGAAAGACAGCTTAGTTCATTTATTTAATAAAAAAAAACAAAAAAGTACTCTGTGCCTCTTAATAATTTAAAGAGGAAGCTACAAATACGGCTGTAAGCTGATCCAGTATCTCCCAGCTCACACTGTGGACAGGAGAGGTGGGCACAAATTATCGATGATTTGAATATGAAACACAGAGTGGTGAGACATGGGAAAATTCCCAGGCCGGTGTGAGAGAGATGATGAACGCTTGGGGCAAATAGGGCTTGATGAAGGATGTCTGCCTGCAAGTATAAGCAGAGCCCCGGGTGAATGCGGTCACCTAGACATCAAGATGTGTGATGGATGCATATGGCCTTTATAGGCCAAGACAAAATAGTATAGATGGCAATAGCAACTTCAGAGGAGGCAGGGTCTGTTTTGGTTTATCCCAATCTGAGGGTACAGTCGATCACGGCGAGAAAGGCGTGTTGGCAGGAACGCGAGGTCACGCTGCATCCACAGTCGGAAGCGGAGATGGTACTGAGCTCGCTCTCTGAGGCTCATTCAGCCCAGGATCCCAGCATGGAGAGATACTACTCCTGGGCAGGGTGAGATGTCCCACCACAGTGAACTCAGTCTAGAAGCGCCCGCGGATGTGCCTAGAGGCCTTTCTCCTGGCTGGTTCTAGATTCTGTTGAGCTGACAATATGAACAAGAGATCTTGTGGGAAGAAAGAAAGTCTAGACGTGAAAGTAGAATATGAGCAGGCATTAGTCACTGAGAATTACGGGAAGGAAGAGAGGGATCGATGTCAAGGCCATCTTGCCACAGGCCTTTATGTAATGGACTCAAGCAGCATAGGCATTTCTTCACTCATGGAGATGTTAAGAGCCCATGGGAGAGTCCCAAGCAGGAGCCAGTGTTGGATCTGGCCCACAAATCAAGTCTGAGACTTCTACAGGTAGTGGGGCGTCTCAATCTTAGATGAAGGACCCTAAGAAAATATTATATAATAAATGAAATTTAGAGTGGTCACTCTGGGTTACCTATGCTCATTGGCCATTATATTGTAACAACCTGTTGGCAAGGATGTATATGTGTGCCCTGTACTGCAGATCTTACCAATGCTCCCATCTGTAAGATGACTTAAGATGCAAGCCTTCTGGTACCATATTTGTTTCAAGGAAAAACAAGGGGAAATGAGGTTCTCAGTCACACGAATAGTTACTTTATTCTTTTTCCTTTTGTGTTGTGTACAGTGTCTCCCACGAAAGAAGAGCCCCCACTGAGTCATTGAACCAGAACCCAGTGGCAAGAACAAGCTTCTGAACAGAAGGCAAAGGAGCCATTCATGATAGCTTGCCTGTTCCCTGGCATTCAACATCAGAAGAAAAGGGAGTGACTCTAAATGAGACAGAGAACTCCGGAACTCTGGCCCTGCTGAGGGGAAGGAAGTCTGAGGGAACACGCTGAGGGTAAAGCCTAGGTCTTAAGTCTCATCTGTGGGGACACGCTTTAAGAATGGAGTAAGAGAAAACATATCAGTGAGGAGGCTGTGTGTGTGGATCCAGCTGTGAACAGGGAGGAAGGAGGGAGGCCATGATTGACACTGCTGGGAGATTCCTTCCGGTGGGGAAGGTAGCAGAGGAATGGACAGGCGCTCTCATTCTGTCCAATCCTTCTTAATGGCCAGGTTCCATTCCCAGGTGAGGTGGTCCTGCTTGTCATCGTCCGTGAAGAAGGACTTGTTGTGGTAAGTGCCTCGGGCTAACATGCCCTTGGGAGCCTCCTCTACCGGAGTGAGGAACTCGTACTCCTCTGGGCGGGGCCCATAGCTGCCAACCATGAATGTAGCTTTATCCACTAGGAGGAAAGAACGGTCCGTTAGTGTGAGACTCGGGCAACAGAAAAACAAGCTGAAAATGGGGGATCCGAGAGCATAGCTTACACGGGTGTAAGTCCAAAGCAACAGTGCCCAACCCTGGCCAAACAGCAATTTCCCTGGGGCATTTTTTTCCCCCTTAAAACTAAGCCAGGTGTGCATGACTGCATTTCTGGAACCAGGAAGGTTGAGTCAGGAATTCACCACCAAGTTTGGCTGTATGCACAGGATCTTGTCTTAAAGACCAAATAATCCCTCCGGACAGATATAGTCAAGCATTCTAAAACCCAAAATTCCTTTAAGAAAATGTGATTCACTTTGCCATCCCCCATAATGGAGACCAAGATTCAGTAATCTGTGAGTGCCAAAAACCAGTCTTTTAAAAAAAAAAATCAGAGTCGATTCTGATGAGGAAGTCAGAGTATTAATAACTAAAGTCAGTGGAGGTGGAAGTGAAGCCTACATACAGGGCCACAGCAGACTGAACGACTAAAAACGGGCAGACAGTCAGGTCTCAGTCTCCCTCGGAGCTCCCCAGCTCTGCAGCACGTGGGGCTATCTTTCTTCCTCTATATAATGGACTTTAAGGACCCCTTGTCTGAAATCATTCTAAGGACATCTTAGTTGCTGGGGGTTACCGTACCATTTGGTGGTCAGAATAGGTAGAATTTAGGAACTCAAATGTGAGATGGGAGGGGTCAATTGAAGAACCGGTTTGAGGGGACTGCTGGGTCTGGGTTCAGAACACCTGGACTTGAGAAGCTGAACCGGCAGGGACTAGCTCCGGGCAGGGTACAGCTGGCCTTGTAATTGCTGCTGGCCGGTGTGACTCAGCACAGCCTCTGGGCTCAAAGGAAATAGCAAATGGAGCTGGGTTTTCATGAGACCAGATATTAGCAAGGCAGTCAATGTTTCTCAGGTCCTTAATCTTCTCTGGAATTGAATAGACTGATTTTTCTGTCCTGAACTCAAATCGGATAGTAATTTCTCCTGGCTCCTCTGTTGATTTGGGAGACTGGGCTATGTTATCTTGTGTACAGGCCTGGTGCAGAAAGCAAGACTGGTCAGGAAGGCGTGTGCATGTGTCTGGATTACGTTCCTCTGAGGCTCACCCCAACACACAGTTCTTGGGCAGGTCTTTCTTGTCTTTCTGTCATGGCTTTACTGTAGACTGTTTGTGCTTTTGAATATTTGGTGTGTGTATGAATGTGTGTGTGCATGTGTGTGTCTCTGTGCACATGTGCGTGCGCGCATATGACAGAAGTTGACCTTAGGTGTTCTTCCCAGGTAATATCTGCGTTTTGTTTGAGACGGGACTTTCTCACCACTTAATCTCTGCTGGCTGTCTGGTGATGCCCAGGGGCCCCCCAGTCTCTGCTTTCCAGGCTGGGATTACAAACACATGCCACTATGCTGGCTTCCTTCCAGTTGTTCTCAGGCCTCAAACTTGGGTCTTCATGCAAACCCTTTACTAAGCGGCTTATTTCTTCCACTTCTACACCTCTGACGAGCACTTTATGACCTTTGCTTCAGTTCATCTTGGTGACCCTCCTCGTGTATGAATGAGTAACAAACTTGAATTCTGGATTCTGAATGCTGAAGGCCAGTGGGTTGCCTTACCCGAACCTGGCATCCTAAATGCTGGTCTCAACGTCTAGGCCTGACGTACCTGCGTAACTTTGCCTAGAGTGGGCCGTGCCATCTGCCTAAGTGTTCCATCCAGATCTTGGAAGCTTATAACCAAAGGTTGTCCAAAGCCTGGGGCAGAAATACCAGTGAGAAGTCTGGGACACTCTTACCTTTCATCCCAGTTCGGTACGTGTGCTGAACATACTTCAGGCCCGACACAATATCCCTGTTCACCTGTGGGTCACAAGTCCCAGACAATTTAGATTAAAGACCCTTTCTGTTTTTTTTTTTTCCTAATTTTCCCTGCCCATCCCATTTAGTTAAACAGTTTGAGTGCTCCTGTATTACGTCAGTGTGTTTCAGGAAGTGGAGAGACCCAACCACAAGACTTCATGTTGCCAACACATGTTTAATCACTGACTAGGTACTATTTCTTGATTTAATTGCTTTTGGGGAGGATGCTAATTAAAACATTGTCTCAGTATTCTTCACCATATCTCTCCCTCCTTAGTGGCTTGAGAAATAATTTCTAGCCCTCTCTCCTTAATGCTACTAGCAAAACCACTGTCCTGGTCTCAGGGAAGGTTATGAAAATACCAATGGAAAATTTGATGTAAGTCTGTGGACTCCATATCCCCAGCAATGATCCACCTCGCCTATGAAAAACAAACAGCAGGCAAAAAAAAGCGGTAATGGAAAGTCAGGCCTGGGGGAAGCTGTATAACTGAGATGGGAATCTAAAGGGAAGGCTGCGGTCACACCAAAACACCCACCCCATAAATAATGGATGAAGCCCACTGGTACCCGGCAGGCACTTATAGGTTCTCTCCCCCACGTATGTTATCTAAGACACTGCTGTTTTCCCTAGATACTCAGTGAAAATCCACGAGAAGGAATGGAGTTGCAGGCAGCCTGGCATTTTGTTTTCCATGACTCATTGTACCTGGGCCTGAACTGGGCTGCCCATGAGTTTTTCACAGTGGTCATGTCTATGCAAACAAGCTAAAGAGTGAGCCCAAGGGCTTGGGGAAACTTTCACCAGCAGAAAAATTAAAGCACCTTCAATAATTCTCCCTGTCAATAATTTTGTCTCTCTCTGTACATATGGAGAGCGCAATAGTTAAAACCAACTATCTAGGGCTGTCATTCATTCTCTTGATGGTGAAATAGATAAGTGTGAATTTCGTCACCTCGGTGCTCCGTAGAGAAACTGCTTCATAGAAACATATTTAGGGAAGAAAACAGATGGATATTTAAATAGTACTGTCTTCTGCCCATGCCCCCTCTCCACTGGACCTCCCAACTCCCAAAGCAAGAAGTTTTGGTTACAGGACACTGAAGACTGTGGAAGTCAGAGGTACTTCATGTCCTTAAGAGGCAGAGTACAGGGGTGGGGACCTAAAGAATCACCACCCTAGGTCAAAGAAGGTCAGGGTTCTAGGGCATTGTCAACTTCAGGATAAGAAATAGAACATGGAGAGAAACAGACTGCTGGAGGTTTGTAGGTAACTAGTATTATAAGTGCGCTTTCCTTGAATGTTTGCCATGAAATGTCAGGAAAGATTTAAACTGCTTTTTAATTGCTCCTTACTGTGATCTGGGCTCCTTCTAACTGCAGCCCCAAGCAGGGACAAGCTAAAGGTTGAATCACCTTTGCTTGGGTAACAGAGAGAGTGATATTGATCTTGACAGAAACCAGGGCAAACCAGAAGTGGGCTGGACTCGAAGGTCCCTCTGTGTCTTGATGCACAGCCCTGACAGCTCTAGACTTACCTATACTCATTGGCCTCCCCTAATCTTCTCATTCAGTCAAAATCTACTGGTTGGATCCATTTGTAAACCCAAGTTTCCTAAGCTAACAGCACAATAGTGCAAACGATTAACCACCGGACGGATGGGAAGCGGTTCTAGGTGCTATAAATACGAGGCTTTCCCAGCATCCCAGGAGCTCTGGTAATGAAGAGAATGGCAGGAAGCAACGCCATCCACAGTTCAAGCGATGGCTGTGTAGGTGTTAACAAATATTTACAGGATGGAGAAGACCTTAAGCATTTTAGCATGCGGTAGAGAGTGGCTGTCTGGCCACCTTGAATCATATCCTGCACCCAGGAGAAAGGTGGGCCCAGTGTGCCCACAGAGAGAGCAGATGGAGAGCCTCCTGGTGGAGCCCTGGGGAACATGACTGAGTGGGAATTGGTGGCAGCCAAAGCAAGCAAACCCTGGAATGCAAAACAGTATGTCTCTCACTTATTTACTTCCAAGGTCTAGGTTATTTTTCCGGGAACTGTAGTTACCCACTGAGATGTATGTCTATTCATGAGCTGTGAGCTTCCTTCTGGCTTAGTTTTGCTAGATTATCTGCTCACCTGCTTACAAATGCACTGGAATTCCTAGCCACTCTGTAAGGGCCATGGTTCCTGGATCTGAAGGATAACTGAGTAGTTGGAGCATCCTGTTTTCTTTTTTTGGTTTTTTGAGACAGGGTTTCTCTGTGGCTTTGGAGCCTGTCCTGGAACTAGCTCTTGTAGACCAGGTTGGTCTCGAACTCACAGAGATCCGCCTGCCTCTGCCTCCCGAGTGCTGGGATTAAAGGCGTGCGCCACCACCGCCCGGCTTTCTTCTCCTTTTCAATAAGCCCTTTATTTGTAACCGATATCCACAAAGACTTTGTAAATGGTAGCATTTACAAAGCTGTGTGACGTAGTAGAAGGAAGAGGCACACACTTTCGGCTTGCCCCTGGTTGCTTAGGTTGTGTAAGGGGGAAATGGCACAACGCATGATAGTATGTGCCTCGTGGAAGTGTCAGGGCACTGAGAGAGGGTGGTGGAGGATGGAGAGGCTGAGGTGTCCTGGAGGGGAAAGATTCGGGAAGCTAGGGCGGATCCCCACAGGAAGAGCTCAGAGGTGAGAGCAGGTTATTTCAGACCCAAGCTGGGAGAAGGAGGGCAGCAGCCACCACCACCAAAATCAATAGTGACAACAAGAGCGTACCCACGCGACCACGTGAGAGACGGAAAGTTAAGAGCGCATGTGGCGGACACTTACTTTGAAGTTAATTTTGACTCTGTATTCAATACCTTCCTTTAGCACAAATGTTTCCTTTTTGAGGGCTTCAAGGTCACCTACAGAAGAGGGTTTAGAAAGTTAATATCCTCCGGAGCTGCTACATAAAGAATGAAAGCCAAGGTTCAGAGCCTTCTGCTGGGACCTTCTGGGTTGCATGATTCCAAAGGATTTTAATTCAGATAGCATGTGAGATTAGTGTACACACACACACACACACACACACACACACACGCACACACACACACACCTATACTGCCTGGAATCTTAGAGTTCAGTCATTAAAAAAAAACCATAGTAACATGGTAAAGACTTTTCCTAACAGTTTGAGGCCAATGCCAAAAGTATACAAACTTTATAATTAGTTGTGAAGATAAATCTTTTTCCCCATAACTTCCAATTAGTCCTGATAAAGATAAATACTTTTTTATTATTGTCAGTAACAAAAACGTGTCAATCAACTGACCACCCTAAGGAAAGTGAGTTAATATTCTCTCTATTGCAAACTTCATGTATATCCATAGCCAGATGAAGAGTGAATGGTTCTCTTAAAGAAATATGAGAAAAAAATACATAAGAGCATGCATCAGCTATTGGCTTTCATAAAATTCATATGCCTTCATTAGATTTTCCCTCCATCAATTCATATCACTGATATTATTGCTATTGCCACTTTGTAATATATGCTATATTCTAGCTTTAAAAACCGCTTTTAATTTTTATACTTATTTAACTAGGTTCTCATTTTGAGCGTATTGGACTCACATTTACAATGTCACATCTTCTTATTTTCCTTAAGGAAGGTCATTTAAATTGTAACAGCTTTAGGGTTCATGATCCTGAGGGTTGTCTTTAAACCCTGGGCCCTGCTTAGCAAGGCTGTGATGCTTTGCTCTTGCCCCATACATTCCTTATAGCTCAGTTGCATGGCATGTACGTGTGTGTGTGCACATGCATATGTATGTATGTATGTGCGGATGTACAAGTCTCTGTGTGTATGCGTGCACATGTATGTGTGTATGTCTCTGTGTGTGCACATGTGTGTCTGTACATGTGTGTGTTTCACACAGCTTTGGATAAGGATTTCACTCACAAGCACTATTACATGGCTTCAGCTCAGCCCCAGCTTTCTTCCCTAGGACAGAAAACCAGATTGAGGGTTTCAAAGACAAGAGTTTCCAGATGGTTACTTCCCAGCTGACACTTGTACCTGGCCACACGGCAGAGGGCTGAGTCTGGGTGAGAGACAGCCTGTTTCTGTCCTGGAGAGATGCGGCAATGTGGGGCCGTGAGAGTGTGTGTGCATATGTGTGTGTGTGTGCGCATGTGTGTGCGTGTGTGTGCGCGCGTGTGTGTGTCTGTGTGCGCGCGCGCATGCGTGTGTGTGCGCCTGCGTGTGGTGTCTGCTCTACTGATTTCAGTTGCACAGGAAGCCGTCTTCTCAGGCCCTGATTTCCTCCCTCTGACAGAAGAATCCATATAAGGTAAAGTGCACATGGCCCGTGAGAGGGAAGTTCCTGCCTTGAGCTGACAGCCCTAGAGCGGTGCTTTCCTTTGCTTCCTTGAAGCTTTGAACCTGGCAGCAGCCTTTCCCCTTGCAGATCTACCTTTGATGCCCCGGATTTGGCTTCTGACTGCTTTCTCACCCCCTAGCAGGCGCCTATGTCCCCATGAAGCCCACCTCCCCTGTCTAGGCCCATCTCCTTGAGACCTGCCTAAGGAAAGAGCACAAAGGGGGAAATGAACACTTTTGTTTGTTTGTTCTTCGTAGGAGAACTTGTGTATGGCAGGGAACTTTAAGCTTTGGGTGTGTGGAGCAGGGGAGTGTCTATTGTTATTCAGGAGGTCTTGGGGTGTTCCTCCCCTCAGACCATAGCTGGGAGAGGATTACCATCTGAAAACTGCAAGCCTAGGCGGGCACACTGCGTGCCAACATTTCCATCCACAGTCTTTCCTGCGGGAGCAGCTGCTGCTCCTTTCACGTGGAAACACAGATAGGCAGTAAGTGCCACACAAGTAGACATATCAAAGGGGAGTCACTGGAGGCTGGGGAGGAGGCTCAGTCAGGGACACGCTTGCCATGCAAGCGTGAGGACCTGAGTTTGACCTCCTGACCCCGTGGTAAAAAAGTTTCAAAACTAAATAATCCCTCCAAATAAATAAAGCTGGGCATGGTAGCTCCCGAGAGATGGAGACAGGCAGATCCCTCCCCTGGGGCTCTCTGGCCAGACATACAAGCCCAAGTGAGAGACCATGAGGAATGACACCTGAGGTTAACTTCCGGCCTCTACATGGATGTACACACACGCATTCTGCACTCTTCACATGTTCATGAATTTGGACTCCTAATAGTATGCAAATACACACATGCATATACACACAAAAAGGTGTATAACTCTCAACTGTTCCATTACATTGAGTCTGGATTTTTCATTAAACATGGCAAGCAGTGGACACTCAGAATGCAATGGTTTGCAGACTGATCCCAGCATGTATGTTTCCAAGGGCCACCTTAATGATTTCCCTGTGACATATTAGACCCCTCTGAACAGTAGGGATGTGTTCACTTACCAGTAAGGTCCATGGTGATTGGTCCTGGCGCACTGTCACAAACAAGGCTAAGCCGGGTGACAGTCACGTTAGGGACTGTTGGGTCTGTAGGGTTAAAGAGAAAACATAAGTATATGGAAAGGGCATGTGTGTGGTGTGTAAGGTGTGTGTGTGTGTGTGTGTGTGTGTGTGTGTTTCTAGTTGTGGGTGAGGGAAGAGACTATAAAGAGAAAATGACTTCTCCTCTGTGTGGAGTAACAATAGAAACATCCACTATGCTTAGCTTTGATCCCTATGGAAATGGCAGAAATGTGATCTTTCTACTTCAGGAATTTGCATACTTTTATATCAAGTTGACGCAAGCCAGAGTCGTTTTGGAAGAGTGACCCTCACTTGAGAAAGTGGCGCCACCAGACTGGCACACGGACAAGCCAGTGGTGTATTGTCTTCATTGATGGTTGCTGTAGGAGGGCCTAGCTCGTTATGGATGGTATTTCCCCTGGGCTGTTGCTCGTGGGTGCCATAAGAAAGCAGGCAGAGACCAAAGGTGGTGGTGGCACACACCTTTAACCCCAGCACTCGGGAGGCAGAGGCAGGCAGATCTCTGTGAGTTTGAGGCCAGCCTGGTCTACAGAGTGAATCCCAGGACAACTTGAAAAAATAAAACAAAAAGAAAAGGAAAAGAAAGGAAAAAGAAAGCAAACTGAACAAGCCAGGAGGAGCAGTCTTTGTCCACGACTTTTGCGTCAGTTCCTGCCTCCAGGCGCTCGCCTTGAGTTCCTGGCCCGATTTCCTTTAGTGATAGTTTGTGACTGTGGAAGCATGAACCAGATAAATCAGCCCCTTTATCCCAAGACGCTAACTAAGACACAGACTAATCTTAATTATAAGTCTCAAATATCGAAACACTGTCTATTCGGGCCTTGTCACCATATTTTGTTCTGACAGTGTGTGTGTGTGTGTGTGTGTGTGTGTGTGTGTGTGTGTAACAGAGACAGACACACACACACAAACACACAGACAGAGAAAGAGGACTAGTTAAGAAACACCCCCAAAAGAGATAAGAACCTAGGCGGCTGATGGAGACCAGAATACAATGCAGTTGTGGTCTGAAATGCTAAGTGCTCCTTGTGGGTGAGTAATTTTTGTCTGTCTCACCTGTGACTCTCACACAGTCTCCAGAGAAGACTTAATTATACAGCCCACGACCTTAGACAGCACGAATAAATAGTGCCTCACCCACCTAACCGTGCAGCCCTTGGCTTCCGGCTGTGGGTGACAGCTGAGCATGTCTCACTGGACATGCCAGAGTCAGACTTGCCCTGACCCTCCCCATGCGCACACACCTGCTACCACAGGAGCGTCTCCCAGCAGTGTTTTCTTGTACTTGGTTAGGCTCTCGTCGTCTTTGTCCATCTCCTGCAGCTCCTTCAGGGACTTCTGAGGGGGCGGCTTGTAATTGAGTTTGCTGTCCAGGTCATCGTCTCCCTCCTCCAGCTGTGGCTGTGCATCCTTCTCAGTCATCTTGATTTCTCTTTATTTCAGGGATGGGATGACGGTCCGTTAGCCAGTCGGGTTGCTATTGGTGCCACCCTTGCCTTATTGGAGATCTACACGCATCAGGGATCTTCGAATTGTCCCTCAACCCATTTCATGAAACATGTAACCTTTCCAGCCATTTCTCTGACTTAATTTTTCTTTGTAGAAACAAAATTATAGGAATAATCTCAAAGGTGACACCTGGGGAAACACAGACTTCTGACACCTGCCTGGGATGTATGAATGGGCCCCATCCCACATTGCTAATTATGGCTTAAGGGCAGGCACTGGGCCCTAGGTTTTTCTTGAGTTCACACCCCCATTCCGTAACACATGTGTAGCTCTGCATTTTATAATTTTCATTTATTTCACTGTGTATCCTGTGTTCTTTGGACATGCCACCAAATAGCAAAGGACTCAAATTCCTCTCGGCAAAATCGTAAGTGCAAATATGTTATAAGGGACCTTCTCCAACCTCCCCGTTCCTTTGAGTCCTTACTATATTTTTCTATATTTCTAGTGATCCTATGCTCTCCTATACACTGCAGGTTAGCTCTGAGTGTGGTCTAAAAGAAAAATTGTAAATTTACTTAAAAGAAAATGAGATTTATTTTTCAAAAAAAAATTTCAACTTGATGGTATGACTCAATCATGAAGTTTACACGTGATGACATTGTATAAAAGTGTCAACAGGTTGGATGCATCTACAAGGTCTCCTGTGGGTAGACCACGAATCTTTCCTTCTCTGACCATCGTCTACATTAACTTGAGTTGTATAAAGAAAAATGAGGAGGAGATTTAGTAAAATTATTGTCATGTGAGTGATGATGAGCGTCTGTAGATACAGATTTTCACAGCTCAAAAGTTAAGAGGTAAAGTAGTTTGATTCTCACTGAATGAATCATTGGGAAACTGAGAACTGACGGTTAAGAGACTCATTCCTGGTCACGTAGTGGTGAACTTGACAGTGTGTGCCTGGAGGTAAAGGGAGCTGTTGCCTGGGAGATGCCTGGGCAAGGATGTCAAATTTCTCATCTCCTCTTGCCCATAGGCACTGCCTTCATTTCTCATAGTCTCAAACCTGGAAGACATTATCTATTGCATCTCGTCCAGAGTTACACAGTGGACGTCTGGGAATTCTCTGGGCACGAGGAAATTTATGGCCCAATTTGATGGTAGTTCATATGTTACTCATATGATAAGAAGAAAAATATTTGGAAATAGAGATGAACTAAAGCAAATCTGATGGAACAGATGAGGAGTATGGGGAGGGACTGAAGGAGAGGTTGAAATGGAAGAAGGGAGTAAAAGACACGAGAGACCTCTTCATTCATCTTCCAGCAAAACATCAGGGCAAACACCAAAGCCCCGAGTCACTCTGAAAGCCACATTGCAATGCCCAGGTTTCCTGTACAGAAAGGAAGCATGTAGGACGGCTCTTAGATAACCCTGTCTCACTTGAACCACGACATCACATCACTCAAAGCCAAGACTCCAGAGATCAGCCGCCAAGACTCCAGAGATCAGCAGGAGAAGCATAATGACTAATCCAGCTCATATCCCGAACAACATTCAGAGAAAAAAATAGAATGAACTGGTAGGAAAAATAAAGAAGGATGCAGTGGGTGGATCTTGTAATCTGGGGGCAATTTAAGGACAAGCTTCAAGGGGCAGATGAAGAGCAAACTGGATAAGACGAATCAGAGAGGGAGAGTCTCATCTGGTGGCCATAGCAGCTTAGCAAATGAGCGTGGTGGAGGGTCCACAACCTACCGGACAGAGCAGCAGGCTAGTTATAAGGACAAGGGTGGCCCAGCGCACAGCAGAGAACATTGGGAATATATCATTCTGTCCTAACAGCTCCCCATGGAAAGCCTGGCTGTTAGGTGGTGACATCACACCCATTCATCAGTTCAGGATGAATTTATTAGCTTGCAAGAGCTGTAATTCTTCAGCTTTAGATTCCAGTTCTTGAAAAAAGCAAGAGAAAGAGGAAAGGGGAGGGAGGGGAGGAAGTGAGGGGGCAGGAGGGGGGAGAGAGAAGGAGATGGAAGGGGAGAAGAAGGGGGTGAGGGATGGTTGGCCATAAGACTTGTAAACTTCTTTGTGACCTTTGCCAAATCAATTCTTCCATCATCTAGGTTTCCATCTTATTATTAAACCTGACATAATTTAAATTTTTGTTATTTATTGCAAACATAAATATTTCATGAAACGAAGGCAAGTTTTTGAAGAAGTTGAAGAAAGGAAGACAATGTGCGATGTCTGGAATTGGTGCAATAAAAGCGGGCATTTCAGAGCCAATTACAATAATTTGACATAATCATAGCATAAGAAAAAGATACGAGACCCGCTGATCCGAAGTTCCTCACTGTGGAAAGATGATTATTATGGTAATAAACACAAAATAACTGCAAAGGCAACACTCGGCCAAAGCCTTTTCAGCAAAAAGGAGGTTAAGACTTGTCGGTGGGAAGCCACGGTTTACAAAGGCCTTCACTTAGGAGCATACTGACTGACATGCATGATGCTGGTCAGAGGTAGGGAAGGAAGAGAAGCTGGTAGCTTCAGTCACACTCAAAGGGCCTCCTAGCTGGTTGATTGGTGGCGCTTCTCTTTTGGGAGGTGACGGGACTCTTAAAAATGTGATAAGTAGGGGCTGAGAGGTGATTCAGTCGCTATGAGCTCTGGCTGCCTTTCCAGAGGACCTGGTTTGGATACCCAGCACCTAGGCTGCTCATAACCATCTGTAACTCTAGTTCTGCAAGGCCTGTCACCCCCCTCTTGCTTCTGGGGTCTACACGCAAACATGCATGCAAAGCAGTCATAAACATAAAAATAAGCAACTCTTGAAAAATAGGACAAACATCATGGTCGTTAGTCCAAAGAAGAAAAGAATAAAGAAAGATATGATTCTTTATTATTATTTTTTTTTTTTAGGCCATAGACTCACGGAGTCTGAAGCCCTTCATAATCTTTTGTTTGTTTGTTTGTTTTGTTTTGCTTTGTTTTTGTTTGTTTGGTTTTTCAAGATAGGGTTTCCCTCTTTTAGCTCTGGCTGTCCCCTGGAACTCGCTTTGTAGACCAGGTTGTCCTCAAATTCACAGAAATCTGCCTGCCTCTGCCTTCTGAGTACTGGGATTAAAGGTGTGCACCACCACTGCGTAGCCTGGCTTGCCTTTCATAATCTTTATCACCGTCTGAGAACTCCAGGTTGGAAATGTGACCTTGGCCCTATAACTTCTGGTGAACACAGTGCAGTTAATTGCTGCAGAGGAAGTTCTCTCCCCTCCTCCCCCGAGGCCCTGCCAGATCCTTGAGAGTGGACCTTAAAGTCAAGACTGAACTTATTGACCCCAAATGTTGGCTGTACAGAAGCAGAGGGCATCAGGTAATATCCACGGCTCATGAGTGTGGGCTTGTGGTGACATCCGTGCCATCTGGGGCTGTTTATCTCCACACTAAACAGCCCCATCACATATGGAGGTTGGTCCCCGCCTCCCTCGAAGTGAACTCTTTGGGCACATAGTTCAGCCTTGAGGGCCCGACGTTCCTGTCTTGAGAGATGGGGACCAGGGCACATGGTGTCTAGATGGCCCTCTCTGCAGACATCTCCCTTCCTGCGCTTGTGTTACTCCCTTTACCTCATTCGTGCATACGAGAGAACGATACAGCATTTAACTCTTTAAATTTGACATGACTTCCCGCAAGGCGCTACAGTTTGAATTCTATATAACTTGCTTTCCTCCTCTTCAGACGTAAATCATTTTCCTTTACCTAAAGCTCCTTGCGTCACAAAGACTGTCATAGAAACAGCTGCAAACAGTTACTGAGCTGCTCTGAGTCCAAACTTAGCAAGTCCATGCTCGGCGCATCCCGTGGACCATTGAAAGGAACCACCAGGCACGGCGAGGGAGCTTCATGTTACAGAAACAGAAAAAAGCCAGAGAAACTAGTAAACACAGCTTAACCTCAGGCCAGTACACACACGTCTGTGACTGTTAATATGGCTTCATATGCGTTGTTGGCCATACAAGCAATTAGTTTCTACATTTGTAGGAAAGAAATCTTGCCCCTGGTTAACTTAGAGAAGTGACCTTCGTGTCTGATAAAATGTGGGCTCGAGGAAGGTGGGCCTACTCGAAGCCTGGCTCTGCAACAAACTTCTTACAGGCCCTAAGCGAGCTTCTAACATCCGCCGGTGATGCAGGAAAACTGGTCCTCCCCCATGGCACTGAAAGGGGAAAGAACTGGCCAGGAGATTATTAACACATATTAATAAATATTAATCCCTTTCCTCGTCTCCTCCCTTGCTGGCCCTGACACTACGTGTTTCGCGGTAACTGCCTAAGTGCCAAAACTTCCCCTGCATACAAACTGATCATGTCCAGCCCTTTCTCCTCAATTTGCAGAGTAAGGAAGAGAGCCAAGGTTCAGAAACTTCTGAGAATTATTTATAAGTGGAGTCTAATGGAACACTACAAAGATAACTGCTGTATTTTTTAGAAATACCTCACAGTTACAGTTTCATCTTACACTTCGTTTATTGAACCTTTGCCTGACTGAAGCCCCCATTCACTCTGAACAATGAGTCAGTGGATGGAGAAACTCCCTCTGGCTCTGGAGCGAAATGCAGGGGCGATTGAGCTAGGTGGAAAGGCTGGCTCTCCTGGGGTGTCACCCTGCACATCTGAGTCACTACAAGGAAGAGGTAGCAACCAGAGAAAGGGAGAGAAGTGTGGGAGGGTGCACAGGGGTGGGAGCAGGGGATTTCCCGCAGTGGGGCCCAGAGCAGAGAGCTGGGTTTTCTCTGAAAACTGCAAGTCTCACAGCTAATCCAGGCTCTTCAGGCTTTGAAGATGCTGCCTGGTCTCAGGAGACCCCAGCTTATCTCCTGGGACAGCCACAAGGCCTCTTGGTTGCTTCTGGAATAACCCCCAGTCCTTCAGTATTCCTGGCTGCATGGAAGACTTGGCCCTTCCTCGGCATTGAAAGGCCATTCTCTACCAAGGCTGCTGCTTGAATGTTCCAAACTCAAAACTTGATGAGAAGATCCAAACTAGCGACTGAGAGGGACCCTTCTTGTATGCTGCAGTGAAGGTTCTTATGTCCAGAAGGGGCCATAGTTCTTAAACCAAATTCTCTATTTCTGTATTCTCAAAAATCTACCCCCCCTCCCGCTTCCTTTTTTTTCCAGACAGGGTCACACTATGTAGCCCTGGCAGTCCTGGAACTCACAGAGAAACCCCTGCCTCTGCCTCCCAAATGCTGTGATTAAAGGTGTGCGCCACGGCTGGCTCCTGGCTCCTCCAGAAACAGAATTCACCTTTCCCTGCCTGAGGAAAACAGCTTATTATTTCCTGCCTCTGCATTCCTAGCATTCTTTTCCAGCCCTGTTTTTTTGTGCAGAAGGAGATAAGACTAAGATTTAAAGTGCTTTTCCAACTGCCCACCCTGAGACACTCTTCTTTCCCAAATAATACCTTAAAGCCCTCTTCAAAGGCAGCTGTGCTCTGGAAGCCATGACTAGGCAAAACAAACAAACAAACCCCCAAAACCAAAACCAAACAAACAAAAACCTAGTCTTGAGAAACTCAACATGTTCCCCAAGGTTTTAAATGAATGAATCATTAGAAGTGAAAGACAGTTTCATGGACGGTCAAACTTGGGTTATCGGATCCCTAAAGCTTCAAAGACTTGGTGGAGCTTTGGCCAGCCTTGATTGAGGAAATCCAAAGCGTTATCAACAGAGAACAAATTGATAAGAGCTTGCTGTATGGGGGTGAAAGTACTGCTGATGGTCCAGGAGCAAGTGAGGCCTGGGACCTGCCCCTGTAGGCTCTGCGTGAGACTCCAGTCCACCATCCAGCAGCACAGTTCATAACAGACCGTGCTGCCCGACGAACAAAGGCACTCGACACAGGGGCCTAGAGAAACCCTCTTCCATGGACGCTTCCCAAGGCTGTCCGTTCCTTCACCCTACCCGCTACACGGCTTCAGAACTACCGAACACTTCCGCGTCTTAGTAATCCTCTCCGTTTGCTCAGTAAGAAAATGTTAAGTTTCTCAGTACCGAGCTTGGCACACAGAGGGCTCTGAGCCAATGCTGGCTGTCTTCTCTCTGCATAATTTTCTCCCCACAGGACTCCTCCCTCCTGCTAGCTGAAGTTAGTCACATATTATATTCCCATAAATTCCCCTCAGAATAACTCTGTTGTTCCGAGCTTCCAGTGCAAACAACACTGCGAGATTACTCAGAGTCTATCTCCCTAGGGACAGACCCATGGTCCCCAAAATGGCGAGGAACCAAATTCCAAGGGCTAGGAGATGCCCGTGAGGCTGAGGCCCTGTAGCCATGGTTATTCCTCACAGGCTGAGTCTGAGCCATGGAGGTGGAGAGGGGATCATAGGTCTATCAGAGACTCAGGCCTCCCGAAAGAATAAGCTGATTTTGTCACTAAACTGTGCTGTATTTGAAACTGGCAGGGAAATACTCTTAGAAATGACAAGATGAACGGCTCCTGCTGGTGAGCAGTTCCCAGCCAATAGGTCACCATCCATCTCCTCTTAAGTCCTCACGTGAGGGGTCCATGTGCCAACCCTGACTTCGGGAGGCTCTTGTCTTTGCGAACCTTCCTGTCGCCTACCTCTCCTACTGGCAGTGAGGAACTGCTCAGGGTTTCTCTCAGCTACATCACAGCTTACCCCTGACGGGGGACCTTAGGACAGGCTGCCTGGGAGGTGACAAAGAGAGGAAGGCCTGTTGAGTCAACCTGAAAGCACTTCTAATGAGGCCAAAGTTCAGACCGTGACAGCCCGAAGGCCCACTGACCCTGTTCATGGTTGAGCCCTCTTAGCCTCCTCTAGCCTCTCTCTCTCTCCCCGTCTCTGTATCTTTGGGCTCGCTTTAGCTCTCCCTGGTGTGAAAGGCTGTTTTGGGCAGCAACCGTGACTATGTTTCTGCCCATCCCACTGCAGGAATTTAATCCCCTGCTTTTGCTAATGCCTTAGTACTTGACAGCTTGGAACCATATTTTTTTTTCTCTTCTCAAACATTCTCTTTAAAGTGTGCTCAAAAACAGGAAACCGCATAACCCCACCCCAGCACAACCCATTATCCACCGACACAGCACATATCAACGCGGAGGTAACAGCTTTTCTGTTCCTGAGCTTGGTCAAATTCCAGCTCCTGCCAAGCTAGGAAACAGTACAGTGCACCACCCCCGCCCCATCCCAGGTATTCCCAGAGCCTTTCTCTAGAACATTCTTATAGCAGGGTACTCGCCTACCTCCTCTGCTTGTCTACCATTTCCCAGCCCTGACTTCCCCTTTTCTGCAACAGCGGTCTCATTAGCACTTTCTTATCATGAAGTTTGTTTTAAAGAACCAGCCTTCTTAAAAACAGCAAGGGCTCATCTGCTGCAGGGCAGGAGCGTGGTTCTGAGATTTCCTGCGTGGCTCTGTGCCCTCCTGCAGCCTCCCCCACCTCAGGCATTCAACTTACATTCAGGGCTTCTCGTCTCTGTCGGGTACCTCTGCCTGTCAACTCTGACTTCTGAGTACTGGCAGTTAGAACAGGAAGGAAGTTAGTGAGAGAGAGAGAGAGAGAGAGAAAAAAAATGTTTTAAACCTACTTGAAGAGGAAACCCTGGGCTGTCTCGAATCCTGTTCCTTTGCACAGCCTATCTTCCGATCAGCCAGCTCCGAGCAGCATTCTTGACAATTAATGACACATGTGGAGCGAGCCAGCCCATGTGACATGGGATGCATGAGTGTGCATGCTGGGGGATGGTCCCCATAGCCATGCGTGCTATGAATAACTGTGTGTGCGTGTCTAAAAGCCGTAATCTTAGGGAGATACGTGGAGCCCCCCCCCAAACAATAGTAATACATTTGTAGAGGCTTTGGTGTGTATGCCTAACTTCTGCTCCTACAGGGCCTCGGCCAGTTTTCTTTCTTTTCTTTTCTTTTTTTCCTGGTAAGACAGTTTGTGGGTAGGAAATGCAGAGTAGGAATTCTGAGTGTTAAATGTATATACTTGGTGCTACATATTTCTTTTCAGACATTTTTGGAGCTTTGTTTCCTGGGTCTAGTTTTAAGATGTTGCTGTGTCTTGAGCCACAGACCTTCAAATGAAGTAAACAAAAGCAAAAACAAAACAACAAAAATCCTGCTGCCCTTGGCTATATCCAGGAATGCAGATTGGCAAAAGAAAATTCAACTTCATTAATTCGTCATCTAAGGCAGAAATCCGTGATAATCACATATATGCTAAAACTGACTTTGTCGCTATTTGAGGAACTGGTTCGTGAAGTCATTTAAATGAGGACAAGCTGCCAAGGCCATATGCAAACCTTTTGAGGAAACAGTGGCCACGTTCCTTACGTACCTCACTGACTCTCCGTGCTCCTACGACCGCAGTCAAAACTGCAGTTTCATTTATACCAAGATTTCAATAGTCAGTATTTGTAGCTATACACTTAGTGCTTGCTACCTCAACTTGAAAAAACAGCATTAATTCGGTCTTCATCCAAGTTTATTGGATGCTGCGAGTTCTTAGGTTTATTTTTGAAAGTCACTGCCAGGGATTGCATTTTGCCCTTAGGGTAATTAGGGCTGGAGCGGAGGAGGAGATGGTGGTCAGCTGGTGTGAGCAAACAGACTAATCTAGAAAAAGTATAAGAGGAAAAACAGTGGGGGCTGTGGGGTGGGGGCTGGATAGTTTAGGGCAACTTGAACAAGCTCTATGCATCCAAGAGGAAGGCACCTCAATTGGAGGAAAAAAAAGCTTCCATAAGTTTGGGCTGCAGGTAAGCCATCTAGGACATTTTATTAATTAGTGATTGATAGGGGAGGGCACAGTCGATTGTGGGTGGTTCCACCCCTGGGCTGGTGGTCCTGGATTCTATTTTAAAAAAAAGTGGGCTGAGCAAACCATGGAGGGCAAGTGAGTAAGCCGCACTCCTTCCTGACATCTACATCAGCTCCTGCCTCCAGTTTTTCTTTTGTTTTGTTTTTGTTTTTGCTTTGCTCTGTTTGAGCTCCTGCCATGGCTTCCCTCGGTGGCCTAGTATGTGTAAGCTAAATAAACACTCTCCCCCACAAGTTGCTTTGGTCACGGTGTTTCATTGAGGCAATAGCAACCCTAACTAAGACAGTGTGCGTGCCCGAAAGCCAGCGCTCAGAAGGCCGAGTCAACAGGGTCTCAGATTTGAGGTCAGGCCTGGGCTACATGCCTTCAAAGTAAGGCCATCTCACCAGTAGTAAAAAAAAAAAAAAACAAAAAAAACAAATAAATAAGCACCAAGCAGGAAAATAGTACATAATTAAATTCAACCAAGTTAAGAAAACCCCCAGACAGAGACATTTTATAAATTTCAAGATGACGTGTAGATAGAAGATCACCCACTAAACACAGTGGATAGCTGTACATTGATAAAAATGCTCTCTAATTGGAGCTAAGACCCCACTCAACAAGACGAAGAGCATTCACTCAGTGGTGGTGAAGTCACAGTTACTGGAGCAGAATCTACAGCGATTCATTTACTAAGCCATCATCATCCCTAACAACAATCCTTAACGGCTGTTCTTTTACTCTCAGAGAAGTCTAGTCTTTACCCTTCATCAAGAAAACCTCTCTCTGGAACAGACGGAGACCACTACGGATAGACCACCACCAATCAAAATGCAGACTTGTGGAGCCCAGCATCAACGAATACAAATACTCCCACATCTAAGGCTCAGAAACCATTGCGGAAGAGGGTGTGGAGAGATTGTAAGAGCCAGATGATCTGGGAGTTTGCTGTGAGGCTGTATCTCCTAACAATGTCAGAACCCACACCCATAAAGTCTCACAAACGTGACTAAACATGAGCTGGACAAGGACAACACCAGTGGACATGCCAAAGTGGACTGGAAAAACCCACAAGACCTCTCTGCCCTACTCAGAGAACTCCAGGCAACCGAGGAAAACTGGGAGTGGAAGAGGTGATCTTCCCCAAGGAAGAGCACTCCAATTAGTGTCCTAGCGCCAATACAGTCCTGAAAACAACATTCAAGTAACATACAGAACAAGCTGGTTATATTTAGGAATATATATTATACATATTAATTTTTATATGTGCATATATATGCATAAAGGTCAAGTATTTGAGTGTGTGTTTTTATGGGGAGTGGTAGTGTTTGGAGGCAGGAAAGGGAAGAGAGAAATGTTGTAATTGGGTTTTTTTTTTTTTTTTGGTTTTTTGAGACAGGGTTTCTCTGTAGCTTTGGAGCCTGCTGTCCTGGAACTATCTCTTGTAGCCCAGGCTGGTCTCGAACTCACAGAGATCCGCCTGCCTCTGCCTCCCGAGTGCTGGGATTAAAGGTGTGCGCCACCACCGCCCGGTGAAATGTTGTAATTGTATTCTAATCTTGGAAATAAAAAAAATGTTTGTGATTTACCCAGAAGAAAAAGAGGGGTACATTTATTCATTTGATACTATTTGCTGGGTATTTCTCTTCCAAACAGTGTCAGGGGTACTGAGGTACAAGAAAATCAAAGCTCTGCCGTCTGGGGTAACTTACGTTCTCAAGGGGAGACGACTAAAGAATAACTCATACATTAACAGAAGAAAGCATCCTTAGAACTTGGTGGTGGTGGGGGTCAAGGTCTACTTGAGCACACCCATTTCCTGTGCCAAGAGGGCCAATGCCACGAGTTAGGCCTGACTGTTCCTGTCGAGCTGAGCCCAATATGTTCTGGGAGTCTGAGTTACTGGGGCACTTTAGGGAAAGGTATCAGAAGGCAAAAGCTGTAGACTCCATAGGATCTATGTAGTCTCTACACCACTCTTGGAACACACAGAGAAATTCATAATTTTTATCAAGTTTTCAGAGGGGTCTACAACCTTGAAATAATAGTGACTAGCAGGTCAATCATCCTTTTGATGATACATTCTTGGAAATTGTCCTCCCGTGCACAAATCCTGGGGGTTCAGGGAAACTGGTAGGATCTATGAAGAAGTTGTTATGGGAATACCCCAGATGACCTCTTCCTGTGTTTTTCTGTGGCAGGACATTCTTTCATTTACCAAAGGAGAAAATGGAATCAATTCTTTCAAAAGGATTGAAACAGCAGACGCTGCCCTTCCAGCCCATGCTGGGAAGAATTAGTTATTGACCAAGGCTTCCTTCCCCGGCTGCCTTCGTGGTAAGAGGATCTCTGTTTCGGCACACAGGCGGGCTAATGCCGAGTGACGCCACTAAACTTTACAAACCCGCTTAAGACTTTTCAGAACAATGAAACCCTGGAAGCGGTCCGGCTGTTTCAGGGTATATGACATAAAGGTGAAGTCAGAGAAATCTTGCATAGGGTCATACTTTTGACAGGGGCCTCCAAAAGTGTTGGCACCGCCCCACCCCCACCCCGCTGGCTGCTGACACGGCAATGATTTTGCACAGACATATTTCTTAAAGGACATAAAAAGAAGCAGGCCGAGAAGGCTTTCTGCTCTAACCTCTGCCTGCTCTGAAATGTGGCCATACATACCGGTCTTGGAATGGGGAGAGAAAAGCTGCTTCTGACCCCACTGTCAGCATCTTTGGTGGCATTCCCCTCCTCTCTACTCTACCCTCCCATCTCTAATCTGCTACTGACACCACTGTCAGCACCCTTGGTCTGACCACACCCCTCCCCTCACCCCACCCCTACCCTCACCCCATCTCTCATCTGCTTCTGACCCCACTGTCTTAGTCAGCACCCTTGGTCTGATT
>JAQHUG010000135.1:3396587-3411845 GCA_028555095.1 Dicrostonyx torquatus
GAAATAGGGAAGCTTCTGTAAAGCAAAGGACACGGTCAACAAGACAAAATGGCAGCCTACAGAATGGGAAAAGATCTTCACTAACCCCACATCAGACAGAGGTCTGATCTCCGAAATATACAAAGAACTTAAGAAATTGGTCAGCAGAAGAACAAATAATCCGGTAAAAAATAAAATGGGGTACAGACCTAAAAGAGAATTCTCAACAGAGGAATCTAAAATGTCTGAAAGACAGTTAAGGAAATGTTCAATATCCTTAGTCATCAGAGCAATGCAAACCAAAACAAGTCTGAGATTCCATCTTACACCTTTAAGAATGGCCAAGATCATAACACTAAGGACAACTTATGCTGGAGAGGATGTGGGGTTAAGGAAACACTCCTGCATTGCTAGAGTTGTGTATCATGAATAATAAAACCCAGAGACAGAAATTGGGGTTCAACCCGAAAACCAGAAAAGCAGGTAGCCAAATCACTAG
Source organism: Dicrostonyx torquatus (assembly GCA_028555095.1). Lineage (NCBI taxonomy): Eukaryota > Metazoa > Chordata > Mammalia > Rodentia > Cricetidae > Dicrostonyx > Dicrostonyx torquatus. The sequence continues at coordinate 3,397,066 of JAQHUG010000135.1, forward strand.
AGAAGTTTTACTTCTTTCAAGGCTGGGTGACAGCAAACTAACCAAATTAAACCTCTCTCTCCTGCCATTTTATAGTCTTTCTAGTTCTGGGATTAAAAGTATGTGATTTCCTAGGACTGGGATTAAAGGTGTGAGCCACTGCCACCTGAATTTGTTTCTGTATTGATCTTGTGTAGCCCAGGGAGGACTTGAACTCATAGAGATTCATCTGACTCTGTCTCCCGAGTCCTGGGATTAAAGGGGTGTGTCACCATTGCCTGACCTTTAGTGGCTTTAGCTTGCCTCTGGTCTTCAGGCAAGATTTATTTATCAAAATACAAATCATATCCCACTGCACCATTGTCTTGTTTTTGCACTTTGGGCAAAAAGCTAATTCTGCACATTTGTGTGAGAGTGAGTATCTGAACTCTTTAGCATTTCCTTGATCTGCAGAATCATTTTGGAATACTATTCTGATCTTGCTGAGGGGTTTCATTGTTGTTTGTGTGCTTGCTTATTTTGCTTTGTTTTTAATCATGGAGAACTTTGGGATTTTGCCGAATACTTTTAAACTATGTTAATTTGTTCTTGTACTGTCTCATACGTGCATATACTGTATCCAGAGGTCTCGTACCTCTGCCCTCTCTTACTCCCACCCATCTCTGAAAGCCCTTCATCCTCCAGACATTAAGAGTGTTTGTTTTGCCGGGCGGTGGTGGCGCACACCTTTAATCCCAGCACTTGGGAGGCAGAGGCAGGCTGATCTTTGTGAGTTCGAGACCCTGGTCTACAAGAGCTAGTTCCAGGACAGTCTCCAAAGCTACAGAGAAACCCTGTCTCAAAAAACAAACAAACAAACAAAAAAGAGTGTTTGTTTCATTTTGTGGTCCACCAGTTTTAGATAGGGATATCTGGGAGACTAGAGATGTGAACTATCCCATGGAGCCTGATGCTCACCAGTGGGGCATTTCTGAAGAAAAGGGCTCCCTCCACCACCACCTCCCAGAATCCATAGTTTAGTGGGGAAGGGCCGGGTCCCATGAGCCCCTCCGTTATGCATGGCTGGCTGTTGACTGGGTCGGTCTTGTGACGGGCCAGTGCAGGCAACCTCAGTGATTGCCACCCCAGAAGATAGTGTTTCACAGCCCATTTCCCTATGATCAGGCTCTTAAATCCTTTCATGCTTTCTTCCATGACAGTCCTTTAGGGAGTTGGTATGAATTTCCTATTCAGGGCTGAATAATCAATTGTTATTTTCAGCACTGTGTACAGCCAAGAGTCCCGGCGTTCACTGCTGTTCATTGGAAAGGGGAATTTTTTTCCCATTAAATCATTTGTCTAACATATAGACACAGGTGTTTAGAAGGAAGTCTGATGCCTTATCAATTTAGCAGAACAGTAAGTATCCTCCTCTAGGGCCTATGTCCTCCCCAGCAATGAGATTTTTTTTCCCCACATCTTTTTTTTTCTTTTTCTTTTATTTATTTATTTATTATGTATACAATATTCTGTCTGTGTGAATGCCTGCAGGCCAGAAGATGGCGCCAGACCTCATTACAGATGGTTGTGAGCCACCATGTGGTTGCTGGGAATTGAACTCAGGACCTCTGGAAGAGCAGGCAATGCTCTTAACCACTGAGCCATCTCTCCAGCCCCAGCAATGAGATTTTTAAAACTGGATTTTATAGTGCCAAGAATTCCTTCCTTTGGAGTGGGCCTGGAATCCAGTTAGAAAGTTATTGGTTGTTCCCATAGCAATTGTGCCATTACAGCAGTGGGTAAAACTCGCCTCTTGGTTTATTGTAAGTTCTAGGGTTCACATTTGGGTAGGATCACATATGCCTTTTCTCTCCTGGCAGCCTTCACAGCACCCTCAGGTCATATGAACAATATAACCAGCACAGAGGAAGCTTCCAGCTCAGCCCTAGTTTGATTTCCCTTTATCTTGCAGCCAAGGCACATGGTCTCTTCAGCAATAGGGTCTTGTTATACTGTTCTGGCAGATGGCCAAGAGGAATAACAAGAACTATTCTTGCTCTGGGAGCCCTGGGGCCTCCTGATAAACAACTCATAAGGATTCCTATGGCCTTTTCACACACCCTTTGCTTTGGTTAACTGCCCCCAAGTGTTTTCTTCACCAATTGGTAGATAATATGATTTTTCTTCCTCAGTGACTTAGTCTTCGTTTAGTTAATATGATAGATTATATTGATTTATTTCAATCAACCCGTTTGTTCATAGTATATTATTCTTTATATTATGAAATATATTAACTGATTTCAGTCAACCCATTTATTTATGGTATATTATTCTTTATATAATAGAATATATTAATTGATTTCAATCAACCCATTTGTCTTGGTGTATTACTCCTCACATATTCTACTTTGTATAAATACATTAAAGATACTGGTTGGTACATATCAGGTTTTTTCCATCTCTTTTGGTTTTGATGCTTTGGAAAAATCAGACCTCACGAAAGGAGTTGGGATGTTTTCTCCAATCTCGCTTTTCTAGCAGAGGAAAAGAGGAACCCGGGTTGTGTGCTCCCCTCGGCCTCTCCACGCCTTAGTAGAAGTGGGAAACCCTGACTAGGGTGTTTCAAACATGGAGAAAGCGTGTGTTTTCCTCCTCTCATATATTTTAAGAAACTCCAAAGAAAGCTTAGGGATTAGTACTGAACTTAAGCAGCTTAGAGCACAGCTAAACTTTTAATTGCTTGATACCTGTCCTGGAATGACTTCCCTATATAGGATCAACAACCCTTCTCCATCTGTCAGAAAGTGTCAGATGCTAAAGATTATAAAAGTGTAGAACGTGGACTAAATCCTTGGATCATTATAGTTTAATTTTAAAGGAAAAAAAAACCCATTGTTTCTTGGTGGTCTACGTGCGTGTTGGCATGTACATCAGTTGTGTACCCAGGTACCACATTGTCTATCCCTCAAAATTTCCCTTTTGTTTTCCCTTTGCAGTAATGACCTCTTTGTTTAACCTGTGGTTTATTCTCCCGTGCTGTGGTTCTGATTTGCCAGAGTGCTATCCATGAGACCAAAAGGTATAGATCTTTGTAATGCAGTGTGACTCATACATGATTGATGTATTGATAGTCTCCCCATCCTCCCACGCACTTCTGCTTCTCTTCCTTCTTGGTGGTTTAGTCAGTGAAATTCCTGGCAGTTCTACTTCTTCATACGAAATCTCAGAATGTTGCCCATCCAAAATTCTCCTAGAGCAATCCTGTGCTGGTTGGTCACCTTGCTTAGAGTTCTGGTTGACATGTCAAACATGCTGTCCTCAGAAGTCCTCTAAAATGACACTAGCCAGTGACCAATGGTGTGATCTGTAGCATAAGTCTGTCCGACAAAGGCAGTGCTATGGCCGTCAGTGGAACTGCCTTCTCCAGCAAGTTGAGACTTAGTAGACACAGGCCCGGGAAGAAACGGAAAGAGCAGCCCCTTGAGCAGAAAACAATGGATGAATTCCTTGGAGACGTGAGAACAAGTGGCTCCTTAGGCAGTCTCAGTGTCCTAAGCTATGGCTTCTCCGCCCCGCCCTGCTGGAGGAGGCAGAGTCCTTTGTCTTCCTCAGTTCCCTTTGTATATGTTCGTTTTTGTTCTTTCCTTTCCAGCTGTTCCGAAATTCCTTCTTATTTTGGTTAATCCCCTCAGTCAGTTTTTAGCACACACTTTCCGGTTAGGCACATGCTTCATCTTCCCTTGCCACACAGTATCTTTGTTTCCTCTTAATCCAGAAGGATACGGTTACTTCATATAGAGTTTAAGGCCACCGGTCTTCTCTTTAAAAACTTGGAAGGTCTCTGACCTTCTGGCCCTCATGGTTTCCGGTGAGGACCCCACTGTCATTCTAGTCATTTGCCCCATAGAGATAAGGTACTTCGTTTGCCTCCGCTATTTTTTGGTTTTGAAAGACAACCTTCTGAAGCTTAGCTTCCATCTATTTGGGCATAGATTTCTTTGAGTTTATTCCATTGGGGTTTGCAAGGTTCTTGATTCCAGGTATGCCTGTCTTTCACCAAATCTGTGAAATTATTTACCCGGTACTTCAAAACGCTTTTCAACCCATCCCTGCCATCTGTCTTTCGTAGATGCTGATGGTGCTGAGTCTTCCTTCATAGATGCAGATGGTACTGAGTCTTCCTTTGTAGATGTTGATGATGCTGAGTCTTTCTTCATAGATGTTGATAATGCTGAGTCTTTCTTCAGAGATGCGGATGGTACTGAGTCTTTCTTCAGAGATGCTGATGATGCTGAGTCTTCCTTCATAGATGTGGATGGTACTGAGTCTTTCTTCATAGATGTTGATGATGCTGAATCTTTCTTCAGAGATGCTGATGATGCTGAGTCTTCCTTCATAGATGCTGATGGTGCTGAGTCTTTCTTCATAGATGTTGATGATGCTGAGTCTTTCTTCATAGATGCTGATGGTGCTGAGTCTTTCTTCATAGATGCTGATGGTGCTGAGTCTTTCAGTCTCAAATGTCTCCTATCTTGCTAAAATTTCCAGTTTTGTTCACATGGGATCATTTCTATAACCCTGTTTTTAAACTCATTGGTCCTAGGCTCTCTGTTCTGTGACTGAGCCCATACATTAGTTACATTTAATGTTGGCCATCTTTGTCTAATCTAAAAATGCATCAAATTTTAAATATTTTTAGATGACTTATTATTGCTTCATGAAGGTTAAAAAAATCAGATCCATCACTTGAGTTTCTCTGATGCTGTTTAGGTGAAGAAAAGAAGGGACCCATTACATTTGGCTGGAGGGAGAGGAGCTGAGCCAGGATGGCTTCTCTCTGTCTTCATTAAATTGAGCCATATTTTCTGTGATGTTTAACTACCGTAGAGTGTTTTTGATGTAAACATTTTCTGTTTGGCTGGGCTGCACCTTTCCTGGTCGTTTGTCTAGAGAGACAGGCTTTTGGAGAGACATGCTCACTTCTTTTGCAGTTTCAAACATGGGTCACGAGTCATACAGCAAAAAGAAAATACAGGACCTTGGCAGCTACACCATTTCTGGGGCTTTGAGGTTTGCCACTGGTCTGCTATCTCAAATGTTTTATTAACATTTTTGTTTTTGATTAAAAACTTACTTGGTATTTGTCAATTAAAAAAGAAATCGCATGTCAAAATTAACTGGACCCAAAGTCTATGCATTTCAAGAAGCGTCTATACAGTTAGAATGACCATCCTGAAGCCCTGGAACATCACATTGGATTTACTTTCACTATTAAATATGTGTATGTGCTTACTCACCACCGAAGGGTGAAGAGTTCATGATAGAGTTAAAGCTAGGGGGAAAAAAAGCTTTATATCCTTTGTCATGACTGTGGACTTTCTTCAAAACCCTGGAGAGATAATCCTGGCACTGTCAATCATTCCGTTTACAATGAGAAGGTGGAGGCGTGGGAAGGTAGCTGTCTTCACACTGAGCGAGCAGGTGATGCTTCTGGTCCTGTGCACAGGCCTGGAATAGCACTTCTCAAATGCTGACGTGCAACCACATCAGTGTAGACCGTGATACATACAGTGCCGGTTGATTCGGTACATCTACAGCAGGCGCTGAAGGCTTGCCTGGGAGGTACCGTGTGTGTGTGTGTGTGTGTGTGTGCGTGTGTGTGTGTGTACGCAGATGTGTGCGTGTGAGTATGCACCTTATGCACATGGGGATCAGAGGAGGATGTCCAGTACTCTGCTGTCACTCTCTGCTCCTTTCCCTTGAGTCAGAGCCTCTTCCTGAGCCTGGAGTTGGCTCGTGGTCACGAAACCCAAGTATTCCTCCTGTCTGCGCCGCCCTCCCCCACCCAGTGTGGTTACAGGCACACACTTAAGTATGCCCCACTTTGCACACAGGTTTGACTATTTGAACTCCAGTCTTCGTATGTGGGCAGCAAGCACTTTTGCCTGCTTAGTCATCTCTCCAGGGTGCTGCTCTTTTGATGGACAACATTCTGGAACACACACTCGCTTTACAGTTACTCACTGCCTTTGTGAATCAAGTCCTTTGAGGATGTGGAGACAACTATTGGAAACTCCAACAAGTGATCGCCCACCTGTGTATAGAAACACAGATGTACATGATCATGGAATCGCCGAGGAGAGTAGAGGGACCCAGCCCAGGACTGAACACTTGGCTGCTTCTATACATAATTTGTTGCTTTCGGAAGTACCATGTGTGTGTACTTCTGAATCCTTAAGCAATCCTTAAGCTGCTTAGCTGCTCCTGTAATCTGCTTGGGGCTGCAGGTTAAGAACCTTTCCTTGCCTTGGGAGGATAAATCGACATTGCAACTCTGTAATCTTGAGGAGAGTGATTCTCTAACGAGGAGAAGTTGGAGGAAGGGGCACTCCAGTTCTAAGGCACAGCGTTCTAAGGAAGTGGGCAGAAAATATGCACCTATTCCTTCTCTGCAGTGCTATGATGTAATTGAGAGACCCTCGAATATTTCAAGAGGTTGCGAGTGGTGATCTTTATCCCCCTACTATCAACTCTATAATCAATCTTTGAAAGTGTCACTGAATTTCTCTATAATAAAATTAGCGAAAGGTTGAAAGACCCATGAACTTAGACTCCCTTTAAAACTCGTGTAAAGCAATGCTCAAAGGAAGACTAGTAACTGATCGGCACTGAAGACTGAGCTGAGAGCTGTAGCAATCGGACGAAAGCCTCCACATCATGAAGACCGACGATCCCAGAGTGTTTTCAGACCTCACCTGTTCTCCGAGCTTGACAATCTCCTGAACTGAAATGTTCCTGAGTTTGCAATGGCTGACCTTACTGTGTCATCTCTGTGAGGGAGAAGGCACGATGTCCCTTACTTAGCCAGAGCTAATCTGCGCTCTTCCTTCTCACTGTTTCCATGCCCAGCTGCCTTACAGTGGTGGAAGGCATGGCAGATGGCTCTCTTTCTCCATTCACATATGGTTTTGTAAGAATCATGTTGTGTAGTGTGTGTGTATGTGTGTGTGTAACCAAAAGGAAGAATAAGTTCAGTAAAAACCAAAAATGGTAAAGGAGAAACACAAATAATACTGAATCAAGAACTGAACATCTGTCCCAGGTTGTCAAAATGCTGCGTAATGTGAACTTAATGTTTCCTCACTGCTAGAGGATGTCCTTGTCATTTGGCTAGGGTCTTTATCGGAAAACCACTAAGTCCATCTCGGTCTCACCCCATGTCCTCCCTCCTTTGCATCTGTTTAGTGATCTAAGCTTATGACGTTGGACTTAAGCAGCAGAGGAAATAAAATCAGGATGCAAAGATCCTCTTGTCTGCTGTGGAAAAGGCAACCGGACGACTTACAGGGACAGCATTCAGCTCCGTGAGTTATTAACTCGTGGTAAGTTTGAGTACAATAATTACTAACTAAAGGGTCTTGGAGGGCTGATTTGACTGTAAAACAAAGACATACAGGAAGAGAACACTCTGGGCTTGTGGGCCTGAGCTGAGGGTGGGGGTGAACATGGGACAGAACACACCCAAACCTCTTTATAATGTTTTGTGACAGACTAGTGCGTGAATCATGGTTATTGCCCATTCACCGAAAACCTTGATGACTGAATTTGTTCACAAGGAACCTAGAGGGACCCTCCCTGTTCGTGGCTTCCTGGCAAACAGTTTTCTGGGAAAGGATGGGTCTTGGGCATTACACAACCGCAGCACAAATAGTTCTTTACTCCCAGGATGAACTTGAGGCTGACGGGAGTGTGCGGATAAAGAGAAAGCAGCGTGGGGTGACCACAGGGCAGTATGGGTGGTGTTGCCTTGTCCCTCTGAGGTTGAAATGTTTGTTTGCTCTATTCTGAAGCAAGGTACATGGTGGATTGTCTTTTGGTGGCCTTGCCTTGCTTCTTTCTTAGATCGTCAACTTATTTGATTCTCTCTGTCCCAGAGAAGCCCTGGTAGCATTTATGGGCCCAATCCATCAGTGGAAGAAATGGCAGTGCCCATGTCTCTACCCCCTTTTCAGTTCAGTGACCATGAGTCTGTCCATCTTTATATATATATCTTTTCTGAGGAGGAAGGGAGCTGGAGGGCTTGGGCGATGGAGCAGCATCAGAAAGCCTGTGCCAGTCCTTCCTCAGCTGCTTTTCCTTGGTGAGGTCTAACAAAAGATTGTCCTCTGTGATTCTGCAGAGTTCAGCATTGCTACATTGGGTTTAATGTGACATACCTGCAGGTATGCCTCGACACATCACTTCGCCACATCCATTTTTTTTCCTACGGAAGAACATTTTGTAATCTGAGAAACAGGATGAATGGACATTGCATTAAACACAGGAAAATAGGTCTCTCACAAAATAATAGATTCTTTGATGCTTGGAGAGACACAAGTGTGAACTAAAGCCATGTCTGATGTTCAGTGTAGGCACATCCAGCTTCAGGGCAGAAGGGAAGCCCATATTTCCTAGGAAGGACAGCCAGAATGAGCTTAGTTTTTGGAGATGTCTGTAGTCAACAGGATTCTCTTCCAAGGAAAGAAAGGGTCGTATTCATCCTGGTCTTCCCAAAGGCTTTGCAGAGACCTAATGGGTAAGTTTGTGACAGAAACTCTGTAAGGACCAGTCAGATTTCTCAGCTCTTCTAAACTGCAGCATCCACATGAAGCTCACAGAGCAGGAGTCATTCAGAGAGCAAACACCAAGGTGCAGCCTCATGACTACCATCCAAATCTGCAAGGAGTCCTTGTTTTTATTTTTTGTTATTTTTAATTCTACGTGTGTGTGTGTGTGTGTGTGTGTGTGTGTGTGTACCTGTGAGTATGTGATTTTTGGTGCATGTGTCCATATGTTGCTTTCTTTTATGTTACATTTGTTTAACTCTGAGAAGCTGTTTTACTTTGCCTGTCTAAAACACCTGATTGGTCTAATAAAGAGCTGAGCAGCCAATAGTGAGACAGGAGAAGTGGTAGTTAGGGCTAGGAGGCAGAGAGGATAAATAGGAGGAGAAATCTGGGAAGAGAGATAGAGGAGCGAGAAAAGGAGGAGAGGATAGCAGGGGTCAGCTCCCCAACTACACAGCCAGCCACGGAGTAAGAAGTAAAGAAAAGGCATACAGAAATAGAGAAAGATAAAAGTCCAGGGGCAAAAGGTGGACAGGATATTTTAAGTTAAGAAGAACTGGCAAAAAACAAGCCAAGCTAAGGTGGGACCTTCGTAAGAAAGAATAAGCGTCCATGTATTTATTTGGGAGCTGGGTGGCAGGCTCCCAAGAGCAAAAAGTCAAACAGCCAACTACAAATAGGCCTATTCACATGGCTTTCTTGGCTTCTTATTGTTAGATACAATACTTTTATTACCTTCTTTAATTTTCATCGATTCATTTTATGAAAAGGGGCCAAGAAAGCATTGAAAAGCTTAAAAAATATGTAGTCAGTTTTGTGGAGCAGGAATTTTCAAATACATGTGTAGTTGAGGTCTTAAAGAACTTATCCTTTCTGCTGTTGCTTCCAGAGGGTGATTTGGTCCATGGAATTTACTGTAACTCATTGTATTTTGAACTGTCTTCAATATAATAGTTTCTAAATAAAATATAAAATGCTAAGCTAATTTGGAATCTCTGATAATATTTTAAATATATTTCCATTTAAAATGTGTTACTTATCTAGCAATTTCAATTCTAATAGATTCTTCTGATTGGGGTAAAGGATTCATGATTTATTACTCTTCTGAAAGAACTGGAAAGTCCAAGAGTCTGATGTGAGATCAATTCTCCAGTTTTCCCCTCTGTGGCTTTGGCACAGCTGTGGAGTGTCAGTTACTGGTCACACATGCTGAGAGCCATGCTGCCCTTGGCTGACTGCCCACCACGCCTCCTGGATTTCCAACCACACTTTGGAGAGGCACAAACCTTGCCTGTTGACAGAGGTAGAGGAGGCCCCACTGCACAAGAATTAGACACAGTAATCAGAAGGACTGGCACTGCTGTCCCTAAAGCCACCGAGGGCATTGTGAGGTGGGTCCAGCTCCTGTTTTCTCTGTGGCCTGATGGAAAAGTCATGAGTCAGATCTCATCGCTCACAGTCAAGGACTTTCCCTGAATCCCTTCACTAATTTATGCACCCACTCAACAAACACGGCACCTATGCCAAACCCACTTACGTGCCAACACCTCTTGTAGGCATGGAGGCTATAGAAATGACCCCCAGCTGAAAAGGTGGGCACACGAAGGACATTCCAGTAGGGGTAATGGCAAAGGGAAGAACAGTAAGACAAGGCAGTCAAGTTCACAGCTTGGCCGCTGTTTTCCCATGGAACAGTTTGAGAATTGGAAGGCAAGAATGGTAACCATAATAGGAAAAAGAAATAAGGGCAGAGTCTTGAATGTTCAAAGAAAAGATTAGGTAGTGGAAGCCACCCCTATGACATTAGAGGGCACCCCAGAGAGGCAGGGATGAGTGGAGTAAATAACCCAGGGTAAAGGTGGACAGGGACACGGCCGTACTAAGAACATCACCATAATCTGTGCAAGGCTAATTATGGCACCTTCTGCAAAGGAGTTCCCATGCACTGGGCCGTGGAAAGAACCGCCTCAGAGGAAGCGGTGAAGACTAGCTGTGAGTTCCTTCCTTTCCAAGGGAAACTTTCTTGAATGTTGAGAAAGAAAAGGAAAAAAAAATCCTATCTGTTAAAACTTGTAAAATATAAAATTTCTTTTGTATTTTATTTTATGTGCATGGGTGTTGTGCTTGCATGTATGTCTGTGTACCACATGCATGTCTGCTGCCTTTGGAGGGTACAAAAGGAGGTTAGAATCCCTGAGACTGGAATTACAGGTGGTTGTAAGCCACCATGGGATGCTGGGCACTGAACCTTGGTCCTTTGTAAGAGCAGCCAGTGGTCTTAAACTCTGAGTCACCTCTCTAGCCTTCAGGTTTTATTTTTTTGTTTACCTTTGTTGATATTTTTTTTCCTGCAACTTAGGTTTATAGGGCTAGGCACATGTCTGAGGTCAAATGACTCTGGTATACGGTGTTGGATAGGCTTAGGGTCTACACAAGAGACAATATAGAGGCTATCTGAGGGATGGGTGCCTGGCTGAAGAACTCTGTCTGGACATGGAGCTAGAGAAAGCGTTAGCCACTCCATGGTCTCTTCCTGTATTTCTGCAAGTTTGTTACAGGCTACATTGAATATATTCACAGTTGTCCGTAGTTCAGAAATCCTTCTCTCCGGCTGGCTGTGTTGTCATCCCTCAGGACGAAGTGAAAAGTCTCTTGAGTTGAGTGAGGATTAAGCAGAGACCACTAAGGCAAAGAGAACACTGTAGAATCCCTTTAAGAGGCAGCCTAGTCGGTAGCTGGATGGAGACTATAAAGCTGCAAATATCTATAGCCACCCCAATCGTTCATAGCATTCAGATAATTCCCCTTCTTTCCATAGGGCTCCTGAGGGGAAATAAGGTGTTATGATAAAATGCTATCGGATTTGTCTTGGAACATATGATATCAAGATTTATTTGTTTTTAGATGAGGTCTCATGTATCTGAGACTGACCTCAAATTGGCTATATAGCTAAGGATGACCTTGAACTTCAGGTCCTTCTGCCGCTGCCTCTTGGATTACAGGTCTACACTACCAGCTCTGGCTTTTCGGTGGTGGGAATTGAACCCAGGTCTTTGAGTGTGGCAGGCAAATGCTCTACCATTTGAGCTATGTCCCCAACCATGATAGATCTATAGCTTTTATTTTCAAAATCTCTTAGTTGACAGACCATTGCACTCTCTTGAATACCTCCATTGCTTTATATCATGTTTTCTAAAATAATTTCTCCTGGTTTGCCTACGTCAACACAAAACACCAAGCTCGCAGTGCTCAAAGCTACGATAACTAACCGTCCTTTTGACTGCAAAGGTCTTCATTTCCTTCCACTCTCCAGAGAGCCTGAAATCAAAGCACAGCAGCCACCCCGGGACTGCCAAGATGGCTGACACCACTACTCTGGGTCCTCCAGCACCGAGTCAGGGTTCTAATACCCCACGCAAAGGTCCCCCCAAGTTCAAACAGAGACAGACCCGTCAGTTCAAGAGCAAGCCTCCCAAGAAAGGCGTGAAAGGGTAAGTGTGAGGTGAGACTGAAGGGGCCTGTCGCCTTCCGTTCCCACAGATGGCTTTAGTCCTGAGAACGTGCCGATCGTGCTATTACGCAAACTACCTATGCTACCTCGCCCTCCACTTTCCTCTTGAGCCCATCTCTTTTGAATCCTGTTCGTGTTTCCTTGTCAGACCCCCAGGAGAATGGCCAGTTTTAAAAGGAAGCCAGAGGGTTTCATAATGACCTTTGATTTGACCTTCCAGATTTTTCTTGTCCAGTCAGTTTAAAAAACTTACCTTATTTTAATTATGTTTACATATGGTATGTCTGTGTGTGGGTATATGCGTTTGAGGGCAGGTTCCAGAAGAGGCCAGAGGAGGGCGTCGGATTCTCAGAACTGAAATTACAGGCTATTGGGAGCTGCCCAATACTAGTGGTGGGAAATGAACTGAGTCCTCTACAAGAGCAGCGAGCGCTCTTAACTGTTGCGCCATCTCTGCAGCTCCCTCTCTGTTTTATACAGATACACCCGGTGCTTCAACCTGGAATTCTGAACCATTAGTCATTTCTAAGGAACACTGGGTTTGATTTTGTTTCTGCTGTTGTTGACTTTTTTAAAATCTCCGTTTTTCTCTATTGCTATTTGGAAAAAAAATGTATCTTCAGCACACTCCTCAGATATTAAGTTATCTTTTACTGCTACTTAAATTTCATCATCACTTCTGTGTTTAGATTAGGATGCCTTCAGCCATTGCTAGTTTACACTACATTTATTTATTTATATCTACCCTCGGACCAAGATCACTGAGAGAAAATTTGGTTTTTCTTTTATTTTCTGTGCCTAATGTGATGCCCATCGTGCAGATTAATTAAATGTTGGTATCTTATCACTTCATTATCTTTACATTTAAGAAATGAAGGTTGAGGGTTGGCAGGATGGTATTGTGGGTAAAGGTACTTCCTAGGCCATCCAAGGGTTCAAAGTTCAGTCCCTAGAGCCCACCCACATAAAGGTGAAAGGGAGAACCGACATCACAAGGTTGTCATGTGACGTCTATATGCACACTATGGTGTTTGCACAAACAAACACACAGATAGACTCAGATATAGACAGACAGATACACAGACAGGTACACTCACAGAGACAGACATATACAGACACACAGACAGACAGGCACAGACAGACAGATACACACATAGAGACAGACATACAGACACACAGACACACACAGAGACAGACAGACACACAGACAGGTACACACAGATACACACAGAGAGACAGACAGGCATACAGGCACACAGACAAACACACAGACGACAGACAGACAGACACACACAGACAAACAAACACACACAGACGACAGACAGACAGACAATCTTTAAATGAAACGTGGAGTCAGTTATAGAGTACTTATCCAGCCTGTAGGGAGCCCTCTTTCCAGCTCCCAGCACTGCATAAACTGGGTGTGAACTCATGCCTGTAATCCCAGAACTCTGGGGATGCAGAAGAATCAATAATTCAAGTCTTATGCTGTGTCTCAATTACACCCACTCCGCAGTAAGGATACACTGATTAGATCTTGGATCTAGTTCAGTGTGGATGAAAGTTTCTCAGATAAAACATTTAGGACTTCTTTTCCTTTGAGTGAAGAAACCTTCCCAGGAGTAACCTTAGGGTCCTTCACCTCTGGTCTCAGCTAATGTCTGTTTTATCCACCTGTTTTCTGCATAGGTTTGGAGATGACATCCCAGGCATGGAGGGGCTAGGAACAGGTGAGCTCTGACACCTTGAAGTGAGCATGTTGCTTTGAAGTTTTCTCTTTGCAGAAACTTCAAGATTCAAGGGACAGTTTAAAGTTATAATTTGGGGTCCTTTGGAGACAGAAAGGTGGGGATTTAACTTAAACCTTTTAAGTATGTGTCTGCCGACATGCAGACATGCGGAAGAGACGGAAGTGTGAGGTCTAATGAGGCTGTTGTTTTATTAACAGCCTTCGAGGGCATGCTGCAGTCAGCTGTAGGGTTGTAAGATGTAAGACTTATAGAGCTGATCCATTCCAACTTCATTTTGCCGAAGAGGAATCTGAGGCAGACTGAGTGGCAGTGTGAAGCCACAGTCTGCGGAACTGGAAAAAGCGGCAGAGTCTAGAGAGCCCTTGCTCTCTGTCTGGCAACCCACTCCTTACCAAGTTCCTCTTCTTCACATCCCATAGTACAGGGGTACACATGGCATCAGGAAGGGGGTACACATAGCAAAAGGAACAGGGGTGCACACAGCAACAGGAACAGGGGTGCACACAGAAACAGGAACAGGGGTACACACAGCAACAGGGACAAGGGTGCACATGGCATCAGGAACAGGGGTGCACAAAGCAACAGGAACAGGGGTACACATGGCATCAGAAACAGGGGTACACATGACATCAGGAACAGGGGTTCACACAGAAACAGGGGTGCACATGGCATCAGGAACAGGGGTACATATGGCATCATGAAAGCGGTGCACACAGCAACAGGGACAAGGGTACATATAGCATCAGTAATGGGGGTACACATAGCAGAAGGAACAGGGGTACACATAGCACCAGGAGCAGGGGTGCACACAGAAACAGGAACAGGGATGCACACAGCATCAGGAACAGGGGTACACATAGCACCAGGAGCAGGGATGCACACAGCATCAGGAACAAGAGTACACATAGCACCAGGAACAGGGGTAGACATACCACCAGGAATGTGGGTGCACAT
>JAQHUG010000135.1:3426246-3442556 GCA_028555095.1 Dicrostonyx torquatus
GAGACCAGCCTGGTCTACAGAGCTAGTTCCAGTGCAGGCTCCAAAGCCACAAAGAAACCCTGTCTCGAAAAACCAAAAAAAAAAAAAAAAAAAAAGAAGCCATTGCACAGACCATGCAAGAATTGAGCATTTATGCATTTATTCATCCAGGGATAGTGAAGAAGTGTCAAAAGGTCAGTGCTGTGTTACTTTCCTTGTTGCTCTGGCCAAGGTCTGCATGAAGCAACTTTAAGAGGAATTGATCATGGCTCACAGTTTGAGGGATGCTGTCACAGTTCATCATGGAAGTGGGTGGGGGAGATATAATGGTAGGCAATTTCATGGTAGCTGGAGTGAGCATTTGGGCCTCCTCACTGCTTGTCTTGGCAGAACAAGAAGCAGAGAGCAGACAGGGACTTAGACAGGGATTGTTCTGTCTCTTTAAGAGACAAGCCACACCCACTCCCTTCCTGCCTGCAGCCTCAGACCTACACTTTCTCTCTTCCTGTCCCCTCTCAGAGAGGCAGCTGCTGACTCTTCTCTCACCGCCCCTCTCTCTCCCCTTTTCTCCCCTTCTCCCTTCCCTCTCCATAACCCACCTAATAAATGTTCAACTTTACTCTACATGGTGTGCCTGTCTGTCTCTTGCCCGCCTGCCATGTGTCTCCCTGCCTAGGGCTCAGGGACCGGCAGCCATCTCTGCCTGGGACTGGCTGCTTTCAGGGCCCTCTGCCTACTGCCACATGGCTGGGGACCAGCCACCTTTATTTGGGG
Source organism: Dicrostonyx torquatus (assembly GCA_028555095.1). NCBI lineage: Eukaryota > Metazoa > Chordata > Mammalia > Rodentia > Cricetidae > Dicrostonyx > Dicrostonyx torquatus. Next base: position 3,427,000 of record JAQHUG010000135.1, read on the forward strand.
ACCTGCTACATGGTCTTGACCCCGCAGCAAGCTGCTGTGGTCCTGCAGCCACATGGAGACATACCGGCGTGGAGCGGGTCCCACGCCTGCTGGGGAACTTGCAACAAAAGCATTACACTGGGGACAGACTATAAAACCTCAATGCCGAACCTCAAAGACCCACTTCCTCCAGTGGAGGTCTGCTCCCTCCAGTGAGGGCCCATTTCCTCTGGTAAAGATTCCACAACCTTCCAAACAGCACCACCAGCTGAGGCCCACATGTTCACACACAAAGCCTTTTCCCAAGAGATGGTGTGGCTGCTGGGAGTGGCTTTTGAGGACATTCTGGCTTTATTGCCCTCAGATCTTCCCTCATCCTGACACCTGGGGATGCTGACAGAGATTTCTGTCTCACCAGGTCCCGCAGTCCTTAAATCCCAAAGAAATACACAGAGGTCTACACTAATCATAAACTGATGGGCCTATTAGCTCAGTCTTCTTATTAACTCTTTCTCACATCTTATATTAGCCCATTATTCTTGTCTGTGTTAGTCATGTGTCTTGGTACCTTTTTTGGCGAGGCAGTCACATCTTGCTTCCTCTCTGTCTGGGTGATGACTGCAGACTGAAACTTCCCTCTTCCCATAATTCTCATTGCCCCGCCTCTACTTCCTGCCTGGCTACTGGCCAATCAGCATTTTATTAAAAATAATACAAGTGACAGGATAAAAGATCATTGTCCCACAGTGCATGAGGAAGACAGAATTCAAGGTCATTGCTGCTGAAATTGGTGTGAAACATTTGGAGAACAAAGGATCATGACGAATGCCTTGAAACCCCGGTGGCTGCTCTGTAAGCGGCTCACACTAGAACAATGAACCTCCGCATCTTAGGAAGCCCACAAGTCCCAAAGGCCTAGAGGGAAGGAAAGCAAAAGAGGAATCATGTTGGTCAGTTTATAGGTCAGCTTAGTTGTCAAAGGTGGTTGTTCAGTCAGAACACCCAGGGCACAGTGCTGAGACAGCCTTCTGAAGACTTATAGCAGCTATTGCCATCTGACTAAGAAGAGGACGTTACCACAGCTGACCTCGGTGGACTTGATGAAAGAACAGAATGGAAGTTTCTCTGGAGGGGAGGATTCCATCCCCTGCCTGCAGCATCCCATCCTGTTGGATATTTTAGCCCCCTTTCCCTTGACAGCTGTGAAGAACTGACCCCTGCTCAGCCACCCTGAGTCAGGACATCCATCCTGGCCTCTCTGTCATCAGCATGGACTCTCTAGTGTTGGTTTCTCGGTTTGTTTGTGTGTTATTTCTTATGCTTCTCTGGTGGAATACTGGCTGGCACAGAAACGAAGAAGCCAGCAATCTCCAAAAATAGCTGGAGGGCTAAACATGGTTGTGCAGGCCTTAGAATCTCCACACCCGAGAGGCTGAGGCAGGAGGATTGCAAATTCAGTTTCAAAAGACAAGAGGGAGGGAGGAACAAAGGGAGGGAGGGAAAAGGAAAGGAAGTACTGAGGACAGGATGTAGGAAGAAGACCGAGTTTCCCACAGTGGATGACAATTCAGAGCAGAGACACAGTGTTCTGTGACTACTCTGAAAATGGGTTGGCATCCAGGGGCTCTAGCCAGGGACTGGGCAAGTCACAGGTCCACGGGTCGTAGGATATGGAGGCTGGGGGTGGGGGTGGTGGGAGGAAAGCCCGAAGAGACCCCCATCTCTGAGCGTTTATTCAACTTTTCCTTCAACTATTTCTCTTAGACTAGAATGTTAAATGTCCTTCCTAAGTTGGACTTAGACTGCCATCTTGTGGATAATACAAAAATGTCTTACATAAAAATCCCTCTCAAGCTCGCTAGCTCACTCTCTCTCTCTCCTTTCTCCCCCTCCCTCCCTTTCTCTCTCCCTCCTCTCACTCTCTTCCTCTCACTCTCTTCCTCTCTCTCTCTCTCTCTCTCTCTCTCTCTCTCTCTCTCTCCCCTCCCTTTCTCTCTTCCCCATCTCTCTCCCTCCTCTCATTCTCTTCTCCCCCCTCTCTCTTTCTCTCTCTCTTTCTCCCCTCCCTCCCTTTCTCTCTCTCCATCTCTCTCCCTCCTCTCATTCTCTTCCTCTCTCTCCTTTCTCCCCTCCCTCCCTTTCTCTCTCCCTCCTCTCACTCTCTTCCTCTCTCTCTCTCCTTTCTCCCCCTCCCTCCTTTCTCTCTCCACCATCTCTCTCCCTCCTCTCATTCTCTTCCTCCTCCTCCCCCTCCTTCCTTCAGACAGGCTCTACTGTGTTGTCAGGGTGACTGAAGTAGTGTGCAGGTTGTTTAAGAAGAACTGAGAACCACCCCTCACCCTCTACCCTGAGCCCCTCTTGTCTTTACTGCCAATGCTGGTCTCATGCATCTCCAGTCTGTGCCTTAGCCCTTTGCTGACTTGGGAAGAAAGCTTAGTTCATGGATCTGAATGATTCATTAAGTTGGTCAGATGTAAATATTGTGGTGACCAGTCAGTTTATCTTCTCAACCTAGACAGCTTCCATTTGTAAAATTAAAGCCGATGATGGATGATTTAATGTCCCTTCCCGTCCTTCCCGTTATCAACATTTCTTAGGAATGTGTGTGCTCCGAGGGTGGGAATGTAACTCAGTTCATTCTGTTATGAGAAACAGGATGGGATAAAATTAAAAATAGAACTTTCATAATGGTCCAGCAATCTCACCACTGGGTTGATAACCAAAAAGCAAAAATTAAAAAAAAATGAAATTAGCATGTCAAAGAGCTAGCTTAGCTCTCTTGTTCATTGCATCAAGGTTTATCACATTGACTTCAATAGATGAACACATGAAAAAAATGTGCTGTATGCAGTCAATAGGGTGTCATCCAGCCTTGAAGGCAAGGGAGGGCCTTCATTTTTCAGCAACCCAGGTGAGCCCACATGGAACTATGTTAAGTAAAACAAGGCAAGCAGAGAAAGATAAGTCATATGCTCTCCAAAGTGGAAGGTTAAAAGCAAGTCAAACTCATCGAAGCAGAGGGTGGGATGGTGGCTATCTAGAAGTCAGCACGAAGGAGCTGGAGAGGGCCGGTGAACAACTGGCTTCAGTGAGAGAGAATAAGTTCAAAAGCTCAGCTGCAAATAGTGTTCACAAATATTAATCAAAACGTATTGTGTTTGAAAAATTACTGAGAGGTTTTAAGTGTTTTTAAAAAATCTAACTATGTGGGGTAATGCATTTGTTAAGCATTTTCCTAGCCCTTCCTCAGCGTGCACATATATCAAAACATAAAGGCACACAGTACCCACCTGTCAATTTAAAAAACAGTGTGTGGCAGCCGGGTGTGGTGTGTCACACCTACAGTCCCAGCACTCAGGATGTGGAGGCAGAAGGATTCAGAATTCAAGACCAGTCTAGACTACATAACACCTTGTCTTTAAAAAATGGGAAGGGAAGAATAGAGAGAAGGCAGATTGGGGGAGAGGCAGAGGCAGCAGGAGGAGGAGAGATAGATAGACAGACAGACAGTAATGGGTAAATGCCTAAGAATGCTTTGAACTTCTAGGCCTGCTATTGTTTTTGATAAGTGTGAATCTAATTAGTCTCATTAAATAAAAACCTGGAGTCAGATATTAGGGTGAAAGTTGAAAGGTCAGAGCAGCAGAACATCCAACCACTAGTTCTTACCGCTACCAAGGTGGGGAGATCCTTAGACTGAATGGGGGTGAGCCTGTCTCTACCCACCTTATATTCCTGTCTCCACCTCCCTTGTGCTGGACTCCCCAAATTCTGGGATCAAAGGTGTGAGTCACCAACTCCCAGCTCTGTGTCTCTTTTAGACTAATTCAATCTCATGGAGCTTAGGGTGGTCTTGAACTCCTGATCTCGCTGCTTACTCCTCCCAAGTGCTGGGATTAAAGGTATGTGTCACCACTGCCTAGCCTCTATGGCTAGCTAGTGACTATCTCTGCCCTCTGATCTCCAGGCAAGCTTTATTTGCCAGAACACAAACAAAATCGCATACAACATTCATGCCTTATTGATTAGAAATACTTTCAAGATCTCTTCTGAGATAGATATTCAGTAGAATATAGAACTTAGGAAGCTTAAATGTTTCCAGAGTCCAATAAGAGATGGAAGTTGGGTCTGAGTGGAACCGGAGACAGCTTGAAGGGGAAATTGCAGGTTTCGGCCAGGGGCCATCTGGAAGCAGTGACCACTGTGTGCTTAGACCCAGCATCACTACACACTCAGAAGAAAAATCAAAAGATTGTGTTTATATAAATTCTGAGCAGAAACCTAAAGAGGAGGACTTCTAATGCCCCTGAAAAGAATTGAAGTTTATTTTCATAGAGCTAAACTAAAACCTGCTCTTAAGCATTATAAAATTTAATTTAAACAATTTACAGACGTAGAGTTTACATCTATTTTGGATCAATGAATGCACACTGGAATCTCAAGATTTCAACAGGAGGTCACCATAAGAAATATAAAGAGTTGACCGATGCACCCCCCCCCATACTGCAATAGCCATGGTGCTTAGAAGAAGCAAGACAAGCTGGAATCAAAGCATTTGCATTGTGCCCATCAGAGCTGCGGCATCTCTTGTGTGATGTTATTCTAGCCTGGTGACTAAGTGCACACTCGGCTACAAGAGCGAAGATTTGTCAGTGCAGTATCAGAAGGAAGGCTGGCTCCCGAAGTGTCACTTCTGGTGTTTAATGTCATTTAAGGACCTGCTCTTCTGCTTGTGACTGGATCTTACTGAGAGGGACATTTCAGATACCCAGGAGGCAGTGCCTGGGTCCAAAGAACCCACTGGATATGAGTCCTTCCCTCCATGGCCTGTGGTGATATTTTGTTTGTGCTCTAACGAATAATGCTTGCCTGAAGATGAGAGAAATAAAGGGGCCAGCCACTAGGGAGATTTCTTACCTCTACTGCATCCTCAAACCAAAGGCCTGAGCTCCTGTCTCCTCCCGCCTTACATTCCTCTCTCTGCTCAGCTATAATACTTCCTGTCTCCACCTCCCCCGTGCTGGGATTAAAGGTGTGTGATCCCAAGTGCTGGAATCAAAGGTGTGAGCTCCATTTCCCTTTTAGACTGGTTAAATTGTGGCTAGCCCAGTGTGGCCTTGAACTCCTGGTCTTCCTACTTCCTCCTTTCTTTCCTTCCTAACCCTACCACACCTCAGTGTTGAGAGATTTTGCTGGTGTGCACTTTTGCTCTTCACAGCATTGGTGAAAGTAAGCTCCCGTAGTCTCACTGTTTTGTGGGACGTGACAGTAATGTCTTACTCAGTAAGCGCTGCTAACAATTGAAACGACGGCTTATGCACAAGAAAGTTGACATAACTGTGAATCTTCATGAGCTGAGATGATCACTGTTAATTAGCAATGTTTATGCGTGCTTGTCATATTAGGAGAAAAGGGAATTGGACACGTCTTGGTCCTCACAGACCTCTAGTCTAAGCTAAACTCACATCTCTACTCTCACCGACTGGATGTTGGCTACCCATATTCCCGGTTCGGGGCTGTTCTCTGTGCTCCCCTAAGCATAGCAGATTAGTTTCTTTGCTGCTGCTATGATAAAACAGCCTTCCAAAAAGCAACCTAGAGGAAAAGGGGTTTCCTTTGACTTATGGTTCCAGAGAGGCATGGTAACAGAGTTCGAGGCTGACCTAGCAGTTAGAAAGCAGAGAGAACACATTTCATCTACACACAGGAAGTGGAAAAGGTGAGCAGGAAGTCAGGGCAGGCTATGAAGTCCACCTCTGGTGACCTCTGTCCCCCAACAAAGCTCAACTGCCTAAATGTTCCACAACCTCTTGCAATAGTATCATCAGCTGGGGACCAAGTGCTCAAGCATAGGAAACTTTTGGGGACATCTCTCAGTCAAACTACCTACCACAGAGGAGAATTCTCCTTTGTTCCCTGTCATGAGCATTTATCACCAAAAATATGCCTGGGAAGACGATGAACTAAATAAACACTTCTTGGACAATAAATGAAGGAGATTTTAGTTTCATGCACAGCTAATGACAAAGCCATTATGCTGTCAGCGGAGTTCTTCCCTCCGGCTATGGTGCAGCCCTTCTTTGTTTATGAACCCAAGTCTCTAGCAGAGATGCTTTCTGGGATTTTAAAATAATCTATTTTAGTTTACAAGGACGATTTCAGTTTCTGAGGACAATTACGGCGATGATTTATGAAGCTACTGTCGCTGAATTCCAAATCACCAAGTGCTAGACTCTGTGACACTGGGGAAGGGACACTGTACACATCTGTTGGGTTCCCTTGGGCTCCTCTGCGTGGACCCTTGAGGCTGATCACAACAATGAAATAGGTGCCCGGGGCTGTGGTGGTGCACTCTAATCCCAGCACTCAGGAGGCAGAGGCAGGCTGAGCTCTGTGAGTTGGTCTACAGAGAGAGTTCCAGGACAGCCATGGCTACACAAAGAAACCCTGTCTTAAAAAAACAAAAAAGAATGAAATAGACTTGAAATCCTTGTTCTTGATAACTTTTCCAGTATGGGAAGCTGGTGAGTCCCACCCTCCAGTTCTTTCTACACTCCCGCTTCTGTCTGCATCTGTCTCCATGGCAGCCAAGTGCGTTCCCTCAGAGTGCAGCTGTGGGTGTGGATCGAGCTCCTCTGGGCCCCTCCACCCCCATGTTTCCCTTTATTACGCCTTCCCTAGGGGTGCAGACTACTTCTGGAAGTCGTTTCTGTATTCCTCAGTGTCTCTCTTTGGCATTTTCATCTCCGTTCCCAGTTCCTTTGCGTTAGTTGTGATGAACGTGTGCTGGTTTCCGGAACTAGAATCTAATGGTTAAAAGTTTCCATCCTATCCTCTATTTACAATTACATAAACCTCTACAAATTCTATATTTCGCCGCTCTAATAACATTCTGCAGACACACAGGGCTTGTTTCAATTTAAAATACAAGATGTTTATTTATTTTAAGAACACCTTTCTTATGATGAGTATTTAAACTCATGAAATAAACAGAAATAAATCCAGACTATTCATACCATGTTGCTACATAACAATTTTTACATATTGTAATTGAATTCATGTTCTTTTAGAGTAGACTTGTTTTTATTTTATGTGTATGGGTGTCTCGCCTACCTCTCTGTCTGCGCACCATGTTCATGCAGTGTCCAAGATTAGAAAAGAACATCGGGTGCCTCTAGCTGTGTAGTTATAGACATCTGGGTGCTGATATGTGTGTGCTGGGGATTGAACCTAAATTCTTAGAAGAGCAACCAGTGCTCTAACCACTAAGCCATTAGTCCAGCTCCTAAATTATATATTCTTTTTTTTTTTTAAAATGTGCCCCTTCCTAAGAAAATGACCCACTTATGAATTTAAAGAGCACATCTTTTGGTGATATTGAGGTGGGGAAATAGTTTTTGTAAGTTTAGAATTCTATCCCCATACAGGAATAACGTTAAGTCATTCTTTAATACTTTTTCCTTATATGGAATACTTTGAATGGCTTTCAGGCACTTTAGTTTTATAAGACTCCTTGCAGGCTCCCGGGGTGATCACAGGAAGAGGGTGTTGTTGCGGGAAGTTCAGCATTAGAGAACTGTGGCTATGACATGCCATTTCCAGCTGGGGCAGAGAGGATGGCTTCAGAGTGGACTGTTAGGGACACCAGGGATGGGGCCACAGTAAGGACACATATTGCGTCTTAAGATTATTGAAGTTCTTTGTAATTTACTGTCCAATCATGTGTCCACAGTAGACTTTCATTGACCTGGGGTCCAGCAACCAACCTGGCGTTGTTAATAACAGCATTTTCCCATGATCTGTAAGAGCTGAGAAAGTGCTACCCCGGGCTCCTCTCATCATGATTGACCTGCAGGCAAGGAGTACACTCACTTCTCTCTCTCTCTCTCTCTCTCTCTCTCTCTCTCTCTCTCTCTCTCTCTCTCTCTCTCTCTCTCTCTCTCCCTCTCTCTCTCTCTCTGTCACCAATTACTGCAGCTCCTGTCCACTGAGCGCCCTTCCCTGGCTTTGGTACTGTGTGCTCATTAGTGTCCTTGATACTTCGCAAGCCTGTGGAGTTGGGGTACTACAGAGACAGGGTTTACCACGAGGTTTGAACTAATAATTGAATGGCTAAGTACAGGTGATAGAACTGGACCTCAGACAAACCAAGTCTAAAGCCTAGTGTCCTATCTTGTTTTCCCCTCCTCCTTATTATAAAACAGTGTGTGTGTGTGTGTGTGTGTGTGTGTGTGTGTGTGTGTGTAATCGTGTATGGGGAAATTTTCTTGTTCTACATTAATGATAGCCATGCAAAATTCACATCTTTACAGCTTCTAACTTCCATGTTTTCACATGTTTTAAACTGGTAAAGGATGCCCTATTTTATTTGTAGGTTTAATATTATGAAATCCAGTATAGAATACTTGTTTTATTTTTTGAGACACGATTCTCTACAGAGCCCTGCTTATCCTGGAATTTACTACATGGATGAAACCGGCCTTGAACTCACAGAGATCCACCTCCTTCTGCCTCCTGAGTGCTGAGATTAAAGACATGTGCCACCAACCCCAGCTCATCAGTATCCACTCTTAAGGACCGGCTCTGAAACAGCTCACGTTCGTGATTCATTAAAACATTGTCCTGTTTTCATTCTTGTGTTGCCTTGGCACATGAGAATGATGGCTTAACAGAGAGCAGTCTGGTGCCCTGCTACCTCTGGCTGGCGCATTCCAGAGTCAGTCTTACCATTTGATGCCTGTAGAGCACTATGATGGTATAACTGGTTCCCTCCATCCTACTTAGACATGAAGGATCGTTCACTATTTCCTTCTAGCAGCTTAGTGCATAGCACGTCTTTGGGGTTTAGCAGGTAATTGGAGACTAAGTGCATGGATGCCTCTCGGTTTGTCAAACACATACTGGCCCTTTCCTTCTGTGCTGCTACCTACCTGGAGGAAGGTCCATCTGCTCAGACTGCCACCTGCCACCAGCTCTCCACAAGAAATAAATGGTGCTGCCATGTTGGTATCATTGCTAATGAAGGTGATTAAACTCGGGTGGACAAGTAAACTCTGCAGTGATCTAGAGTAATGACACTTCCATAACTGTGCTCTGCTATTGGTTGTCTTATTGCACTTAGCAAAAACCTGAGCTGTGTATACCTGAGAATCACAGCCCAGCAGCCCGTTTTAGACCTCGATGGATTCTAGGGCCCAGCAATCCTGGATGGGTCTTTCTTGATGTGATCTCATCTTTTTTTTTTTTTTTCAACCATTCCTGTGTTTTACACTGGCTTGGGTCTGCACAAAGCCTTACTTTATTTGACTGAAAGACAGAAAAACCAAGACAGGACTGTAAATGAGTAGTCCCCACAGCTCTCCAGCACAGACTCAGCATCCACTCGAAACATCTGGAAAGGCAGTATTCTTAGGCCCTACCCCAGACCCACTGTATTAGATGCCCCAACAGTGGGACCAACATTCTCTGCTTAAAAAGACTCTCCAAACGATCACAGTGTATGTACAACAGAGCGTGAGTTTCTTGTGGTCACTAATAGGAAGCTGAGGTATCAAATAAATGGTGATCAGCCCACAACTTTCTCAGAATGGAGGTAGAAATGCATGGTAGGTAACCCCACTGGGGAGACACTGACCCTACAGGGGAGATACATGTTTGGAACTCCTCTGAGATGCGAGCCACTCACGAGAGAAAAGTCTAATTAATCTACCTTAATTATCCTTTTTCTTATCGGAGAAGTCATCAAAAAGGACAGAGTTTAGTGAATTACGATGCTTTGGTAAATTCAGCCTCTAGACTGGAAGGTGCTAGGATCAGGGTCTGTCAGGAAAACATTCAGCCCCGCTCAGACTTCTTGGAAAGCATGGTGACTTCACCCCTGCTCTCTTGCTAATTAGCACTGGTCTCTCTCCTGATTGAGATCAGCAGGAAAACTGATGGGTAAAGAATGTTTGGGGTCAGTGTAGACAAACAGAATGAATCACGGACGAGGGATAACTGTGGTCTACTCCAAAACCAAGCTTGAATGAGAACAAAAGCCACGGATTGGAGGAGCAAGAAAACAGCCCAAATTCCTGTGTTCTGAGAACAGAGGGGCCCTAGAGACTGCGAAGAATCCTCAGGGACCCCAGTTTCCTCCTAAGTAGTAACAAGTCATTATGTTCTGTCTTATCCATTATTTCAGATTCTAATGAGCTTCTGCCTTTAGTCTTAAGAAATAATTCCCTTCCTCTAGGGCCAGTGGAATTGTGCCTATCTGAGTCATAGCAACGAGACTGTCGCAATACCTCTTCACGTAGCAGGGTGGCCATTCCCTGGTGGGGATGGGGAGGGGGGTGACAATCAAATAGTCCCAGGAGTTATTCTAAAGCTATTAATGTAATGAAAGCAAATGCTTACCAACCTCCTATGGCAGGCTCGGGCCTGCTGTAGACACTTCAGCTCTATGAAGGCATCTGGGTTTGCAATGATTATTTATAAGAAATAACTGTTGCCCCTTTCCAACTAAAGCAGATTCCTTTTCGGATTAAATTCATGAAGCTCTGTCCTCTGAGCAGGTTACTATTCCATAAGGCCACATCTCCGAAGTCTCCTCAATTGAAGCAGGAAGCTGTTTGCCCCTAACCAATGTTCCCTTCTGTGGAGAGGGTCGTGGACTAATCTCGGGTGGGCATCTCGGGCGGGCATCTCTTTGTATGAAGATGGGATCTACACATCACGCTGTTCTTTATTGAAGCCTCATGGTGGAGAACAATTTCTTTTCGAGGGATACTTTCACCTACTGGTCTCTCTACTAACTCCCACCCCTCCTTAAATTCTTTATAGTGTGTCCGCTCTCTGAGGGAGCCCCAACTCCTGAAGCTGTGCATTCTCTGATCCCCCAGAAGCTGTGTGCCTTGACTTTCACACAGATGATCGGAATCTCACATTGTTGAGATTAATTTTGAATTTATCCTCGTCCTTCAGGTCTGTCCAGAATGTTCTAGTATAGCTTTTAATTCTGCTGGCTGATTAGCTGGTGGACGTGAAGGTTCTCATCTGAGCAGAAGGGCTGATGTCATTTTACAGACTTGGTTTCTAACCCTTATTTACCTCAAGAGGTGGCTGGTATGTAAACTTAGCTGCCACAGACTCACAAGTGTGCATGGCAAGGAAGCTATTAGCTCTGTCTAGGAGACAATATTTATAAACAGAATATAATTATGATCTAAAGGTGCAGGGCTTCCAGGGATAGAAGCGATGAAATTAGTGCAGTAATGAACTTACTGCTTGATCCCCTGGGAGGAAGGGTTCTCTGAGAAATCTGGAACAGGCTGGGAAGAAGACAAGGAGGCCAAGGAAGCAGGCAGCAAGGTGAGGCTCCTTCACATAGTGGGTGTGTTCCAGGCTGTTCTATGAGAACAGACAGGCGCCTGGAGAAAAGAAAGAGGCCCCCAAGGAGGGGGATTTTGAGAAGCATTTTCCAACCTGATGCAAACTTTCTCGTGGGAATGTCTTCCCCACAGATGTTTTCCCAAAAGAGGCTTTCTCTTATTTTTCCCAGATCACTGGATTTTAAAAAATTAGTAGTAACAACTAACCCACAAGCTGGGTAACACAGCCTTTACCCTTGACTCGGAAACGTGGGTCAGTAAGTTTTCCTGAGCAGTTGCTGTGAGAGACATATTTTATTTCGTATTCTGAGAGTTATCCGGACAAATAAGTTGTTCTTTATCTTGAAGAGACATGAGGCCAGGATGAGAGGGAAGGCACATTCTAGAGGAATTATGAATATTAGTTATACTGCAGCAGGCTCTGTTCACCATGCTTCTGGTACAGGAACTTGTTTCTGTTGCCGTGGCAACCCTGCAAGAAGTCATGGTTTTCATTTAATGGGAGAAGAGAGTGAAGTTGAGCAGCTTTAGATGACATGCTCGATGCCACACAGCTGTAAACAAATAGGAAACTGGATCAGCGGGAGCGAGCGGTCTGAGAGCTGGGCTGAAGGTAGTTCAAGTCCCCTGAGGGTCAGCACAGGATCTTTCTTCATGAAACTGAAGTCTTTCAGGGTTATTCTTTCCTTCCTTCCTTCCTTCCTTCTTTCTTTCTTTCTTTCTTTCTTTCTTTCTTTCTTTCTTTCTTTCTTTCTCTTTCTTTCTTTCTTTCTTCCTTCCTTCCTTTCCTTCCTTCCTTCCTTCCTTCTTTCTTTTCTTTCTTTCTTTCTTTCTTTCTTTCTTTCTTCCTTCCTTCCTTCCTTCCTTCCTTCCTTTCTTTCTTTCTTTCTTTCCCTTCCTTCCTTCCTTCTTCCCTCCCTCTCTCCCTTCCTCCCTCCCTTCCTCCCACCCCTTTTCTTTCTATCTTTGATAATAAATGAGATCAGGAGTGAGTCGAAAGTTCCACCCAAAAGTCTGACTTGCTGAAAGCAACCAACTTGAAATCAAGTTTTGTTTTGCTCCAGAGTCTTGGAAATGTTCATTAATGATTTTTATCAAATTATATAAAGCACTGTTGTACAAATAGTGTTTTAAAGAGGTTTTCTATCCAGAATCAGTTCTCCTGACTTTACAAGGCTTTTATGTGAAGGGATTTTTTTAAGTTTTTTTTTCTTCTTTATCTTTTGTGACACTGAGGTTATACTTCAGGACATACATGCTAGGCTAGAATTCACCCCTGAGCCAATCCATCCCAACCCTGTTTTGCTATTCACTTTGAGACAGAATGTCAGCGAATTGTCCACTTTGACCTAGAACGTGTGATCCTCCTGCCTCAGTTCCCTAAATAGCAAGGATAATGGGCTGGGCTTCCTTCTTTTGAAACGCGCTCATTTGTCTAAAATGCTTGCTTCGTTTTAGCAGAACAGAATCGAAGTTCATTAACTGACGTGTTCATTATCAATCTGCATGAAATTTTTAAGCATTGCAGAAGAAACTCTTAAGATAATTTAGCAAGCACCTTCTAAGCATATTTTATGCGTTCCAGAGACCAGCACTCTTGTTAATCTGGTCCTTCCAAGAAAGTAAAAGAGAAAGGCACATGGTCTCTCTGCAGGGTTTTTCCACACTGCTCTCCCTACTGTGGGCCTTCTCACCAGACCCTGGGCCAGCACACCCATCCCCCATCCCGCGCCCCAAACACTTTTCTCACTCTAGCCCTTTCTTGGCTCTTTTTTCTATTTTACTCCTTAAATGCAATGTAATTGAGATGGTTTGGTGGGACAGCTCACGAGCCCTCCGTGACAGAGGATGAACTTTGATGTATTTGAGACTGTTCAGTAGGATAGCACACGAGCCTCTGTGACAGAGGATCAATTCTTTAGACTCCTGGAACAGCATCACATATGGAGTGATTAGAAGTAAAGGAAATTTGCGAGTTCTCTGGCAAAGCAGGAACCTTGAAGCCCGATATCAATGAGATGGCAGAGTACTCCTTCAGGAAGCTCCAAAGGAAGGTTAACTGACATGAAGGTTCTGGTGGCTTCTGGCAAGCCTTGGAGATCTGTACGCGTAGCAGCATCCGTGCCTGTCGCTGTTGTCACAGAGCCTCACCAGCTCGGACTCCACTATGCCGCTATGTGTAAATAGCCCTCACTCTTCTCTTAAAAACAGGCCAGTCTGGAGCTGGGGAGAGAGCTCAGAGGGCATGCCCTGCAAGCGTGAGGAGCTCAGCTTTGTGCCTCGAAGTCTTGGAAAGAGCCGGCTGTGGGAGGCAGAGAGAGGTGGATCCTGATCAGCCTAACCTGGTCAGCCAGCCACAGATGCCAGGGAGAGACTGTCTGTCTGAAAAAGGTGGATGGAACTGAGAAATGACACCCAAGATTGACCTTTGGCCCCTGTAGGCATGCACGCACAAGCACACGTGCATGTACACACACACACACAGTGAGAGAGAGAGACATAAACACTGGATTTAGCCCTCTTTAATTTGGTATAATTTCACTTCAAGATTGATTCTGCAAGATTAGATTTTGAAATAAGGTCCCATGCTGTCATGGCAACAGACATGAATGTGAAGAACACTCTTCAGTTCAGTCCACCAGGTTGGTCATAGAAGCCAGAAGGAGTCTAACCATCCTAACAAGCATTGCTTTATTTTGAGAAGGGTTGTACAATTCCATCTCCTCAAAACACCTGTTACAATTTTGACTTCCCTTGGTGGCTAGGAAGTGTCCCATAACCACCTTGGATGTAACTCTGTCTTAAAACTGCCACAGTGACCAACGTTAATGCTGCCGACAAGATGAGGCGTTACTGTTAGCTCAGCTAACGCCACGAATCATTTTCTCCAAAACTAAATGGAGTGGGACATGCCTTTAAATGGAGTGATGACGACAGAGAAATGATTGACACAGTTGCTGAAAGAAACACATTTTGTTCCATGAAAATACGGCTTCTAAAGTGGATGGCTCTTTGTGTTTTTGAGAAAAGCTAATGACAAAATTCATGCCTAAGATACGCTACCTTATAATGTATGCTACCTTGGCATGTTGAGGCAAAAGATGTAACTTCTGGCATGGGGTGGCCACCCATGCCAGTTCTTCACCCTGTGTAAAGTAAGGTTGAGTTCACCCAAATTTCACCTTGGGCAAAATTTCACGTTTACCTGCTAACTCCCAGCCCTCCCCTAATGTTGCACAAATCATGAACTCTGATCTTTCTTAGAACCACATTGTTTTGTAGGAAGGTAGGGAGGAGGTTTTCCCCCAGGGAAACAGAGTCTCACACTATGGTAAAGACTGTCTTGGAACTTGCTATGTAGTGTGGGCGGGGCTCCTCAAACTTGCAACATTCTCGCCACAGCCTCCCAAGCTCAAGAATTGCAGTTGCATTCTGTGGCAGTCAATGTTGACTGTCAGTTTGGCAGAATTTTGAATCACCATGGAAACAAACAGCTGGGCATATCTAGGAAGGATTTTCTAGATTAGGTTAATGGAGATGGGAAAACATGCCTTAAATGTGAGTGGGACCGGTCTGTGGGCTAGGTTCCCAAACAAAGGGAGCTGAGCACCAGCGTCCATCTGTCCCTGCTTCCCGACTGCATGCAATGTGACCAGTGCCTCGTGTTTATGCTGTCTTATGGTACCCAGCACCACAGATCACACCCTTGAAATGAGAATCAAAGTAAAGGCCCCTTTCTTGGTCGGGAGACTTTTGGGGGAGATGAGACAGGGTTTCTCTCTCTAATCCCGACTGTCCTGGAACTTTGTAAACCAGGACTTGAACTCAGAGATCCACCTGCCTCTGCATCCTGAGTGCTGGGATTAAAGGCATGCGTCACCACTGCCTGCCTCCCTGGGATTTTCAAAACTTTCCCTGGAATACCAGCTTTCCCATATTGGTGTAGGAGGGATCTTCTGTATTTTGTGTTGCTTTCATTGGTTAAAAAAGAAACTGCCTTGGCTTTTAATAGGGCAGGACTTAGATAGGCAGGGGAAAAAGAGAACAGTATGCCTGGAAGAAGACCTTGTCAGGGAGAGACGCCATGATGCTCCAGCCCGAGATGGATGCAGGTTAGAATCTTCCAATAAGTCACCACCTTGTGGTGACACACAGATTTCTAAATATGGGTTAGACTAAATGTATAAGAGGGGCCAGGCAGTATTT
>JAQHUG010000135.1:3504806-3523660 GCA_028555095.1 Dicrostonyx torquatus
CATCACATGGCATCATCACATCGCATCTCCCGTCAGGAAGCAGAGAGAGATGAAGCTTTCTTCTTTTACTCCGTCTGGGATCCCAGCCCTTGAGGATGATGCCACCTGCATTGAGAACGGGCTTATGTGGCCACCTTTGGAAACAAGCTCCCAGACATGTCCCGAGGTATCGTCCCAGGTGATTCTAAGTCTTAAGTAGACAATTCAGATTAACCACTGCAGAAGTGACCTGAGCACAAACCATACGGAGGGCTGTTTGGGTCATGGGTAGAGTGTGTGTTACTTGCATACTGCCCAAGCAGGATCTCAGTGGACTTAATGGTCACTAAGGAAAACTGCAGCAGAAATAGATTCAGGCTTCCCATGGCTGTCATCCCGCCCATCAGCTGTCAAGATCTTGAGGCACCAGAGCCGAATCCTCCCATACATTATAATCTTTAGCATTGCCATGGTGAGCGGCACACTTACAGTCCCACCACTTTAGGCAGAGGTATAATTACAACCTATAAATAGATGAGAGGAGTATTTAGCGTGGCTTCGTCAGAGATTTTGAGAAAGGGTTTTGAAAGCCTTGGAAAGTTTCAAAGCGCTGTGCTATAACCACGTCGTGCTGGACTTCTGGTTTTGTTAATCAGCCTAGAGATGACTATTTAAGCCATCGCGTGAATATTGATTTACATATCACAGTGACAAGAATTTGACAGTGAACTAGTTTTCCTGGTATGGTAAGTAGAGTTCTCTCTCTCTCTCTCTCTGTCTCTCTCTGTCTCTCTCTCTCTGTCTCTCTCTCTCTCTCTCTCTCTGTTTTTTCTTTTCATGCTTCTCAAAGGGTTGGTTTTCCTTTCATCCCCCAAACACCTACATGGAACTGTCACACATTCAGCTTCAACACGCCATCCCTGTCTCTGCTCCAAAGCTTCGAGACTCTCCCAGCCCTCCTGCACTCCGGATGGGCTGCTGCACTGTGTTAGACCACACCACTGCACCTCTCTCGCTAGAGTGACTCCATTTCTTTCTTCCTTCTGCAGCTGACTCCGAGGTCAGAAGCCCATCTCCTTTATCTTTATACCCTGTCTCTAGCCTTATGGATTACAGCATAATAATAAGTCTGAAGACAAAGTAAATAAAAATATTGAAAATATCATTGTTGCCCAGATGGAACCTCAGGATGGTGAAATTATGGAAATCTGTGAACTTTCATATAATTTGTTATGTATCTCTGATCTTGTGGAGAGCTGCGTGCCTGCGAATTGAGACGTCTAATTTAAACAATCTTCTGGAACTATCAAAGAAGCAATTGAGTTAAAAAGGACCAAGGAGCTAAAGTGGCATTAGTTTCCAACCTTTTGTTTTATTTGTAGTGGTTAGGAGTAGGAGAGGATTCCACCCCAGGTTTTAAAAAATGCCGGGGTGTTCTGGAGGGGAAGCTGTCCTAGACTAATGTCAATGAAATCATGCAAGAGCTGAAGCAAGGTGACCTTCAAAAGCTTGGGTTAGTTTCTTTTCTCTAGCTGCCCAGGCTTTCATGTCTGTGATAGGGATTGCACTGTGAGAGAGGCCCATGCACGGCTAGTTACTGGCCCTGTTGCTGCTGCAGGCTCTTGTACCATCGTCTTTTATTACTGTCCCTGTTCTCTAGCAGTCACGCTATTTATATTCACCTAGATTTTAAGATGATCATTCCAAGCTTTCCTGATGCTGCTCTCTCAACCTGTACTGTCTGAGGGCAAAATCAGAGAGATTAAAAATACTTTGATCAGCATTCAACTCAAAATCACCCCCCCGATACTTGTACACACATCTTTCTCCCTTCTTATTGTTTTTAAAGAGAATTAAAAAATATCTTTATTTATACATAAGTGTCTTAATACATGTGTGTTCATAAAGGCAGAAGCAGGCATTGGATCTCCTGGGCTAGAGTTACAGGTGGTTGTGAGCGGTGGGGCTGGGAACCAAACTCAAGCCCTCTGCAAGAACAAGAAGTCTTCTTACCACGGAGCGACCTCCTCAGCTCCTTTCCTCACTCTTCATGCTATGCCTTACCACGTGATTTGTTTTACAGTAAAATAAAATTTTACCACAATTTTCACATGTGTGAAAAGACACCTAGACGACATCTCTCTTCTTTAAAGTTTGTTTGTCTGAGAGGATAAATCACAGAAATGCGCCTTTACAGAAGAGATTTATTATAATCTTTGCAGGCACCCAAAATAAAGCAAGACAAATGTCCAGGTCAGACAACCGTATTGGGAATCTCAACTTCTTGCTCACATCAGTCTGTCTGAATTGATTCATATGCCTTTTAGCAATAGACTCCCAGTTTGTAGTAAAGTGTCTTGGTTTTTTCCCTCTTATTATTGATGCACAGTTCAGAATTTAGTTGAATTCTTCCTCTATCCACCAGAATAAGTCAGAGTGACTAGGCAGAGCATGTTCCCTGATGTGGGATTCCCCTCTGTATGTTGTGAATATCATTGGTTAATAAAGGAACTGCTTTGGGCCTATAGCAGAGATATAGGGGAACAGGGCTAGGTGGGGAAAACTAAACTGAATGCTGGGAGAAAGAAGGTGGAGTCGAAGAGAAGCCATGGAGCCTCTCCCGGAGACAGATGTGCTGAAACTTTGCTGGTAGGCCATGGCCTTGTGGTGATACACAGATTAATGAAAATGGGTGAAATTAAGATGTAAGAGTTAACTAGTAAGAAGCTAGAGCTAATGGGCCAGGCAGTGATTTAAATAATATAGTTTCTGTGTGATTATTTCAGGGCTGAACAGCTGGAAATGACCAAACAAGCTCCTACAACAGTTCCCAGGAGAGAAAGCTGTAGACAGATACAGGGAATGGGAAGGAGCCACAGTGGTGAAATCTTGCCAGTGTGTCTGGATTGCCATAACTCATAAAGTTCTGGAGAATGTTAAGTCACATTTATGTCACTAATGACAAATACCTGAGATAATCAACACTGTGAGTTAAGATTTCCTTCAGGAAAACCTCACGTTGCATTACATCTTATAGAGAGAACAAATGGCTGACTAGTACTTCAAGATTAGGGAGCGGCTGGAATGTTCTAGTGCAGATCCAAAGTCCAATTATATGTACCTTGGGATATCTTTCTCCCCTTAAGAGTTGTTCATTGTCTGTCTACCTACCTATCTCTCTCTATCTATCTATCTACCTACCTACCTATCTATCTATCTATCTATCTATCTATCTATCTATCTATCTATCTATCTCCCTCTCTCCCTCTCTCCCTCTCTCCCTCTCCCTCTGTCCTTCCTTCACCTAATATCTTTGTGACTCTCAGATGAAACTTTTTGGAAGGTATTATTAACTCAGTGGACTACTGGCTTACGTCAGTCCCGAAGCTAAGAATGCCATCAGAGGATGCCAGGGGCCTTCGTTCCTCCCTGATGGCTACATATTTATTAGATAATAAACCCCGTAAAAGCAAGACCAGACTCTCACTCTCATGTTAGACATCCTCTGGCTTTAGAAATAATTGGTAAATATTCTGTGGAATAAACACTTGTCAGTTATGTCTGTTTGAAGGTCTTAATAATATTTCAAATACAGCTTTTTTTCTGCCTCTGACTGACTAGATTTGAATGTGTTATCTCACCATCTCAAGAGGGTAAGATTTTATTGTAAACACCTGGCATACATCATCTCTCCTAGGCAGTCCTGAGTTAATGTAGAGGAGAAATCGAACCTTTCTGGGGCTTAGGAAGCATAAACACTGGGCAAGATGCTGATACATTCTGACCTGCTTTTGTAGAAGGGGCCAAGAGTGACGCAGGAAAAGGCTCAGCCTAGGAGTCTGAGTGTCAGGGAGAGACAAAGTCATGGGGAAAGCATAAACACTATTGCTTAATTTATTCTTTGAGAATTTCATAATGAATATAACGTATTTGAATCATCATATCCTCCCCTCATGCTTCCCTTCATCTCTCCCAGTGTCCCCTCTCCCCTCTATCTTCTCCTTCTCCTTTTTCTTATACAACCAACTCACTGTAGTGTACAATTAGTGTGGGGAGCCGCGCCCGCTATTCGCCATTACAAGATGGCACCCATATCCTGTGTTCCCGAGTACTAAACAAGTGCATTGTGCATATGCGAAGGGTTTTTCCACCTCGTCCCATCCCGCCTATCCCGTGGTGTCATCTCGTGCGATGGGTTGCAGCCAACCAGGGGCTGACACGTCCTAGGCAAGGAGAAGCCTCTATTTAAGGAAAGGGTTTTCCCGCCTCTGGGTCTCCGCTCTGGAAACTTATGCTCTCCCTCTCAAGAAGCATTAAAGCGTACGGCAGAAGGATCCTTGTGTGCCGCGTCATTCTTGCTGGCGAGATGGTCGCGCGGGACAGATTAGCACTGTCTGTTTGTGCATGGGTATGAGGCTGTCCATTAGGGCACCGATAACCTACCCGGGGCCACACCTCTGAAGAAAACTGTCTGCTCTCAGCAGTAACCATTGGCAATCTGGGGCTCCTCAAATAGGAGTGGGCCAAGGAGCCCTTCCTTATTCCAGAATGTTGACAGTTTTGTGGTGGGGGACAATTCTGTATTCTATCAATCATGTTTTAAATAAATGCTGATTGGCCAGGCAGGAAGTATAGGTGGGAAAACCAGACAGGAAGTAGAGGTGAGAACAGAATTCTGAGAAGCAGGAAGCTCCCTTGGCATTCCTGTGCAGACCACCGAAGAGGCAACATGTGATGAGAAAGGTACCAAGCCTTGTGGCTAACATAGATAAGAACAATGGGTTAATATAAGTTATAAGAGCTAGTAAGAAGCCTGAATTAATGGGCCAACCAGTTTATAATCTTATGGAGACCTCTGTGTGATTTTCTTTGGGACTTTTCGGCTGTGGGATACAGGGAGGGACAGAAACCCCAACGGGCAGGCCCTTCATGTTACAGGTTTAGGCCTGGGATGATCTTGTGTACCATAGCACAGTTTTTGAGAGTTCCTGGATGTCCAGAAGACAGTGCTGACGGGAACCTTTGAGGCCCTCTGGCTTTTCTCTTTCTGTCCCCTCTTCCTTGGTGTCTCCAGAGCCTTGGGGGAAGGGAATGTGATATAGATGCCCATTTAGGATGAGCACCCTACAATCACTATTCTCCTCACTCTGACTAGTTGTACTGTGGAGTTTCCATCAAAAAGAAACTCTCTGATGAGCAGGGAGCCCTGTGTCAATCGACCGAGCACTCGAGTGTCAAGCATAGGCTTTGAGGGGACAGGGGCTTCCATTCTGCCATCAGAGTTTATTTGCCTTGCTTCAGTATGGAAGCCTTTTCGCACTGACAAATCACCTGCGAGTCTGACCAGATTCCTGAAGAGTTTATGCGACTGTTCTCTGTTTTCTTTCACTTTGCTCCTCTGGAGGTGAGTCATGTAACACTTGTACCCGAAGATCAGACACCTAGAAACCAGAAACCAGGCATCAGGAAACAGGCATGGCCACAGAACCGCGTATAGAAACCTTGGGAGGAGCTTTACTGGCTATGGATTCATTCATCACAATGTACAGAGGGGGCTGTGTTGGATTTCTCAGGTCCCGTTTGAAAAACTCCATCTAATGCGTTCTTCTAGGTTCCTATTCGTTTGGTTGTTGTTCCCTCTCTGGCCTCTTGGTTGTAGGTCAATCTGTGGTGGTGCCTGAAACGGGATTTCCAACAGGCTCCACATGCACCTCTTCCAGATGGACTTAGTCTCACATTTGAAACCAAAGATTAAGTCTATTTTATCATTAGCTCATGGTGAGGTCTCTCCACCAAAGGCATCATGAGAACACTTAGTTCTCGAGTTCCTAAAATGCCCTTCACGCTAGCACAACATGGCAGGAGAGATGCTGTCCATCTGTGGCTCTGCCACCCACCAGCGTGACCTGAGGCAGACCACGGCATCCCTCTGCTTCTGCTGCTTCTTGCAAAAGCATCCATGGCAGTTTTCAGGCCCTGCCAGCTCTTTCCAGAATGTCTAGAATGTTAATTCTCACTAAAGAACTGAGACTAATGCAAGCCTTTACAATGACACTTACTAGGCTCCGGCGATAGCTCGGTTTCTTTTTCCAGAAGCACGTGTTATGATGTTCTGTTAGCCCCACTAGAGAAGTTACACAGGAGCCCTGTGCGTAACTAAATGCAAAAATTGACCTTGATCTGTCTTCTGTTCTCTCTCTTGTACAAAGTTAATGGGTGTGCCTGATTTAGACTGGGGTTTGCTCTCTGTCTCTCTTCTTCCACACAAGAAAAGGAGCCTCTGCAGGAGTCAGAGTTAGTTGCCTGTTTTGTCTGTGTTCTAGAACGACATGAACTATTGAATATGTGCACAGTGATTTGAATGGCAGCCACCCAAAGCGAATGAGATCATAATCTTTCAGACCCCGAGGTCTTGAGGCAAAGGCACTTCAAATTTAGTATCTTGAGCTGTCACAAAACAAAGTGTGGTTTAAATTTAGCTGTGTGGGATAAAGATATTTTTACCCTATTCTTTTTCTGAAAGGATTCAAAATTCTCTCACAATCAGGATGCCCTTTTGAGTTTCTGCATACGTAGGTGTTCGCTTTTCAGATTTCTACAAGGCACATACTCTAAAGGCTTAGACAAGCCCAGGCTTTTTTTGTGAGTTCCAGATGGGGATAGGTCTCCAGGAATTGTGACCTCTCCGTTCTCTCATTTGTCATTGTGCTCGAGGCTTGGTTTTAATTTGGTGGGTGACATTGATTGACAGAATCTAGACACGATAATTGATTCTACCTTTCACTCTTCCGTGTAATGTGGAATAGACAGAGCTTTGAAATGAGTTGGGTTCCAAGAAAAGATTTGTGTAGCACCAGGGAGTCATGTTCCGGTGCTGAAGAGGGCTGATGTCAGCTTTCTGCTCTGTGCCCTACGATAATATGTGCTTTCTGTTGAATCAATGTTGGGACTCTTTCTGGAAGGAGGAAATGACATAGAGGACAATAGATTTTTTTTTCATGAAAATCATGGCGTTTATGCATGCATGCATGCATGAATGTGTACGTGTGTGTGTGTTATTGTGGGTGTGTGCTCGTGTGTGCAGAGGCAGATAGGTATATGTGTAGACATGTATGAATGCTATATGTTGGTGTGCCTTCATCTATTCTCACTGTATTTTTTCATGACACGGTCTCTTACAGAAGCTCATCCGTTAGGCTAGCTGGCCAATGAGCTTCAAGGATCCATTTGTCTCCACCCATTTCCTTTCCCATTATTGGAAGTGTTACAGAAGCATTCAAGGCCTGACTTTGTTGGGGCTGATGGGTCACAAGCTAAGATCTTCATGCTAGCAAGGCAGAAATCTTAACAACTGAGCCATCTTCCCAGCCCTTAAACTCATAGTAGTACCCTTAGATCAAAAATAGACAAATAGACGTCAATTGCTTTTTCCTTGCTATTACAGCAGAAAGGCTTGCTAGTGTCACTGGCACAGATGGCATGCTGCCTCAGACAGATGTAATTCATACCTATTTTCCTACTAAAGGAAATTTACTAATAATGCTCTCTTTTGTACCCAAGTGCTTCAAGTTTGGATGGTAAATGTGATCCCCTTATATATTAGCAAGTGCAAACCACAGCTTAACAGTTCAATTGAAAAAGCAATGGTAATTCAATTCACATAGTAAGAGTTAGTAAGTTTAGTGACTTGATAACGAAAATCAGTGATTTGATTATAACGACATCTTTTGTGCACCTATTAAAGAAACCAACTAAACATTTTCTGGTTTCTGAAATGTAGTTAACTTCTAACATATTGGGTCAATGAATAGGCATTTATTTCATCAGATGGTCTCTCATTCAAAGAGGGACCTTAACGGACACTCTGACGGTGAAGCTTCTGGGTGACACTGTGGCTTCCCTGAGGGTGAGAAGAAATTAATAAGCACTCATTTTGTAACTATATACTTAAGACTCAGAGACAAGGGTTGCCATCATGCCAGGTCACTTTTAAAGCATTGTGATTGGTTCTGTAGTGTCCATGGACCCAGCAACTATTTGTCAGGAAGACAGAGACAATGATAACCAGGGACATTTAGTAATAGGACAGAAAGTGTGCTGGGGTAGAAGTTTCCCTCTGCTAATCATGACCAGCTAAGTTCTAGACACCACCTCACACTATTAATAAACATGTTTATCCTTAAAAATTATATTCTAACAACTGGCGATTGTGCCTTAAAGTAAATATTTCAAAGTCCTTAAGGTTAGAATTTCACTATGTGATTTAGGGAAGACAGAAGCAAAACATTATACACTCGTTAGAAATACTGCTTCAGAGGCTTTCTGGGCCACTATAAGGCATTGCATTCCTGTGGTTATGATAACTATGATCATTTTTCTGATAACACATTATGTCTTGACTGCAGTCTCTATTAGAAATCTAGAGCCCTGACTTGTTGTAAGGAGTATAGGACGTTGGAAACATTCAGAGTTTGTTAATGGCCAAAGTGGTGCTTGTAGCTGATAGCTATGTGAATTTACCTGAATAAGTGAACAATTCCAAGCCTTCTTCTTATGTTTTTTTAAGAGTTCTTTTTCTTTTAAGTTTGTGTATATGTGTCTATGTGTGAGTGCAGTACCATGGAGTCCAGCAGGTAGCGCTGGATCTCCTGGAACTAGAGTTACAGACAGTTATGAGTTACTTTGGGCAATGGGAGGAACTGAACTCAAGTCCTCTAGAAAAGCAAAAAGTGCTCTGAACTACTGAGCCACCCCTCTAGCTCAAGTCAAACCTGTTTTTTCTTATCTGAGCACTAGGGATAATATTTCATGTGTTGTTTTATAGATCATTGCAATCACATTGGAACAGACTAACACGGTGATTGATGGCAGCACTCGGGTAATATTGACAGGATTTCAGATTGTTCTGTGTATCTGTATTACTGTTGAAATAAATCTTCCCAGATATACTGACCTGAAGCAGAGTTAATTTATTATGTTACTGCTATGGAGGTGAGGAGTCTGAGTCATGTCCCAGTGGGCTGGCATAAGTGTTGTCCAGTCTGTGTTCCTTTAAGAAGATCTAGGAGGTAATATACTTCCTTGTCCCTTGTCGCTTTAGGAGCCCATTCCTATTTCCTAGTTCATAGCTCCCTTGGTTTATCCTTGTAGCCAACAGTTTGTTCAAATTCTCGATGCTCCAACTCTGCTTGGTCCTTGTGACATCTCTGACAGTGTGACAGCGTTTCTGTCTTCTTAAGGATCTGTGTGACTTGACTTAGGCAGTGCTTGACAATTTTCCCCTCTTGAGGTCTTCAATTTAATTATATCTGCAAAACCCCCATTCTCTGGAGGTGACACAGGCTCACAGCAGAGGGGGCCATTATTCCGTCTCCTGCAGTGTTCTTGGACACGTGTTCTCTGAACCAGCTCTGTAATGATAACATGGCTGTGTTGCCATCCCTGTCCCCCCGACAGAGGTTTGCTGGGAAAACTGAATTGATTATTCCCTAGTTGAGACTAGCAGTGTTGTGATGAATTGGAATCTCTTATCATTATCTATACCTAAAGGAGAGATTAAATCTAATCGCCTCAGCCATTAATAGACATTATATCGATGGCAAATGTCTTCTATTTGTCCTCTTGTACCTGATTTTAGCTCCACTCTTCCTTTAACTTCTCTGAGAGGTCTCCCTTACCTTCTAAGTTCAAGTCTAGATTCTTATTTTGTCTATATTCCTATGACTATACCATCCAACAAAACAAAACACTTTTTTTTTTTAGCTGTCCTACAAACAAACCCCCAAACCTGGACAGTCTGTGTCTGTTAAATACTAAACTCTACACTGAGGTTGCTGCTATATTCTAAGGTTTCTGAAACCCTCAGCATATCTAACTAGTTCTAAGATGAACTCATGATAAATCTGAGTGTGTGGCTTACGATGTAAGAGTGCATGTCATATAACATAGCACCGGGGTTTCAGAATCTGTGCTTCACAACCGAGATCCCAAGGTTTACCAGATGGTCTGCTGTTTTACAAGCTCGGTGACTCCTGAGGTTTACCGGTGGTTTGTTGTTTTACAAGCTGGGTGGCTTTGGGAGAATTTTACTTCACTTGAGCCTTGCTCTCGCCTTTGTTTGTTATCACATAATATCAAACTTACAGACCTGATTTGTGAATGAAATGAAATGATGTAAGAAACACATTTAATATATGTGTAGCATCCAGTATTTATTAACTTCCATAATTATGCTTTCGTCTTCAATCTCCTGAGTGTCTGATATGAAGGAAAAGGGAAAGGAACATAATTTAGGTTTACAATAATTAGTTTTTTCTTTCTTACTTTTTGTTTTACTGTGTGTGTATGGGTCTTTTGCCTATATATGTTCTGTGCGCCACATGCATGCAGTGCCTGTGGTGGCCCGAAGAGGGCGCCAGATCCCGGAACTGGAGTTACACCAGGTTATGAGGTGCCATGTGGTAGCTGAGAATCAATCCTGGGTTCTCTAGAAGGACAGACAGTGTTCTTGGCCACTGAGTCATCTTTCCATCTCCAGAGTTCTTCCTTTCTTATGTGAAGGTCCAAATATACTTTGAGGAGGTAAACATAGCGGGCTCGTTAAAAATGTAAGCTTCTTCCGGTCAGTACATTTCCTTCCACCAAACAAATCTCAGCTTTTCTTCATTTCTACTAGTTCTTCATGTTTATTGCCCACTGGGAGACAGCTCTGTTGTTTTTGAATTTGTCCTTTGTGTTTTAACAATGCAGAATCTGGAAAAATATCAGTAGATTGGGAAGGAAGGACGTGGATGTGTTTTCTAGGGTTTTGAGTGGAAACCTTTCTGTGGCGCTACAGGCCTACCTGGGGACGTATGACAACACACTTAGTGTAAAGGCCTGATTGGTTCCTTCGTTACCCTAGGAGAAAACACATTTAGAATGTTTTGAGAAAGGCAGAATAGCTGAATTTAGTGAGGTGGGAACAAGGAAACACGCGTTGGCAAACCTCAGTTTGTTACAGTGGCTTTTCTGATACAAGTTTAAGGCCATGTTGTTGTAATGCGGACTCGGGTAGATTTCGAGACTTCACATCTGTTCTTCTGAGTCTCCTATCTTTAGGAAAACCTGCCTTGGTATTTCAGTTTGCTGGCATGGCACTTAACATGAATCGCTCCATCTTAGTTTGGTCTGGTCTGCTGGGCCCTAGCATAGACACAAACACTAACAGGTGGATAAACGGGTTCTGAAGATCCTTGTTGTGCATTCACTGTAAGATGAAATAAAGTGCAGTACAGAGGCCGTTATCTCGGACAAAGGTGTTCGTTATGCAGCCATGGTGTTTGCTCCACAGCTCTTAAATGGGATCACATGAGTCATGGGTTCCATAGGGTTATACCAAGAGCACACATGTGGTAGGCTGGGCTACAGAACAGTATTTCACAGTTCAGACGTGACCTGAGTGCGTTCTCCAAGATCCGTAATCCTCACACTTGGTCCTCACTATGGTAGTTTTTGTACAACATGAGTGGTCTAATTCACCCATGGAAGACATTAAAACTGGTCCTGTGGAGTGAATTAACCCTCTCTCTCTTTCTATCTCCCACCCTCCTTCTCTCTTTCTCTCTCTCTCACACACAAATGCTATAAAAAGAGCAAGCCATGCCCTCGCATCTGTCTTGCCCATCTTACCCTCTTCTGAACAGTCCCACTCTGATGCCATCCAGCCTGATGCAGTCCACACAGTAGGTGCCATGTTCTTAATCTCCAGAACTGTGGATGAAGTGATTCTTTCGTCCTAATAAATTATTTCACCTCAGGCATTTTATTTTAATATGAAATTTTATTTTAAGACAAGCAAGAGGCTATACACAAGACAAATACTTATTTCAAAGTTGTGAATGATGCCGAGCCCTGCAGTATGAGTTATTGTGTCCAAACTCAACTACATTAAAGTCACTTTCGGCAAGGGAAGACCACGGATCAATTGGTTAATGTCAGATTTTAAAAGTCTTAAAAATGGTTTTCTTTTGAGTCCTGTAGATTAAAATAACTGGCTTTACTAACGGAAGATTTTATTTTTGGAATCTGTCCTAGAACTCACTCTGTAGACCAGGCTGGCCTTGAACTCACAGAGATCCACCTGTCTCTACCTCCCAAGTGCTGGGATTAAAACTGTGTGCCACCACCACTACACGGCTCTAACTGGAGATCTTTTCAAGCTGTGGTTTTTGGCTCTGTGTGGTCAAAGCCAGGCTCAGGGACCTAAACCAAACCCTGCTTGGGAATGAGTCAGCAGAGAGATGCCGAGCGGCAGGTGACATTGTCATCCTGGGCAGAGGTCACAGTTTGTACACTCCAGCTCTCTAAACTGGCACTGCCATAGCTGGTAGCTCTAATTTTAGTACATTGTCTCATTTTTCCACTAGCTTTGGAAACAACAGCTGTTTTTGCCCAGAGACTGACCTCATGCCAACATAACAGACCCCTTACATTCTCACATTTACAGCTGATGTGCCTTGATTTCACTATTATATTAATTTTGTCCCTAAGTTGCCGATCATCTTTGAAGCATAGTAGGGGGGGCTAGTAACAAAAACCTATAGCTATGACTCTGGGGTTTATTTTATTTTAAAACACTGTGTTTATGGGTGTTTTGTCTGCAGGTATCTCTCTGTGCACCACATACTGACTAGTGCCTGAGGAGACCAGAAGAGGGTATAGATCCCCTGGCTACGTACAGTTAGTAACCCTCATGCGGGTGCTGGGAATTCAGCTGATGTCTTCTGGAAGAACAGCAAAGTGCTCTTAACCACTAAGCCATCTCTCCAGCCCCTAGAACTCTGGGACCATTCGTATTAAAACAGTGTAGTTGAATGTGAGGGCTCTGGACCATAGCTGCTAAAATCAAACAGGACTTGTAACGAAGAAGCCAATTCTTGGGTTCCCAACACCCATAGAAGCACAGATGGACACCTAGCAAGACAGAGATCAGTTGCTCCAAACCGAGAAACCCAGGAGTGTAAAGAAGGGAGCGAGTGGAAATCGAGGCAAAGGAGACTGAAAAGGTGACACCTTGAGTCTTTAAAATCGGGGGACAGGCACTTTGGATGTTGTCTGCAGCTGGTTTCTTACCCCCAGGTTCTCCATGTACAGAGTATTGGGCAAACACCACAGCCAGTCCTGTGCCGTGCGGTAAAAGATCACCACGCTGCTCCATTTCCTTTCATTAGTCTTTCCTGGTGTGGGAGATCCTTCTGTCTATGTGTTGCTTTTATTGGTCAATGAATAAAGAAACTGCCTTGGCCTGATAGGGCAGAACTTAGGTAGGAGGGGAAAACTGAACTGAATGCTGGGAGAAAGAAGGGTGGAATTGGGAACACCATGGAGCCACCAGAATCAGACATGCCAAATCTTTGCTTGATATACAGATGAATAGAAATCGGTTAAGTTAATGTAAGAGTTAGCCAATAAGAAGCTAGAGCTAATGGGCCAAACAGTGATTTAATTAATACAGTTTCTGTGTGATTATTTTGAGTGTACGCTAGCTGGGTGGTAGGGAAGAACAAGCGGCCCCCTCCCTCCAACATTTTCCTGCTATGGATAGTTTTTACTTGAGATTTGCCACTCTCATTTGTATCCTAGTCATCCTCTAAACCCACCTCCTAAATGTTTTCCCGGGTGCTTTCATACATTTCCATGTTTCTCTACACAGAGTCCATGCCAACCTTGCTGTGTCTTTCATGTTGGTGAACTCCATACTTTTCCGCGTTTGCAAAGGTTTCCCAATCATATTGCAGTATCCGTATCAACTTTACTTACTTAGACTTAGACGTTTAAACAACCCACTGTTTTTAAACACAAAAATATTACTTGTTTTTTGATACTATGAGAATCAACATCTTTAATATTTGTAATTTACTCTACTTTTCTAGAAATATTTTTAAAATACGTAAGTACTTTTCTTAAAATACTTTTCTAGAAGTGGAGCTGAAGGGACAGCTCTGTTGGGAATGCTTGCCTAGCAAGCACAAGGGCCTGAATTTGGATCCTACGGGCAGGTGCGTTTTAAGCTTGTCATCCCAGCACTCAGGAGGCAGAGATGGGCTCCCTGGCCTGGAAGCCTCCATGTGCCCAGGAGTGACATAGCTGGGTCATATGTACGTGAATGCCTAACCACCCACTCGTACACGTATATGCACACACACACACACACACACACACACACACACACACACACCGGAAAATAGTCTAATGAAATGATTTTCAACTTCTCGAATGCTGTGACCCTTTAATACAAGTCCTCATGTTATGGTGATCCCCCAACCATAAAATTATTTTTGTTGTACTCCATAACTGTAATTTTGCTACTGTAATGAATCGTAGTGTAAATATCTGTGTTTCCCGATGGTCTTAGGCGACCCCAGTGAGAAAGTTGAATTGACCCTCAAAGGGTTCGCGACCCACAGGTTGAGAATGGCTAGCTGCTCTCCAGTGTACTGGTGTGTGGGGGCGAGCCGGCACAATTTAGAGATCACTCTCCTCCCTCACGGCTCACAAACTCTCCAGAAAATAGACATCTGATACGCGTGCTGTGTTCTTTCTCTCTCTGGCGCTGCAGCCCAAGCGGCCATCATTTGGTGTTCATGATCATCTCAAGGCAAGCTTGTTACCGTGCTGATTTCTGGGCATCAAGCCCACATCTTCTGGTTCAGTAGTTCTGGAATGGGTCCAGGGCTTAAATCTTAAGCAAGCTTCCCAGATGACTCTTTGACAGTGGCCCAAGGGCCCAATATGGAGAAACAATGCCATGGGGAATAGAGGCATCAGTTATGCCATGACAGAGTCTTAAAGTCCCCCACCCCTAAGCAGGGTAGAAACGGGGCAAGACATTTTGACATTTTCTGACTAAGTGTGCTGCCAGGAAGATTTGACCAAGACAGTTACAAGACAAAGAACTACTTAC
Source organism: Dicrostonyx torquatus (assembly GCA_028555095.1). Taxonomy (NCBI): domain Eukaryota; kingdom Metazoa; phylum Chordata; class Mammalia; order Rodentia; family Cricetidae; genus Dicrostonyx; species Dicrostonyx torquatus. Next base: position 3,519,730 of record JAQHUG010000135.1, read on the forward strand.
TGATGGATTTATGGCTTTCCTCCATACTCTACCCTTGACCTTTTAGCAAGGACGTGGTTTCCTGCGTGGAGGAAACATCTGCCAGGCCAGCGGGCTGGTGTGCAGCCTGGTTTTAGTAAGCAGAATTCAGACACAGCAATACGTGTATGTGGGCTGTGTCCCTGTAGTTACAGAGAGGGAGGAGCTCTCCATGCTGTTTTAATTGTTCAGGGTTTTCTGGTTACCATCCAGTCGCTCATGGGCAAGATGCAGACCAGCATAATGTCTGTTCCCCACTGCGGCTGTGAGTGTACTGGATTGTTTACAGTCAGGACAGCTGATAGAGGCAGGATGTTGACTCACTGTTAATTTATTTTATCTGGGAAGATCACTAAAGCATTCCATCTTTACTTTGATACTTGGTGGTTCTCTGAGAACCTGGACAGTGCTCCTTGCTCTGTTTCCACCTGTCCTTTGTATGGGTTTTTTTTTTTTTTTTTAAGTAGTACGTGTGTGTGTGTGTGTGTGTGTGTGTGTGTGTGTGTTGCATACATGCAGGTTTCCAGGGAGGTCAGAAGAGGGCATCAGATACCACATTCCCTGGACTTGAGTTCCCCATGGCTGAGAGCAGCGTGGATGTTGGGAAACAAACTCAGGTCCTCTGCACGAGCAGTAGTCACTCGGAACCGCTGAGTTAAACCTCCAGTTCCTACATGAGATTTTCAGCAACAACAAGCACGCTGATTCTGTGCCCTGCCTGACTCAGGTGACGTTTGCTACTGTTTGAACTTTATATAATACGGTACGCTAACACACCACAGATACACTTTTTGCAAATAGATGTGAAAGGAAATCATGAGCAGAAAAGCGGCTGGATACAGCTAGTGCAGCTAGTCATATCTTAACTGGCCCCGTGGACGTCTCAAATCTCTCACAGTTCAGCTTTTACTGAGCGCAAGTAAAATGGATTAAAGGGAAAAATGATCATAAAAATCTGAGCCGTAAGGTATTGTTGGCTTGTGAATGACATAAGTGGACAGATTGAAGCTCCGCATCCTTCTCTCATGAAACCAGAGGCTCCTATGTGGCAAAATTTCTCATAGCACCCAAGTTTATCATGTGAACTACTTCATTTAGTGAAAACAAAGACAAACATAGATGTTGGGCTTTAAGCCACAAAAATCCACTCTGTCTGAAGACTGGCACTAATGACAAGCATTGCAACATCACTCTGTGTACTGGAGACAGTCTGGAAAATGTATCTGCAAACTGAATTTCTGTAAAAAGACTTAGGTGATACATTTTTTTGATGTGTTTTTGGTGTTTAAGAGAAATTATACACTGGTCTTTCAGAAGTAAACTAGAGATGATCTTATAAACTCAAATCTTTTGTGGATATAAAAAATCTCATTTCATTTTTTTTTTTTTTTTACTTTTTGAGAATTTCATGCATGAGTACTGTGGACAGAAGTTTCTGTCCCACCTGGTCCCACAGACATTCAGTCCCAAGGAAACACACAGAGGCTTATATTAATTATAAACAGTTTGGCCTATTAGCTCATGCTTATTACTGATGAGTTCTTACTGTTATGATTTCTGCTTCTTTAAGTACAAACCACGCCCACTCCTTGCCTGCCTGCAGCTCGTAGGTAGATTTCTCTCTCTGTTCCTGCACTCTGAAGAAGCAGCTGTGCTTCTTCTGCTCTCCCCTCTTCCTCCTCCTCCTCCTCTCTCTCCCTCCTCTTTCTCTTTCTCTCTGTCTCTCCTCTTCTTCTTCCCTTTCCCCTCCATAATCCACCTAATAAATGTTCAACTTTACTCTACATGGTGCATCTGTGTCTCTCTCTTGCCCGCCTGCTAGCCACCACGAGCTGCCAGGGCTGCCGCAGCCACTGGAGACCCAACCACGTGGTCTCGACCCTGGGGACCTGCCGGGGACCCCCCTAATTAAAAAGCATAACACTTACAACTTAAGCCAATCCATAATTCTTATCTATGTTTATCCATGTGACTTACTCAGTGAGGCATTCTCATCTTGATTCCTCTGCATCTGGCTGGTAACTGTGTCTCTGCCTTTCCTCTTCCCAGAATTCTCCTACTCTGCTGTCCCGACTATATTCCCTGCTTGGCTACTGGTCAATCAGTGTTTTATTAAACCAATAAGAGTGACAGATCTTTACAGTGTGCAAAAACATTATCCCACAGTGGAGTATTCACATAATTTTCACCCCTCATTCTTCCACTAATTTTTCCTATGCCCCACCTACTTCATCTCAAATTTATGACCTCTTCTTGTTAATTATTATTGTTACACACACACACAGTCTAGTGAGTCCATTTAGTGTTGCACACACACACACACACACACACACACACACACACACACACACACACACATATATATGTATGTTTAGTGCTGACTACTTGGAGTTGGATAACTAATTAGGATGTTCATCCCTGGAGAAAATGATTTTCCCTCTCTCAACAGTCTTTGGTTGCCTATAGCTCTTTGTCTGGGGTAGGATGACATCCAGGTTGTAACTCATCCACGTGGGAAAGACACTGGTGTTGTCACTATGCAGGTCTTGCTTAGAAAACAGTATGGATGAGATTATATGAGATTTCATGGGTGCAGCTTCGCCCCCATGACTAGATGACACATCTTGTACATGCCTTGGTGCCCTGAATCTTAAATATTTCTGTCCCCTGTTATGTGATTTTTCCCTGGCCTCAAATCTTAAATGAAATATAAAAAGCAGTTTGATATGTCTTGGTGTAGGAGGGTCCTTCTGTATTTCTGTGCTTTCATTGGTTGAATAAAGAAACTGCCTTGGATTTTTGATAGGGCAGCCCTTATGTGGGCGGAGTAGACAGAACAGAAGGCTGGGGAGAAGGGAAGTGTGGCAGACGCCATGTTTCTCCAGCCCAAGATGGACATAGATTAGAATCTTTCTGGTAAGCCAAGACCATGTGGTGATACACAGATTAATAGATATGGGTTAAAATATGTGAGGATTAGCCAATAGTGGCTAGAACTAATGGCCAGGCAGTGTGTTAAATGAATCCAGTTTGTGTGTAATTATTCCGGATATAAGCTAGCTGTGCGGCCATGCAGCCAGGAGCCAGGCGTGAGGAACACAGCCTGCCCACACTGGGAGCCGGGTGGGACACAGCCGCTCCTCCCTATTACTACAATGTCTGTTCTTAAAGAGCCACCAGGAGACCTATATTCAGAAGGCAAAAGTGGTGGCTCCCACCTGTAAGCCCAGTGACTGGGAGGCTGGCTGAGGTAGGAAGATTGCTGCCAGTTCCAGACCATCGGGGAGAGGTATAAAAGGGAGTTCTAGATACCAGGGTACCCGGCACTAGATACAGTATAAATAAACAAGACTTGTCTGGTGAACAGTTTCGGGGACGGTAAATCCTTGCTTGTGTGGGTTCTATCTGCTCAGGGTCAATATTGTGGAAAGAGTGTGTGCAAGAGGGATCTCCCAGTAAGACAGGAAGAAAGATTCAGAGGCAAGAGAACCTTTCAACCAACAGCTAACTCCCGCAAAAATTAAGGTTCACTCAGAAGCACAGTAATCCCCCAGGGGTGCTAACCTGGAGAGCTAAAGACTTTCCACCAGATGTCACCTCTTAAAGGGCTACCACCTCTCAACATTGCTGCAGTGGTACCTAAGCCCTGCTCAAACCACATCCAAACCATGTCAGAGAGTCTCTGTAGAGAAGACGTTGAGTCCCTTGGAGATAAACTGCTACTCGACTTAACACAAGTGTAGAGGGCCTAGGGCAGTTCTGTGCAGGGTCTCTGGTTGGCTGCCCATCGTGATTGGCTAACTCCATGTAAAACCTGAGGGGGCTTAAAAAGGAAATCTAGATACAGATATAAAGTTTAGCACAGCTGGCGGCTTGCCATAGCTCCTTTAAGAGAGATTTCCTGACTCAGCAA
>JAQHUG010000135.1:3525921-3537298 GCA_028555095.1 Dicrostonyx torquatus
TGATATTAAGCCAGGCAGAGTTTAAATGAATACTGTTCTCCTGTTCTCATTTCGGGCATAAGCAAGCAACCAGTAGCTGAGCTGGCCAGCGGCTGGGGGCTTGGGAGCCAGGCGCTGGGAACCTACAACGCGCACCTCTCTGCTAATTACAACAGTGGTTCAGTCTCTGTGAGACCCTATTAGCCCAGGTTAGTTGAATCTGTGGCTTTTATTGTGGTGTACTTGACCACTCTGGCTCCTCCAATCCTTCCCCCATCTTCAGCAGAATTTCCCAGCTCCACCTTTTATTTGACTGTGAGTCTCTGCATCTGTTTCTATCAGTTGCTGGGTGAAGCCTCTCTGATGACAGTTGACCTAGGCACGAATCTAGGAGTATAGCAGAATATCATTAGAAATAACCTATTGACCTTTTTTTTTGCCAGTTGTGTTTGATTCTATTCTAGGTCTCTGGGCTATCCCAAAGGGTGAGCTTCCTCACATGGTATGGGTCTCAAACTGAAGCCATTGGGTGGCCACTTCCACAATTTCTGTGCCACCTTTATCCCTGCACATCCCATAGTGAAGACAGATGGTAGGTCGAAGGTTTTGTGGCTGGGTTTATGTCTCATCCTCAACTGGAAGTCTTGACTGGTCACGGAAGATGATTGGTTAAGGTTATATATCTATGAGGGTCACCCTCATAGATCCTTGGGAGTACCCATTGCACTGGGTTTCTTGCCCATCCCAGAGACGCCCCACATTCCAGTTACAGTTGTCTTTCTCAGTACGTTCTCCTTCTCCCTCCCTCCACATTATGGCACCTGTTCCCATCCCTAACACCTCATCCAGACTCCCCATCCACCAATGATATCAATTCTATTTCCCCTTCACAGTGAGAGTCAAGTGCCTCCCTCCCCCTGCCCATCTCTCCTTGTTACTTAGCCTCACTGGGTTGGTGGATTGAAGCTTAATTATCCTTTACTTTATGGGTAAGATCCACTTATAAGTTAGTACATACCATATTTGTCTTTCTGGGTCTGGGCTACTTCACTCAGGATAATCTTTTCTAATTCTATTCATTTCATAATGTCATTGTTTTTCACAGCTGAGCAATATTCTATTGTGTAAATGTACCACATTTTCTTTATCTGTTCATCATATAAGTCATTCCCAGTTTTTGGTTATTACAAATAAAACTGTTATGAACATAGCTGAGTAAGTACCCTTGTGGTATGGTCAGCATCCTTTTGGTATGTGACGAAGAATAGTATAGCTGGGTCTTGAGGTGGATAGATTCCCAATTTTCTGAGAAATTGCCATATTGATTTCCAAAGTGGTTGTACAAATTTGCACTCCCACCAGCAGCAGAGGAGTGTTTGGCTTGCTCCACATCCTCTCTAGCATGAACTGTCTCTTGTGCTTTTTATCTTAGCCACTCTGACAGGTATAAGATGGAGTCTCAGAGTCATTTTGATTTGCATTTCTTTGATGGCTAAGGAAGTTGAACATTTTTAAAAATGCTTCTTGGCCATTTGAGATTCTTCTCTTGAGAACTCTCTGTTTATATCTGTACCCCATTTTTAATTGGATTATTTGGTTTGTTAATGTCTAGTTTTTGAGTTTTTATATATTTTGGATATCAGCCTTCTGTCAGATGTGGAGTTGGCAAACCTATTTTCCCATTCTGTAGGCTGCCTTTGGTCCTTTTGAATGAGTACTTTGTCTTACAGAAGCTTTTCAGTTTCATAAAATTCCATTTATTAATTGTCAACCTTAGTGATTGAGCTATTGGTATTCTGTTTAGGAAGTTGTCTCCTTTGCCAATGGGGTCAAGGCTTCCCCATTTTCTCTTCTGCCAGGTTCATTGTATCTGATTTTATATTGAGGTCCTTGTTCTACTTGGACTTGAGATTTATGCAGGATAATGGATGTAAATCTGTTTGCATTCTTCTATGTGCTGACATCCAGTTAGACCGGCACTATTTGCTGTAGATGTTTTCTTTTTTTACAATGTATAATTTTGGCTTCTTTGTCAAGAATGAAGTGTCCATAGGCGTGGATTAACATCTGGGCCTTCTATTCAATAACATTGATCCACTGTCTGTTTTAATGCCAGTACTGAATAGGATATTTTATTACTATTGCTTTATAATAGAGCTTGAAATCAGGAATGGTGCTACATCCCGAAGTTCTTTTATTGTACAGGATTGTTTTAGTTATCCTGGCTGATGTGGGAAGTCCTGGCTGATGTGGTGTGGTGCTGCTTTTATTGGTTAATGAATAAAGAAGCTGTTTTGGCCTGTGATAGGGTAGAGTAGAGCTAGGTGAGAAAACTAAACTGAATGCTGGGAGAAAGAAGGCGGAGTCAGTGGGATGCCATGTAGCTCCTGGAGGAGACAGATGTGCTAGAACTTTGCCAGTAAGTCACAGTCATGTGGTGATACCAAGATTACTAGAAATGGGTTAATTTAAGATGTAAGAGCTAGCTAAAAAGATACTTAAGCAATAGGCCAAGCATTGATTTAATTAATATAGTTTCTGTGTGGTTATTTTGAGTTTGAGTGAACAAGTGCCCTCTATCAATACCTGTTTTCTTTTTCCATGTGAAGTTGAGTATTGTTCTTTCAAGGTCTGTAAAGATTTGTGTTGGAATTTTGATGGGGATTATGTTGAATGTGTAAATTGTTTTCAGTAAGATGGCCATTTTTACTATGTTAATCCTGCTGATCCATTGGCATGGGAGATCTTTCCATCTTCTGATATCTTCTCCAATTTCTTTTGTCAAAGACTTTAAGTTCTTGTCATATAGGTCTTTTACTTGATTGATTAGAGTTACACCAAGATAGTTTATATTATTTGTGGCTATTGTGAAGGGTGTTGTTTCCCTGATTTCTTTCTCAGCCAGTTTATCATTTGTATATAGGAGGGCTACTGATTTTTTGTTGTTGTTAATTTTTTATCCAGGCACTTCACTGAAGGAGTTTATCAGCTGTAGGAGTTCCCCCGGTAGACTTTTTGGGGTCATTTATGTGTACTATTGTATCATCTGCAAATATGGATACTTTGATTTCTTCCTTTCCAATTTGAATCCACTTGATCTCTTTAATTGTTCTATTTTTCTAGCTAAAACTTCAAGTACTATACTGAATAAATATGGAGCAAGTGGACAACTTTGTCTTGTCCCTGATTTTAGTAGAATTGCTTTGAGTTTCTCTTCATTTAATTTGATGTTGGCTTTTTGTTTGCTGTATATTGCCTTTGTTATGTTTAGGTATGTCCTTTGTGTCCCTGTTCTTTCCAAGACCTTTATCATGGAGGGGTGTTGGATTTTGACAAAGGCTTTTCGGCATCTAATGAGATGATAATGTGGGCTTTTTTTTCCAGTTTGTTTATATGGTGGATTACATTGACAGATTTTCATATGTTGAACCATCCCTGCATCTCTGGGATAAAGCCAACTTGATCATGGTGGATGATCTTTTTGATGTATTCTTGGATTTGGTGTCCCAGTATTTTATTGAGTATTTTTGTATCAATGTTCATGAAATTGGTTCATAATTCTCTTCCTTTGGTGAGTTTTTGTGTAGTTTGGGAATCAGGGTGAATGTGGCCTAGCAAAATGAATTCGCAGTTTTCCTTTTGTTTCTATTTTGTGGAATAATGTGAGGAGTATTGATATTTTCTATTCTTTGAAAGTCTGGTAAAAGTTTGCACCAAAGCCATTTGGCTCCAAGCTTTGTTTGGTTGGGAGTCTTTTTTAAAAAAAAAACAAAAAAACAAAAAAACATAATTCTTTATTAACTTTTTGGCTATTTCACAGCATGTTCCCAATCCTGCTCACCTCTCAGTCCCTCCATACCCCCTCCTACCCCTGTAGCATGTCCCCCAAAAACTCTCCCCCCAAAATTGACTAGAAACTAAGCAAGGGAAAAATACCCACCACCTTACTTGTTCATGTTTTCAACACCCCTCATTCACCCTAGTGAATCAGGCCCACCTATAAAATGTTCCTTGCAATGAGTCATTGGTCTGGTTCAAGCCCTCTGGGACACCATCCTCTCTGGATCCCCACCAGAGAACTCCTCTCAGACTTCCTGCTGTTGCTCTGAGTCATGGAAATCTTGTGGTTCTCTTTCTTCAGGACCAGTCCCTTCATACATCCCAGCAGGTCATAGACTGGGTGGATGTTAGGGTGGACCAGCCCAAGGCACAGGATGTGGGTCTGGCCAGTAGCTGAGGTTGTCTGCCTGGGACACTGGGACCGCCCTCTTAGCCTAGGGGCAGAATCAGCTCTCCTTAGGACCAGCTACTGGGGCCAGCTCTCCTGTGGTGAGGGGTGGGGCATTTCTCCTAACTACAGGGATAGGAATATTGGGGTGTGGGTGGGTGGGTGTAGGGGGACAGCTCTGCTTGGGAGATTTTTAATGAAATTACTGCTTCTGCTTTCTTGGGGTATAGATTTATTTAAATTGTTTATCTCATCTTGATTTAACTTTGATAAGTGGTATCTATCAAGAAATTTGCTCTTTTTTAGATTTTTAAATTTTGTGGAGTATAGTATTTGAAATATGACCTAATGGTTTTGTTTTTGTTTTTTAATTTCCTTGGTGTCTGTTGTTATGCCCCCACTTTCATTTCTGATTTTGTTAATTTGGATATTCTCTCTCTGTCTTTTAGTTAATTTGCATAAGGGTTTGTTTATCTTGTGGCTTTTCTTTAAGAACCAACTCTTCATTTAATTGATTCTTTGTATTGTTTTCTTTGTTTTTATTTTATTGATTTCAGCCCTCAATTTGATTACTTCCTGCCATCTACTCTTCTTGGGTGTGTTTACCTTTTTTTTGTTGTTGTTCTAGAACTTTCAGGTATCTGTTAAGTTGCTGTATGAGCTTTTTAATTTCTTCATGAAGGCACTTAGTGTGGTGAACTTTCCTCTTAGCACCGCGTTCATTATGTTCCATAAGTTTGGAACTTACGTGCTGTGCAATCATTTTCATTGAATTCTAGGAAGTCTTTAACTTATTTATTTCTTCCTTGACCCAGTGGTGATTCCATAGTGCTATTCAGTTTGTTCTGAATAACTTTTTGAAGTCTCTGCTGTTGAAACCCAACTTTAATCCATGGTGGTCTAATAAGATACATGGGGTTATTCTAATTTTCTTTTAACTGTTGAGATTTGCTTTGTGACTGAGTCTGTGGTCAGTCTTGAAGAAAGTTCCATGAGGTGCTGAGAAAAATGTATATTTTTTGTGTTTGGGTGAAATGTTCTATAGATATCTGTTAGGTCCATTTGGGTCATAACATCTATTAGTTCTGTTATTTCTCTGTTTAATTTCTGTCTGGATGACTTGTCCATTGTTGAGAATGGAGTGTTTAACTTTTCCATTATTAATATGTAGGGTTTGATGTGTGACTTAAGCTTTAACAATGTTTCTTTTACAAATGCAGGTGTCCTTGCATTTGGAGCACAGATGTTCAGAATTGAGCTGTCATCTTGAATTTTTTTCTTTGATGAGTATGAAGTACCCTTCCCCATTTCTTTTGATTAATTTTGGCTGGAAGTCTACTTTGCTACATGTTGGAATGTCTATACTGGCTTTCTTCTTGAGGGCATTTACTTGGAAAATCTTTTTTCCAACCATTTTCTCTGAGATAGTGTCTATCTTTGGTGCTGTATGAAGCAGAATGATGGATCCTGTTTTCATATCCATTCTGTTAGCCTGTGCCTTTTTATTGGAGAATTGATTCCATTGATACTGAGGGGTATTAATGACCAATGATTGTTAATTCTTGTTATTTTGATGTTGTTGTTGTTGGTAACGTGTGTGTGTGTGTGTGCGTGCATATGTGTGTGTTTCCCTTCTCTTAATTTTGCTGGTGTAAAATTATTTCCTGTGTTTTCCTGGGTGTAGTTAACCTCCTTGGACTGGTGTTTTCCTTCTAGTATCTTCTTTCTGTAGGATTGGATTTATGGATAGATATTGTTCAAATTTGGTTTTGTTGAGGCATATTTTATCTTCTCCATGTATGGTGATTGAAAGTTTTGCTTGGTATAGTAGTCTGGGCTGGCATCTGTGCTGTCTTAGAGTCTGCATGACATATGTCCAGGCCTTTCTGGCTTTTGGAGTCTCTGTTGAGAAGTCAGTTGTAATTCTTATAAATCTGCCTTTGTATTCTACTTGAACTTTTTCCATTGTAACTTTTAATAATCTTTCTTTATTTTGTAAATTTAGTGTTTTAATTATTGTGTGGCAGGGGGAATTCATTGTCTGGTCCAATCTATTTGGTATCATGTAAGCTTCTTGTATGTTTATAGGTATCTCTTTCTTTAGGTGAAGGAAATTTTCTTCTATGAAAATATTGACTCAGCCTCTCTAGTCAGCCACCAGGCAAGTTTCCTGCAGGTAAGCTGCTCCGACACCACCACCACATTGACTGGACTCTGCAAGCTAGTTACAAGTCCCACTCTGCCCCCCCCAAAACCCTCCTAACCTCCATGACCTCAAAAGAGATCTGAAGCACAGGTTGTGCCTGCACAAAGAGGAACCAAGAGAGGAACTCTGAAGCACAGGCTGTGACTGCACATGCAGGATATAGAGAGCAGACCAAGAGAGCGGACCAAGAGAGCAGACCAAGAGAGATTTCCATGCCTCTCTGAGACAGAGACAGTGACAGTACAGAGCAGACCAAGAACAGCTCCCAAAGACACAGACAGCAACTGTAAGGATTGGAACAAGAGGCAAAGATACTTCCAGCACCAATTGGAGGAAGAGATAAGTAAGCATCAATGCAAGAATTCATTCAACATAAAAAGCAACATGGTAACAGCAGAACCCAGTGGTCATACAGCAGGGAGACTTGAGCATCCTAATCCAGAAGAAGCAGAAGATAACTATTCTAAGTGTAACTTTATGAGGATGATGAAGACCTTTAAAAAGGAAATGAAAAATTCCCTTAAAGAAATGGAGGAAAAGACCCCCCCAAAATTTGAAGGAATCAATAAATCTCTTAAAGAAGCCCAAGAAAAGACAATCAAACAGGTGAAACAAACGTTTCAAACAGTTCAAGGCTTGAAAACTGAAATAGAGGCAATAAAGAAAACACAAAACTGAGGGAATGTCGGAAATGAAAATCTGGGTAAATAAATGGGGACTACAGAGGCAAGCATAACCAACAGAATACAAGAGATGGAAGAGAGAATCTTAGCTGTTGAAGACACTATAGAGGAAATAGAATCATTGGTCAAAGAAAACATTAAATCTAATACATTCTTAACACAAAACATTCAGGAAATCTGGGCCACCATAAAAAGACCAGACTTAAGAATAATAGGGATAGAAGAAGGAGAAGAACTCCAGCTCAAAGGTACAGAAAATACATTCAACAAAATCATAGAAGAAAACTTTTCCAACCTAAAGAAGGATATACCTATGAAGGTACAAGAAAGTTACAGAACACAAAATAGACTGGACCAAAATAAAAATACCCTCATCAGATAGTAATCAAAGTGCAAAACATACAGAATAAAGAAAGAAAATTAAGAGTTGAAAAGGAAAATGGTTAAGTAACATATAAAGGTAGACCTATAAGAATTACACCCGACTTCTCAATGGAAACCACGAAAACCAGAAGGTCCTGGACAGATGTGCTACAGACACTAAGAGATCACAGATGCAAGCCCAGACTATGATACCCAGCAAAACTTTCTATTACCATTGATGGGAAAAACAAGATATTCCATGACAAAACCAGATTTAAACAATACATATCCACAAATTCAGCCCTACAGAAAGTACTAGAAGGAAAATTCCAATCTAGTGAAGCTAACTGTACCGACTAAAATACAGGCAACAGATAACTTCCCATCAGCAAACCCCAAGGAAGGGAAACACACAAACACTACTACCAAAAAATAACAGGAATAACAATCACTGGTCATTAATATCTCTTAATATCAATGGACTCAATTTACCTCTAGAAAGACACAGGCTAAGACACATGCTAAGATATTGAATATGAAAGTAAGATCTGTCCTTCTCCTATATACAAGAAACACACCTCAACCTCAAAGACAGACATTTCCTCAGAGTAAATTGTTGGGAAAAGATTTTCCAATCAAATAGACCTAAGAAACAAACAGGTGTAGCTATCCTAATATCTACCAAATAAGACTTTAAACTAGATTCAATCAGAAGAGATGGAGGACACTACATATTCATCACAGAAAAAAAATCCATCAGGATGAAATCTCAATCCTAAAGTCTATGCCCCTAATACAAGAGCATCCAAATATGTAAAAGAAACATAACTAAAGCTTAAATTGCAATCAAACCCCATACACTAATAGTAGGAGACTTCAATACCCTATTCTCACCAATAGACAGGTCAACCCGACAGAAACTTAACAGAGAAATAAGAGAATTAACAGATGTCATGACTCAAATGGACTTAACAGACATCTACAGAATATTTCACCCAAACACAAAAGAATATACCTTCTTCTTCGCACCTCATGGAATCTTCCTTAAAATTGACCACATACTCAGTAACAAAGCAAACCTCAACAGATACAAAGACATTGGAATATCCCCCTGTATCCTATCAAATCACCATGAATTAAATTGAGAATTCAACAACACTAATTGTAGAAAGCCCACAAACTCATGGAAGTAGAACACTGCTCAAGTGAATCACCCCCGGGTCAAGGAAGAAATAAAGAAAGAAATTAAAGACTTCCTATAAATCAACAAAAATGAAGGCACAATGCACCCAAGCCTATGGAATAGTATGAGAGCAGTGCTAAGAGAAAAGTTCATAGCACTAAGTGCCTACATAAAGAAAGTAGAGTAGTGACTAAACAGCATACTTAAAGTTCTAGAACAAAAAGAAGCAGATGACAGGAAAAAAAAACAAATTGAGGACTGAAATCAATAAAATAGAAACAGAAAACAATACAAAGAATCAATGAAACAAAGAGCTGGTTCCTTGAAAAAATCAACAAGACAGGCAAACCCTTATCCATATTAGCTAAAAGGCAGAGAGAGAATATCCAAATTAAAATCAGAAATGACATGGGGAAACAACAAACACCAAGGAATTCAAAAAACCTATTAGGTCATATTTCAAATACTGTATTCTACAAAACTGGAAAATGTAAAAGAAGTGGATAACTTTCTGGGTAGGTACAGCATATCAAAATTAAATCAAGACCAGGTGAACAATTTAAATAATCTACAATCTTCAAGGAAATAAATAGAAGCAGTCATCAAAAGCCTCCCAATCAAAAAAAGCCCAGGGCTGGATTGTTTCAGTGCAGAATTCTACCAGAACTTCAAAGAAGAGCTAATACCTATACTCCTCAAATTGTTCCACATAAAAGAAACAGAAAGAACATTGCCAAACTCCTTTTATGAGGCTACAGTTACCCTGATACTGAAACCACAAAATGACTCAACCAAGAAAGAGAATTACAGACCAATCTCCCTCATGAACAGTGATGCAAAAATACTCAATAAAATACTCGCAAACTGAATCCAAGAAAACATCAAAAGAATTATACACCATAATCAAGTTGGCTTCATCCCAGAGATACAGGGATGGTTCCTCATACAAAAATTTATCAATGTAAACAAAGGTAATCTACCATATAAACAAAAATGAAAAAAAATGATCATCTCATTAGATGCTGAAAGGACATTCGACAAAATCCAACACCCCTTCATGGTAAAGGTCCTGGAGAGATCAGGGGTACAAGGAAAGTATTTAAGCATAATAAAAGCAGTCAACAACAAATTAAATGTAAAGAAACTCAAAGGGATTCCACTAAAGTCAGGCACAAGACAAGGGTGTCCACTCTTTCTATATCTATTGAACATAGTTCTTTGATGTGGGAGTGTTCTCCTGTGTTTTGTATTACTCTTATTGGTTGAATAAAGAGCTGCCTGGCTTATAAGATGGGTCAGCCCTTAGGTGGGCGGAGTAGACAGAATGGAAGTTCTGGGAGGAGAAGAAAGGAAGTGAGCCAGACGCCATGAGGCTCCTGTCGGAGATGGAGGTACCTTAGGACCGTCTGGTAAGTCATCACCTTGTGGTGACTTACAGACTTTTATAATGGGTTAGTCTAGATGTGAGAGCTAGCCAAGAAAAGGCTAGAGATCATGGGCCAGGCAGGATTTAAATGAATCCAGTTTGTGTGTGATTTGTGTATTCCGGGTATAGCCATGTGGACGTGCGACCATGTGGCCGGGAGCTGGGCGGGACACAGCCCGCTGATCCCACTAATTACAACAGTTCTTGACGTTTTAGCTAGAGCAGTAAGACAGCAAAAGGAGATCAAGGGAATACAAATTGGGGAAAAAAGACATCGCTATTTGCAGATGATATGATAGTATACATAAGTGACCTCAAAAACTCCACCAGGGAACTCCTACAGCTGGTAAACCCATTTAGTAATGTAAGGTTGGTGAGGTAGTGCCCATTTTACATCTCATCTCTTTTATGATGTGCTATGGAGATTGGAGATTCCTGGAAGCTCGCAGGCCAACTGGACTGGTGTTCCCAAGGCAAGCAATATAAAGACTGTCTCAAACAAGATGGAATGGACCAGACTGATAGCCATAGTTGTCCTCCAACCCCCACACATGTGCTTGGCATGTGAGTTATCCTACATAAACAGATATGCATACACACACACATCATAACACACAATACTTTCTCACACACATATCCATCTTACTGGATATTGTGTTACATAAGGGTATTTTCATATAGGTATACACTGTACATTGAATATATTCCCCACCCCCTTTTCCCTTCTTCCTTTGTCCTCCCATTAATCTTCTTTGTTCCCTAAACAGTCTTGCTTTGACTCTCTTGTCATGAGATACATACATATATGTATACTTATTTATATAATTTTATGTACCTATATAAAACCTAAAAACCACATATAAAAGGAAACACAAGATTTTTATCTTTCTTTTTTATTGTTAAAAGAGAAATTTACATTTACTCCCCTTGTCCCAGGCCCTCCCGCTCCCCCAATATCCCTCCTCCCTCCCCGTGCTTCCTTAAGAGGGGGCAGGATACCCTGCCCTATGGGAAGCCCAAGGCCCTACCCCCTCCATCCCAGTCTAAGAAGGTGTGCATCTATATAGACTAGGTTCCCAAAAAGCCAATACATGCAGAAGAGATAGGTCCCCGTGCCATTATCATTTGTTTCTCAGTCAATCCCCATTGGCAGCCACATTCAGAGATTCCAGTTTGGTAATATGCTCATTCAGTCCTGGTCCAGCTGGATTTGATGAGCTCCCAGTAGATCAGGCACCCTGTCTCAGTTGATGGGCCAGTCCCTCATGGTCCTGACTTCCTTGCTCATCTTCTCCCACCTTCTGCTCTT
>JAQHUG010000135.1:3543399-3557030 GCA_028555095.1 Dicrostonyx torquatus
TTGGTGTTTTTGATTTTAGCCATTCTGACAGATGTAGGATGGTATCTCAAAGTCGTTTTGATTTGCATTTCCCTGTTTTTATTTGCATTTGGAAATCAGTGTGGCAATTTCTCAGAAAATTATGAAACACACTACCTCAAGACCCAGCAATACCACTTTTGGGCATATAGTCAAAGGAAGCTCATTCATAACTAAGGACATGTGCTCAACCATGCTCATAGCAGCATTGTTTGTAATAGTCAGAACCTGGACACCACCTAGATGCCCCTCAAGTGAAGAATGGATGAAGAAAATGTGGCACATTTACACAATGGAATACTACTCAGAGGTAAAATATAATGACATCTTGAAATTTGCAGGCAAATGGATGGATCTAGAAAAAAAACATATTGAGTGAGGTAACCCAGACCCAGAAAGACAAATACAATATGTACTCACTCATAAGTGACTTTCAGACATAAAGCAAAGAAAAACCAGCCTACAGCCCACAACCCCACAGAACCTAGACAGCAAAGAGAACCCCAAGAGAAACCCAGGTCCTCTGCAAGAGTAGCAAGTACTCTGCATCCCCAGCTCCAGCTTCTTCATTTTTGACTCAAGGATGACATTCATGTTTTCACTTCCTAATAGTTGTTTTAAGCAGCGGATTGGCTGAGCTACATTTCCTAGTAAAGATATGTGAGGATGGAAGAAACTGGATCTAGAAATCCCAGACAATAACTTTCCCTGTTTCCTCTTCCTTTCCAACAAGTATTCTCACTGGAATAAAAGTTTCTGATATCATTTTTGCTTCTTACCCTTTGCACACTTTTAATTCATGCCTTCAACTTTCCTATCTCTTATTTCTCTAAAAATGATAATATGTGGTCCTCTGAACTCCTTTTGGACTCTGCGTCCATCATACTATTCTTGTTTCCGTGCTCGCTTTGGCAGCACATATACTAAAATTGGAATGATACAGAGAAGATTAGCATGGCCTCTGAGCAAGGATGACACACAAATTCATGAAGTGTTTATTTTTTTAAAAAAAAATATTCTTGTTTCCATATTTCCATTCCATGCTGTTCCTACTACTTAGAAGGTTTTTATGATCTTTCTTAGGTTGTTCTAACGTATTCCTGAACTCCATCCAGTGGGCTATATAAAATTACGTAGTTGGCATATATAAACGTGTTTGCAGTGAATGGATGAACGACAATAAAGAAGGCATGTTTTCCCTTCATCACTTTATTTTGTGTCTTCATGCTTGATGTCCAGTGGGCTAATAGTGCTGTCCAGTGGGCTAATAGTGCAGTCCAGTGGGCTAATAGTGCAGTCCAGTGGGCTAATAGTGCAGTCTAGTGGACCAATAGTGCAGTCTAGTGGGCTAATAGTGCAGTCCAGTGGGCTAATAGTGCAGTCCAGTGGGCTAATAGTGCTGCCCAGTGGGCTAATAGTGCTGTCCAGTGGGCTAATAGTGCAGTCTGGTGGGCCAATAGTGCAGTCTGGTGGGCCAATAGTGCAGTCATGTGGGCTAATAGTGCTGTCTAGAGGGCTAATAGTGCAGTCTGGTGGGCTAATAGTGCAGTTGTGTGGGCTAATAGTGCAGTCACGTGGGCTAATAGTGTGGACCACACAGTTCGAGTTTCTCTCAGTTCAAGCTCTGCCTCTACCCTCCAAACACCAGTGTAGGCTTGGTGACCTCTCTCCCCTCCTGTGTGACTCAGTGTCTGTGCCTCTACCTTGGTTATCACAGCACCATTTACTGCCTTAGGCTAACGGTGACGATTGGGGCAGACCATGAACGTGCCCACAAGAGCCCCCGGGTCATCTGAAAGGAGCAGCTGTTATTAGCAGGAGCTAATTTCTCTTCAGATGCAATTTAGTTGCTTCCCAGGCCTCCCCTCAACTTACGAGCTAGTCACAAAAAATGTCGACATAACTTGAAAATTATACTTTTTATTAGAGTCACATAAAATGAAGTCAGTTACACCAGATTGTTCAAATACATTGGTGAATCAAAGCCTCCAATGCTTACAAATTTTATACACACTTATGTGTATACATATAAATACATACATATGTAAAAGATATATATTTTCTTCTAAAATAAAGTGCCCAAATCTTAATATATGGGGCAGGAAATGGAGCAAAGGGCCATAAACTCTTGTCAGTTACAGTTCCTCTCTCTAGCGGAGCCTCCACGTTACATATGCTCGCTCAGGTATAATAAATTTTAGTCACCTATTCTTTCCCCCAATTCTTCCACGGGAATCAATCTTACCCAAAGACTAGAAGGTTAAGAAAGCGTGTGGCGAACTTGCTCAACCAGAGTTTGGCTCAAATGACTGCATCGGAGTCAACCTTGGTTTCCAAGGGGAGTAACTAGGCATTTTAATTTTCATATTTAGGGAATAATGTTCCTGCTACGGAGCTAATAGAGTAGGAGCCATACACACCAGGCGTCTCTAATTCTAATTCCTCTACTGACAGGCAGAGAAGCCAAGCGTTGGTACAGAGGTTCTTGGTGTTCTTCATCACCCAGGCTTCAGGGAGCAAAGACACAGCAGGATTGTGAACTGCGGGTCTTGTTTCTTTTGTTATTAAGGAGATTATAATAGAAGGGCAGGTAAGGACTGACACAGATCATCGAGAGAAGCAAATTGAATTGAAATGGGCAATTACATTACAAAACAAAAACTAATGGCAACATTTCAACCTAAAAGTGAAATAAAGGGTTAAAGAAAAGCTGTACAATTTAAGTAAGATAACAATTTTTTTTAAAGCCTGACTTCAGACAGGAACTAGAGCTCTATCCCATTCCGATCGCTCAGCTAACCTTCTCAAGTTCTCACCAGACATCACAAAACGTTAGGGCGACTTCTGCAGTATCCCACAAGAAACAGAATCTTAAAATGCCTTTGAAAAGGCTTCAACTTATTTAAGCAAGGCAGGGGTGCCTAAAATTCGCTTCCACAAACCCAGCCCCTTCAGCATCTTTGGTGGGTTCCATCTTCAGACTACTTTGGCACGGATCCTACGCAAGCAGGAAAGGGAGAGACCGTCACAGCATCAGGGCCGAGAGGACACCAGAGAACTTCCCAGCATATCGCAGACCAGGAACCACGAGACACCCTGACATTTCCCAAAGTCACAAGAAGGAGCAGGATATTTCGCTCGTGTTTGGAAGGGCAGAAGAAGAGCCAGGAAGGACGTTTCCGTTTGCAGCACATCTTGGCAGGGCCTCTAACTACTGATTTTGGTGAGCATCTTGTTAATCGCTTGCTTGACGTGTGTGGTGGAGCTGCGTCGCCGCGTCTTGCCTTGCACCATCCTCCTGCGACGCACCTCCCGACAGAGCTCGTGGAATACCTCGGTGATGTTCCCTTCTCCGGTGCAGGCGGAACACTCGTAAAAGGCACAAGCCAATTCTGTAGCCAGCTTCTCCCCTTCTTCCGTACTCACTTGTCTGGAGTGGTCCAAGTCGGCTTTGTTTCCGACCAAGATGAGAGTTACATTTTTGGGCTTTTTGACTTCATCTAAGACGTTCTTCAGCGGCAGCACTTCTTCGAAGCTCCCTCGATCCGTGATGTCGTAGACCAGCACGAAGCCTTCCCCCCAGCGCATATGCCCTTCCCTTTGGATGGTGTCTTCCTGCGGGCAAAGGAAGAACCGCAATCAGGAGACCTGGACCCAATCCCAATGTGTGCACTGCCATTGCCATAGTAATCCCGTAATTATACCTCCTCCTATGTTTAGCATTAAATGTTGTGGCTGTTTTCCTGGTCAAGCTTACTTTCTTAATTAGTTTGGAAGCATTAAGTACAACCCACCCCCATTTGTTTTAATATCCTCTCTGTTCTGATTACAGGCAATTGGTAATCCTAGAGACAGACACAAACAATGACATGCTGTATAAGGCACACGTCTTAAACCTGAGGGCTAAGGATGCCCGTCCACACATCCCAAGGCCCTAATCTGTGCTATACAGTAGTAGTCATGATGAAAATTCTCCTGCAGTGAAATCAGGGAGGTGGCTACTACTTCATGAGGAGAAAACGGGCACAGATTGAAAGACGCTGGTGGCTGGGTCTGGAGGAACGTGTGTCTGTGGTCCTAGTACTTGGAAGGCAGAGGTGAGAGGATATCGTGGTCAAGGGCAGTCTGGGCTTCGTGGTGAGATGACGAGACATCTTGTGTGGGAAGAGAGACAGGAAGAAGATGAAGAAGAAGAGGAGGGGGAAGAGAAGAAAAGATGAGAGGGAACGAGAGAAAAAAAAGCATTGTTTTCATAGGTTCAGATGTCTTCTAGAGGTTTCTGCCTCTCTTAGTGTGTTCAGTACTGTAGGGGATCCACACACAAAGACAGAGGGATGAGAAGGATAGGGGTATACTTAATTTCAGGAGCATTTCTTAGATTAAACACTTTAACTCATGGGTCATTGTTACAGTGCCATGGAAATGCCTGGCCACCAAACTATCCCCTGTAGCCATTTCTATATTTAGGGACTGAGACTATGAATATTTTTGTAAGACTTGATCAGATTAATGTCAAAAGAAATTTGCCAGCAAGATTTGTAGGCAGTTATCGCCACATAATGCAGTGTGAAACACATAGACAAACCTGCATGTGGTCATAGAGACTTGGAATGCAGTGTAGACCAGAACTCTCCCTAAAGACTCACCTTGCTTATGAGGCTTTTAATAATTCCTTTCAATAGTGATGCTTATTTAAATGCATCTGAGCATTTCAGAAGCATGTTTGGCTATAAAACGACATGAATACAATGGCATCCCCCAGATACAGAAGGAAAGTCACCCTAGATGGTCTGTGAGTATTTTAATATTTCTAATACCTTCTTGAAGGTCATTTACACAGAATCAGATTACATATGCACCAGTGTCTAAAGTGGCAAGATAGTGGAAGCTATGAGCTTTTAGTCATATAAAAGTCACCTACAGAAAAATTATTGAGCTTTATTTTTTTACATTATGCATAACTTACATATCTCCCTTTTATTTAATGCAGAAAATACTTAGCTGAATTTCTATTCACCTGGCCAGCGGTATCTAGGATCTCCATAGAAACAACTTCGTCATCGATGGTTGCCTGGTGTCGGTAGGTTGACTCTAAAAGAATGAGAAAATGAAGACGACACAAAGGAGCCAGAAGTTAGGCATGGGAGGAGTAGTTCTGCTTTTGTAGCAATAGGGGTGAGGGTACTGCCCAGGGGAGAGAGGAAGGACAAAGACAGCACTTTATTCTACGGAGCTCTATAAGGGCCCAAACTCCAGTCTTCTGCCTCCTTGCCCCTCTATCCTCTCCTTGTTCTCCTATGAGCCCAGACCCCCTAGTGGTCTCTTCCATTTAAATTGGATGAGATAGCTACATTCTAAACAAAAAAGGAATTTTCCATATAAAAATACTTTCTGCCTTGATATTCCTAAAATTCAGGGTTTTGTTTCTGTTTTTATTTTTTTCCTTCAGAAAACCCCATTGTGTCTTTTTCCAACTTTTACCCTGTAAAGATCAAAGACCTCAGAAGGAGGTGGGTAGGACTGAGAGATCAGGACTTGATAGGCAGACAGATGAAGATGGAGAACTTCCTCACCTTCCTGACCTCTGCTGGCTGATGGACCCGACAAGGCAAGACTGATCAGGGTGTGTTTACACAACAGTTGTGGGTTAATCAGCCATCTTGCCTTTGTTCAAAGGAACCAACCACAAATTCGGGAGGGGACCCCTTCCAAGGCTGTTTAAAGGTCCTGCTCTGCAGATGGCAGTTCTGTGTCTGCTGCATTGTGCTGGTTTTCCCACCTCCAACAAAACCTCCTTTACTGCCTGCTGTGGTTGAGAGTTTCCCCCCTGCTTCCGGTCACACTGGAGCTTCTGGGCCTTTTATTTCCTTAGCTTACAGATGAAACAAACAAACAAAACAAAACAAAACCTGATTAAGACCCCTAGGCTAGCTAGGCTGTCGGGGACCTTAAGAGAGTAAGAGGCAGCTGAGCTTGCTTTGGTGGTTGGTGAAGAGCCATAACCCAGAGTATAAAGGGTCTGAGCAGATGCGGGTGGGGGTGGGGAATGGAATAATGCAAATTCTTTCTTCATGTTGCCTGATCAAAGCAGACAATACAGCTGTTCCGAGCCAGCTTTAGTCACTGGGTCCTTGGTGGTCCCCAAACCCCAAGGGATGAAAAGGTGGCAGGTAGAAAAAGCCTGGGCTGTCATGAATACATCCTTCATCATGTAAGTGGGATCACAAAGCAAAGCAGCCTCAGCTGTGCTGCCATATATGAAAACTGCAAGGCACACAAAGGAGCCTAGAGGGACTGACTGAGCTGGAGAAGGCCACACTGAGGGGCTTTCTCAGAAGGCATCACTAGCTGGTAAGAAGGAAAGCATGCTTTGAAATTTTAATAAGAAATATGTATAACACATTTATGAATCTTATTCTTTATAAAATAAGCCTCGGTGGAGAGACTAAAATCCACATTGGTGTGGGATTCCCCTCTGTATGCTATGAATATGTTTTATTACCGTTGGTTAATAAAGAAGCTGCTTCAGTTGATGGCAGGGCAGAATATAGGTAGACAGGAAAACAAGTGAAGGCAGGGAGAAAGAAAGTGGAGTCAGGCAGATGCCATGTAACTGCCGAAGGAGAAAGACGCCAGAACCTGACTGGTAAACTACAGCCTCGTGCCATTATACAGATTGATAGAAATGGGTTAATTTAAGATATAAGAACTAGCTAGGAATACACCTGAGCCCTTGGCCAAACAGTGGTGTAATGAATATAGTTTCTTTGTGATTCCTTCAGACTGAATGGCTGTGGGACCAGGCAGGACAGAAACCTCCACTTACACTATATGGTTGTGGAAACAGTTGAGGTCGTAATGGCTGACAGTTTCTGGGAACAGGAACCACTGAACGACTTAAGATGAAAGTTTCCAACAGAATGTACCCATTACAGTGAAATTTAAGGATTACAAAAGGGAGAGGCAGATTAAGAGAAAAATAGTACCCTTCCCATGAAAGGGTGTGGCTCAGTTAACACTGAGTTTCTTATCAGTGAAGCTGAGTTCAGGACTTTGTGGCACAACAAATGAGTGAAACTATATCAGAAGCAGCCAGAATTGTAATTCATTCTAGATGATTCTCATGTACCCTTTCAGGATGAAACTGGGGCAAAGATCAAGGGTAAATTTAACTAACAATAACTTCAGAAACATAAAGGGGGGTGAGAGGTCTAGAAAAAAATGAGCTAAGTGTAGTGGTAAAGGTAATGAAAGGCCCGTTCATTCCCAGCCACACAGACCACCCAAAAAAAAAAAAATCACACAGAAACCATATAAATAACAACACTGCTTGACCAATAGCTTAGGCTTCTTATTAACTAATGCTTACATCTTAAATTAACCAAGTCCTATTATTTTATATTTTACCACGAGGCTTGTGGTTTACTGGTAAGGTCCCGGGGCAAGTGTCTTTCTCCTTCAGCTGCTACATAGCATCTCCTTGACGCCACTACTTTCCCCCTCTATATCATCTTGGAATTCCTGCCTAGCTTTAGTCTGCACTGTCATAGGCCCAAGGCAGCTTCTTTATTAACCAATAGTAACAAAACACATTCACAGCATACAGAGGTGAATCATATATCAGTAGGAGAGGGAGATCAGAATAAATCAAAAGCGATGCGAAGAGGGAACTCAAAGACATCATGATGCAGGTGCCAACTCCACTAGCCGGTGGTACAAAAGTGATGTAGGATTCCCCTCTATATGCTGTGATTACCATTAAAGAACAAAGGAACTGCTTTGGGCCTATAGCAAAGCTATAGGGGAACAGAGGTAGGTGGGGAAAACTAAACAGAATGCTGGGAGAAAGAAGGGGGAGTCAGAGAGACTCCATGGAGCCTCTGCCAGAGACAGACATGCTGGAACTTCTCCAGTAAGCCATTGCCATGTGGTGATACACAGATTAATAGAGATGGGTCAAATTAATATTTAAGAGCCAATCAGAAGCTAAAGCTAATGGGCCAAGCAGTGTTTTAAATAATATGGTTTCTGTGTGATTATTTTGGGTCTGAGCTGCTGAGAGGCCCTCCTCCTACACAAAAGCAGTAACAAGAAAACCAAATTTGAAGACAATTGTAGGCTCATTCTATAGTTGATCATAAACTCAAGAATTCAAACTTAAAAAAAATCTCCACTGAGGGTGCTGGAGAGATGACATGACATCTCACACAACTACTAACTGGGTATTTGTGCAGGCAGATCACTGAAACATCTAAGCAATCAAGCACACGGACCTGGCATTGCCTCTCTTGGGGACGAGACTAGAAATCCGTGCTTTTGTTTGATCATTTCTTCAGAACACCTGACCACCTTCCAGACTTCATTTCTTTCTTTGCTTCCTTCACTCCTTCCTTCCCTCCCTTCCTTCTTTGTTTTTTCTCTCCCCCCCCCCCTGCCCAGTTTTTCAAGACAGGGTTTCTCTGTTTAGTCCTTGCTATCCTGGAAATCACTCTGTAGACTACGCTGGCCTCAAACTCAGAGATCCATCTCCCTCTTCCTCCTGAGTGCTGGTATTAAGGTGTGTGCCACCATGGCCTGCCCTTCCTTCTTTTCCTATCAAATATTTTTGGCAGCCTTTGGGGACCACTTTCCTGTTTCCTTACAGTAAACAATAGTCTATCCAAGGCATAAAATGCAGAAAGAGAGCTTTCTATGGGCAAGATTTAGCCACCTAGCAGCAATAGTGTGAATGATCACCACCGGACCCTCCATAACGCAAGCCTTTTCAGAAAAGTTGTCATTTGAGAGATTACATTCAATATACTTGAAGAAATATATTTTGCACCTCCTCCCTCTCCTGGAACTCAGGACCCACACATTGAGAGCATGTGGAGTCTCATCTGAAGGGCATCTTGGGCCTGCGCTCTTTTATGTTAAATGAGAGGTTCTAGTCTGGTGACTGGATGCTCTAAAATGCCATTTATAGCAGCTACTGCTCTGCAAGTGTTTTCCCAACAGTTTCCTTTCTTCTTTAGTCTTTGGGCCTGAGGAGAAGTCCAGCTGGCCGCACGCATGCTAGGCATCCACGCCCTTCTGGTCCTTCCCCCAGGCTGTGGCTGTTCTGTGCCTTTTGTACTGACCCCCCAACCCCACTTTCAAACGGCTGGCATCAGCCCTGCACCCTGGAAGACGGAAACCCAGGCTCCTATCTGTCTCTTTCCACCAAAATCTGAGGAAAGGATGCTGTTCTTTGTGGCTCCCATGACAAATGGTCTCTCGGTCTCGACTGCAGAAGGCCACCACAGTGGGGAAGAGAATAAAATGATCTGTGCATGAAGTTGTGAGGTTCTTTGGCTGTTTGTTGACTGGGTGAAAGGGATGACACGCAGGAACTGAGGGAATGTCTGCTGCAGACACAGCAGCGGGTGGTGACGACCAATTTTATCCAAGATGAATACTGTTTTCACACTCTTTTGAGCATTTTTTTCTTCATGCTTCGTTCTCTCATTATGAACTCATTTTCCCTACATGCAAGACATTGAAAATATTACCTAACGAGGAAAATATTAGATACGAATTTGTGAGCTTGTCTGAGATAGTAACAAACACACAATTTCTGCTCTTCATTTTAAAATTCAAAGGAAAGATGGATGTGGTGAAGCCAGCTTGGTCTACATAGTGAATACCAGGACAACCAGGGATATTTAGAGAAGCCTTACCTCAAAAACTAAAACAAAACAAAAAGACGAATCAAAGGATACACGCATGTTTATACTCCTTACATATGTGCTTCATTTTCTTTATCCTAGAGACTGGGGTATGTTTGATTGATCTATGGCCAAAGGCACTCAGAAATATATATGTTAAAACAGACATCAGCCTCATAATTGAATTAGGTATATTAAAAGCATCTTTCAGATTTCCATATATGGAGGAAAACATGCCTTCAGGGATCTGGAGAGGTGGCACAGTGGTTAAGAGAGTATGTTGCTCTTCCAAAGCACCTCTGCTTGGTATCAAACCCTTATTTTGGGCAGCTGACAACCTCCTCTCTAGGTCAACCAGATGTCTCTAGCCTCAGTGGGCACCTGTACTCGTGTGCTCATTTCACCCTCCCCAACATATAACTAAAAATAATAAAAAAAAAACAGCCTTATAAAAGCATGCATCCCAAGACATTTCTGTAAATAGTGTGTTTTGCACACTAGCAAGGTTGGGCACTTGGCTATTTGTATGTGGTTAATCCTTGAACTAAGTTGGTTTTGCACATTTCGCCATATTCGTATGGCTTCTTGGCCGGTGCCGTAACAGCAGCAGTTAGCAACGTGACTTTATGTTAGGGTGGAAATTGTTCTGAGTTGGGTTCCGCCTGGACTACAAACCCATCGTGTCACCTTGGGTGAAGTCTTGCTTCTCTGGCCCTGTTCATCAAATGCCTATCTCCCATTTTCCTGCAGTATTGTTACTAAATAGTTCGATGGCATGCCTGAGCACTTCTGTTTCAGTGCCCAGTTCAGAGAACTTGCCTTTCTGTCTGAGCCTTTCCAAGCATAGGAAGCTACGAGGTAGGTAAGATGAACCAAGCACAGAGTCAATGAGCCCGTGGTCTTATTATGTCCTCTGAGTTCTTCCCTCATTCCTGGCTGAACTTTTACTGTGCATAAGAACATTGACCCTGCTTTCAAACTGTGCATAAGGACATTGACCCTGTTTTCAAACACAGTGCGCATCATCTTCTTTGTCCCAGGGCAGTGGTACTATATACTAAGAAGCACCCCCTCTCTTCCTCTCTCCAGGCCTCCAACATGCACCCATGAGCAGGGACACACACAGGCACGCATACAATTAAACGTGGTTACAAGCCTTTCTCTGTACTCTTGCACCTCACAGCATTCTTTGAGGGTAACACAACCCTAAAAGGCAGAGATTCAATTCTTGATTGGGACTAGACATTTATGAATTCTGTTTAGTCCAAAGCCAGAGTCAACCTCTCACCATAAGGGTTGTTTCCTGATTAAATGGGCCACATCCAAATTCTGATGATCTTCAGGGGTAATTTTTGGTGTTATTAACAAATCAGGGATGAATCTGGCCAAGAACCCACTGATGAGAAGAGAAAAAGCAAAGGGAAATGAAAATCATTCCATATAAAGAATTGTGGAATTTTCTGAGACTACAGCCTTAAAAACATTTGCATTAAAAGAGGAAAAAAAAAAGAATTCCTTTTTGTAAAATGGGAGCTTAAGTTGGTGTGGGTAGGCGTTCCCTCCACCCACCTTCTACCCCTTGCTTGTACCTCTAATTAGAATCAGTAACATAGACCCTTTCATAAACAAATTAAACCAAAAACAAATAAGAAAATCACTGGGTCTGAAGTCTAGAAGCCTGGAGTCACTGGCCACTACAATACTCTGCTGATTAGATCCTGTCAACTTGGCACAAACCCAGCTGTCCTCAGGAAGAAACCCCAGATGAGGAGTTGCTTCCATCAGATTGGCTAATGGGCATGCCAGTGAGGCACTTTCAGATTGCTAGTAGATGCTTATTGGGGGGTCCCAGCCCAGTGGGGGCGGTACCACCCCTAGGCAGATGGGCCTGAGCTATATTGGAGAGATAGCTGAGCAAGCCATGGGGAAGGTTTAGGCTTCAAGTTTCTGCCTTGATTTCCTGTCTGGCATCCCTCAGGGTGAAGCCGTGATTGGAACATAGGCGCCAAATAAACTCTTTCCTTGCCAAGTTGCTTTTGGTTATGGTTTTGGTTATGGTATTTATCACAGCAATAGAAAAACTATCTGGGGCAAAGTGCAAAACGTTTTCTTTAGAGGATTGCTTCAGAGCAGTGGCTATTCCATTTTGTTAATGGGTGGGATGGTGCTCCTAGTCTCCAGCTACTCATGAAACAACAACGAAAGCCCAAAACCAAGAAACCCACTTCTTTAAGTTCTGAGGAAGAACGGAATTCAGAATTCAAGAGGACAACTCCCATCCTCCTTCCTCTTCCTCCTTCACAAATACGCCGCTCTGTTCTGTAGTGTAACTAACTAATCATGGCTGCTGGTTGTTTTGAAATTTGTAAACTAACCATGAGTTCCACAGAGATTCAGTCTTTCCCTATAGGAAAAAGACATGAAGCCCAGGAAATGCTAATTTCTCTTGAATCCACTGGATTGAGGTTTCCTGTATGCTAGAAAATTAAGGGGCTTCCAATGTACACGCCCACACAGATCCAGTCTGCAGTGTGCGAGCTAATGACAGCATCACCTTCCAGTGAGTCACGCACCTGTTCCTGGTGAAGGTGGAGGAAGGCCCTGGTTGCTTAGCAGCCAGGGTCCTTGCTGAGCAGCACAGTGCAAGGTTACCCTGCGATTGATGCTTCCTAGGGAAGGATGCCTGCAGATAACCAGTGCGGGCTCATTCCTATTCATAGCCGCTGCTGTTCTGAATGGATACAAGAAGAGGGAAAGGGAAAGGCTTCACCGAAGACTAATTAGAAATACGTTAGTTACTAAAACGCACTCAGAGAGAGCTAAAAAATGTAATTTTTTTTGGTAAGTTTCATCTTTCGTTGTGCTATGTGGGTAGAGGGGAGAGTAACTAGCTTTCAACTGAACTCCTATGACAGTGGAAAGTACCAAAGAATCACTGTAAGGCTTATGGAAATGGGAGAAATACAAGAAAGAGTATTTACACAGCAGGGAAAGACAACGGATAACGGCCCTTTATAAAAGTCAGGTTCATCTCACAGCCAAATAGACAACCTCAACCTCACAGCATGCTCATACTCGGTATGCTGGAAAAGTTGATAAGCAAAAATCTTTAAAAGCATCTTTTCTCAAGAAATAATTATTCCTCTCCTTAACCCCATGGTAATATCGAAAAATGTACTGGGAAGAAAGTGACAAATCAAAGTGTACTTTTTGTATTTTCCTTCCAACAGAAATATAGGCACACAATGCATGCCTATAAAATAATTTCAGAAATTTAAAACATTAAATTTAGTTCTTCTTTTTATACTTAAGCCGGGGAAGCATTGTGTGATGGTTTGAAAGAAAATGGCCCCTGAAGGGCATGGCACTGATGGGGTAACAGCCAATCACCTCACATTGGGGTGTGGCCATTGAGACCCAGGTAATGAAAATGGAGAGAACACAGGTGCGCACTCTCTGACTCGCTCCATGTGGTGTTCTGTGATCAGATAGGACTTCGGACTTCCCTGTTTCTGTGAGTCTTCCCTATTTTCATTTATTAAAATACCTTTTCCTATTGAGCTGGCTTGGTTAATTATTGAATGCTACATGGCACTGTCAGGAGGTGTGGCCTGGTTGGGGGAAGTGTGTCACTGTGGGGGCGGGGCTTTGAGGTCTCTTATTTGCTCAAGTCACACCCTTAAGACAGAAGACTCCCTGCTGCCTGGGGGTTAAGATGTAGGAACTCTCAGTTCCTTCTCCAGCACCATGTCTGTCTACATGCCACCTTGATTCCCACCATGAGGACGATGGACTGAACTTCTGAAATTGTAAGCCACTCAGCTTAAAAGTTTTCCTTTGCAAGAGTTGTTGTGTTCATGGTGTCTCTTCATAGTGATAGAAACCCTAATTAAGACATATTGCACTTCAAATGTCTTTTTTTTTTTT
>JAQHUG010000135.1:3557455-3571803 GCA_028555095.1 Dicrostonyx torquatus
AAAAAAAAGAAAAGGCAGAGGAGGAGCCTTAAAATGGATGTAAACTCCTGTTTAAAAGATTGAATGTCATAAAACATGAGGCTTCAGTAATGACTTAGAATTTCGGTCACTTCCAATCAGTCATGCCTTGCCATCACAATCTCTAAAGCTCATCTAGAAAAATCCACTGCAGAGAACAGCCAAGGTAACATCAGAGAGTGGAGGAGGAAGACGCACAGCACACTCCCATCAAACGGCAGCGTGGAGCTGCTGGAGGGGCTCATTGCTGTTTGCAATGACTTTGTTGTGGAAGCACAGACAAAGGAACTGTCCATACACACACAATTGGATGCTTTTGACTCACCCAGAGAAACAGAGAGATGCCATTTTCAGGAAAATGGATGCAAGTGGAGATGATTATACTGAAGAAACCAAGGCATCCTTAGAGATAGATCCGTAGGGCTTTTCTTCCTCACATGTGGTTCATAGATTTTATAGAGATGATGTAGGAATTCCCTCTGTGTGCTGTGATTAATAAAGAAACTGCCTTGACCTGTTGGTAGGATAGAACTTAGGTAGGCGGTGGGGCGGGGAGACTAAATGGCAGGCTGGAAGAAAGGAGGCAGAGTTAGAGAGATGCCATGGAGTTGCCAGAGACAGATGCTGGGAATTTTACCCAATAAGCCACTGCCATGTGGCAATATACAGATTAATAGAAATGGGTTAAATTAATATAAGAGTTGGCCAATAAGAAGCTAGAGCTAATGGGCCAAGCAGTGTTTTAATGAATATGGTTTCTGTGTGATTATTTCGGTTCTGGGAAGCCGGGACAAACAAGCTGCCTTCCTGTTACATACAAAATCATGTAAGTCTATATGGCATGAAAGTAGATGAAAAACTGTCCAGAGGAATGAAGGGAACTAACAGAAGGCAGGATTGGAAAAAAAAGAAAAGAAAAGAAAAAAAAGAGGAAAAAGAGGAGAAGGAATCTGGCGGGGGGGAGGGGAGGATGGGAATATTCAATGCACTGCATAGGCCTGTGGGAAATGTCCATAGGCAGCACAGACAAATAGCACATATGATGAAAATAAGAGAAATAAGTAAATAAGAGAATGACATTGGATGTTTAAATTGCGTCCCATTACAAACGACTTGGTATCTGAACATGGTCTTAGAAGTCATATGAAGAGGTCAGAGCTGTGTAACTGATGACAGAAAATACGATCAATAATTTGAAAACAGTTGCTGAGTCTTCACCATCTACCCCTCACTAACATAAGTTTTAAATAGATTATAAAGTTGAACACACAGAAATAAATCAGCAGGCTGTCTATCCCTTCCTTGTTCATTTCCCCCGCCATATCTGACTATGATTATTTATTTTCTGGCTCTTTTCTGGACTTCTAGGTCCAAACACCAGAGCTGTGAGGTGGAGAGATGGCTCAGTGGGTGAAGCGTAGACCTAGGATTTTATCCCTAGAATCCATAGAGACATTCAGGTGGAGTGGCACAGGTCTGTAATCTCAGCACTGGGGGATAGGGGACCAGAGAGGAGGATTCTGGGGGCTGGCCAGCCGGACTGGCAGAAATGGTAAGCTTCAGATACAGTGAGAGATCCTGTCTCAAAAAATAAGGTGGAGAGAAATAGAGGAAGAGACCCAGCTGTTGACCTGCATGTGCGTAAGAAGTGCAGCCCCACCCCAGATCAGTCCGACTACAGGGCAGACGCAGAGAAGGCCGTTCACAGTTGGTGGAATGAGCGGCTGAAATAAACGAAGCGCAAGGGCTAAACTTCCTTTTGGGCTGCATATGCAATCTCCTGCATGATACGTTTGCAGGGAACTGCCTATGTCAAACTCAATGCTGTGTACAAGGCATATGGACCAAAAGACATAGAATCAAAACAGAGGGACTGGCAAGATGGCTCAGGGGGGAAAGGCACTTCCTACCAAGCCTGAGAACCTGAGTTTGAACCCTGGGATCTGTAAGGTGAAGGAGAGAACAGATGCCTGTCAGTTGTCCTCTGCCCTCCACACGTACACTTTGATACATGGATACCACTGCACGTGCACGCACGCACACACACACGCACACACACACACACATTAACAAAAAAGTAAAAAATATAGAGAGAAGTACCTAGGAGTAGTCTTCACCCATATTTATGCATAAACAGTTTCTGCCTTCTTTACCCACAAACACCACTTTGGTGTTATCTTTGGAAGCTAAAGTGATGAGATAAGATTTTTCTGCCCCCACTGCCCTAATCAGTGCTCAGATGTTTGCTCTTACAGGGGCATTCTCTAAGCATACCCTTCTGTCCCACCCCAAATGCTGCCAGAGTCACCCCCTCTCTCAGTAGGACAAGGTGGCATATTGGATGGGAGAGCAAGCATCCTGTTGAACTCATTTGCTTCTTCACCGAGGACAGATTTAACTTCTTTATTTTCACACTAAGTCCTGCAGGGTTTGCAACATAGGCTATGGTGCACACTGCAGACCTCTAGGAGGGTTTCATGCATGACAAATTAAACATAATGCTTTCAAAACCACCAAAGGGTTGGATTAACGAGGGTACCACAGACATGCTGTTTTCTTTTCAGGGCCATAAACATGTGGGAGGAGCAGGTGAAGATATGATGCTGACATACCGAGGGTTGGATCATATTCCCAGATGAATCGTTTGGTCAGGAATCTCACTACAATAGCTGCGGAAGAAAAAGAACAGTATGTCAGCTGTGAGCTCTTGCTGGAGTTCTTATCCATCTACAGGAGGAGCAGAGATTCATACGACACCATACCTGTATGACATTCCCTTCACCTGTGACAACTGCACTTCCGATTCTTATGGTGGCCTCAAACTTGGGTGGTGTTTTAACATGCTTGCCATTCACAAATCTACAGCTTAGATTTATTCTTCTAGTCATAGGCGTCAAACCAGCCAACCAGCGCAGTGTGAAAATGCACAGACAAAAATGTCCACAAAGCTTTAATTCAGACGCAAAGTGCCCATTACAATTCTCTAGAGTTTGAGTATTAACAGGGATCGACAAAGGTGAGTTAAAATAACAGGGATCACCATGACTAGGGTGAAAAGATACACTGTTAAAGAAGTCTAGCTCTTCACAACTGAGACTTAGGAATTCATGACAGCTCATCAGACAGTGACAAAGAGTGCTGTAAGAATATGAGGGCCTAAGCTCAGATCTTAGTACCCATGTAGAAAAATCTGGGTGTGGCCATGCATGTCTGTATTCCCAGAAATGCAGGGAGGAGAGGGGGACCAAGGACAGGAAGATCACAGGGGTTGGCTGGCTGCTTTGTTCCAGGTTTATTTGGTATAGAGCCTGTCTCAAAGAAATGTCTATAATCTCTCCATTGTCCTGCACTTATTTTAAGTCATAGGCAATCTGGATGCTCTTCGACTGTTACTATGGGCATTGAAAAAGAGAAGTGGCAGTCAGTTATGATGTCACATTCCTGCAATCCCAGCACGGGGAGAGTGAGGCAGGAGGACAGTGTGCTTGGGGATGCCTTGGCCTACATAGCAACTTCCAGGTTAGCCTGAGCTAAATAAATGGTCCCTGTCTTATAATAAGAAAAAATAAAGCAAAATATGCTTAACCGCATGGACACTATTGTCTGAACATTGACAGGACTTCATGTCAGAGAGTTACATCCCGTTGCAATTCACAAGAGTGCTTATCAAACTTGAGAAGGTTTGTGAAGGAGGCCATCACAGACAGTAAAATAGACAAAGAATACTGGATCCTTTCCCAGGGTAGAGGGGACAGCACATTCATAATGTTTGACAAAGAATCGCACCAGCACCCGATCTCTCTGAAGGCCCTAGATGGTCTCACTGAGAAGCCACTGAACTTAACTCAAAAATCGTGGCTACTAGTTTAAAATACCAATTAGAGCTTTAGTTTTACAGACATGCCTTGAATGAACTGCTCACAGGTATTCCTTGAAGGGACAAAGCGAACTGAGGGAAGGCTATGTCCACGGTGTCTGTCGTCACTTTTAGGGTCAGCAGAGAAGTATGCCTCTTTCCTGTTTGTGTTCCCTGGGAGCTGTCACAGTGCACAGTGCCACGCGGATGCTGACAAACAGACCACACTTTGACTAATGAAGTGAAACAGCAATATTCTTTCTTAATTGCAGAGCGTGAGACTTGATTCGAGCAACTGTACGTCTAGAGCCTGAAGTGGCATGGCCACTGACCCTGTCATCCTTCCCATGGGGAGTGGACTCATGATTTCAGCTGTGCCCTCTGTCGTCACTGCGAATTCTCTTGAGAAGAAGGCTTTTATTTTTAAG
Organism: Dicrostonyx torquatus; assembly: GCA_028555095.1. NCBI lineage: Eukaryota > Metazoa > Chordata > Mammalia > Rodentia > Cricetidae > Dicrostonyx > Dicrostonyx torquatus. The sequence continues at coordinate 3,561,758 of JAQHUG010000135.1, forward strand.
TTGGTTTTTGGACGTGTGAAACAATGAGTACAGACAGATATTTTCCTCTTTTAAAAATGAACAATGTTAGCTAGGTATGGTGGCGCACTTCTTTAATCTCAGCATTTGGGAGACAGAGGCAGGAGGATCTCTCTCTGAGTCCTGGGCCAGCCAAGGCCACATAGCAAGACTCTGTCTCAAAAATAAAACAATGTTAGCAGAAAGAGCTGGCCAAGGTATTTAAAATACCTATCTTTAGTTAGAATGCTTATTTTAGCTTTAAAGGCCAATCTATAAAAAGTGTTTTGTATCTATAAGGAATGACTTATTCAAACGAACTACTTAAAAAAATATAACTGACATTTCTCAATTCCAAAACCACTTAAAATTTAATCATTTCTCAAAGTATTTCTGAACTACACTAGACACTTCACTGCCTTTCAAAATCAAATATGCTGAGAATAATTGCCTCATTTGACGACGTCTGGGCTGGCAATCCAGCTTGAAGCTATAAGGAAGATATGCAAAAAACTTCCAGAATGCTGTTACTATTGAATGTTTGAAGGTTTTGAATATGTGCAGATGGATTTTACATAATGTAACTTTGTCCTTAAGTTACGGTCACTAGGACGATGCTTAGTGACACACTGCTATTCCATGCTGTCACTTTGATTCCAGCAAAGACTTGTCACCCTCTCGGGAAACTTGTATAAAATACAGGAGGAATTTCGATATGTTAACTCCAAAGAAATTTCTTATACTCATAACAATATAACTGGGGCTGGCAGGATGGCTCAGAGGATAAAAGAGCTCGTGGTCCAAGCCTCAGGACTCGAGTCTGACCCATGGATACCCCAGTGGAAGGAAAGAAACAACTTTTGAAAGTTGTCCTCTGACCTCCACAAGGACACCGTGCCATGTGCATGTCCGCACATATACATACACACACATACATACATACATACACACCACACAACAACAACAATAATAAAGTACCGGTTTCATCTACCTTCAAGACAACCTATTTGCTGTTGGCAGGCTGTTCCTGTTGCCTCTTTGGATGCTGGCTGAATTCCTACTGCCAGCTATACAGAGTAACCTACTTCTGGTGGTGCAGCTAACCTAGCAATGTCAATGTTCTTCTTACACAGCTGCACACAGTGATCATTTCTAACAACAGGAGCATGCATTTAGAAAACTCATCTATTTCAAATACCAGTAAAGTCCACAGAAACAGCGACTCGCTTTCATCAGAGATGTGTTCTCAGGTGTTCCTTCTTTTCCTTATGGATTATTTTAGGGAAAGACAAAGTGACATATTTTTAGACTTCTATTTCTATAATATTTTAATTTGATTGGCATAAAGAATAAAATAGTAATTTTTACACTGTGCTGTATTGTCTGTTAAATGTTTTATTATTCTCTAAACTGTGTCCAAGATGCCCCAGCGACTCTGCATTTTAAGGGTCACCAGTATTTTTTAGCCCCCCAATTTTTTTTTACAAATTTCATTATGGAATATGATTTTTATATATGATCTCAGCCCCCACCTGTGCATATTTCATTTCCTGCTTTACCGGTTGGTACTGCCGTTGCCCCCTGGCTGTTGGGTCGCTTCTAGTCACTGGAGCAGCCTCCTTGTGCTAAGATTCAGTACAGCCCATGTCATGCAACATCTTTGTTGTAGATACTCCATGACTGTAGACGGAGACTGCCCGTTTGTTTCCTGGCTGCCCAGACCCAAAATAATCACACAGAAACTCTATTAATTGCAACAATGGTTGGCCTATCAGTTTATGTGTATTTGTATTTCTTTTCTTTTCTTTTCTTTTCTTTTTCTTTTTTTTTTTTTTTTTTTTGGTTTTTCGAGACAGGGTTTCTCTGTGGCTTTGGAGCCTGTCCTGGAACTAGCTCTTGTAGACCAGGTTAGTCTCGAACTCACAGAGATCTGCCTGCCTCTGCCTCCCAAGTGCTGGGATTAAAGGTGTGCGCCACCACCGCCCGGCTTTATGAGTATTTCTAGCTAACTCTTACATCTTAAATCAACCCATATCTATTAATTTATGCATCACCACGAGATCGTGGCTCCAGCAGGGGCATCTGTCTCCTGTGGCAGCTACAGGGCTTCTCACTGATCTGCCTTCGTTCTCCCAGCATTCAGTTTAGTTTTCCCGCCTAGCTCTGCTCTGCCCTAGCACAGGCCAATGCAGCTTTTTTATTCATTAACCAATAAAAGCAGCACATATACAGAAGGATTTCCTACATTATATTTCCCTGTTTTGTCTAAATAAAGAGGAAGCTTTTAACTTTAACATAGTAAAATTACATATAACTAAACAGGTATCAAACAAGAATTACAGTTACAACATTTATATCTATTTTATCTTTTATCATAACTAAGTAATACTTGAAGGAATGAGGGATGCTATTTAAGGGATAGCATAGGTGATCCCCTCCCTTTTTCGGTTTTTTGAGATAGGGTTTCCCTGTATAATAGCTCTGGCTGTCCTGGAACTCAATTCGTAGACCAGGCTGGCCTTTAACTCACAGAGAACTGTCTGCCTCTGCCTTCTAAGTGCTGGGATTAAAGGTATACACCACCATGCCCCTGATTTGTGCTTGAATTGTCTTTCAAAAGACAACCCAGAAGTATCTTCAGTTTATGTGTGTGTGTACATGTCTGTTTATCATCTGCATGAAGGTACCCAAAAAAGACCAGAAGATGGCATCGGATATCTGGAACTGGAGTTACAGGCAGCTGTGAGCCACCTGATGTGGGTGCTGGAAATCAAACGTGAGTCTTCTGCAAGAGCTGCAAGTGCCCTTAACCACTGAGCAGCCTCTCAAGCCCCTGCAATCCTTTTTGATAAGGGAGTTTTGAAATGTATTAGAGAAGATATCTGAAAGGGATAATACTTCAGACAGAAAGAAGAGCAAGGCCCTGAGACAGGGAAGTGTGAGTGCCATGATCCCAGAGCATGGCCTGGGCAGTGTCGCTCGTGCAGAAGGAGCAATAGTGAGCACAGATGGAGGGAAGGCAGTTTTGGACCATTGTCCCATGATGCACTGCTGTTCATGACAGAGCCATGTCTGCTATTAACTACCACAACCACTTACTGGCATTAAGACGAACAGAGCAACTGTGATGGCATAGACTTATTATTATTATTATTATTATTATTATTATCATTATTATTATTATTACTACTTCTGCTGTTATGTTGCTTGGCCATTTCTTTAGAAATGCATATTCTGTGAGAGCGTGGGCGTCATCCTGCTCATCAGCTTTCCGGTGTCTAGGGTGGTTCCTGGTACACAAAGATCCTTACTAGGCAGATGAAAAACAAGGATGGTGATGGTAACAATGATGACTTGTCCTTAGCAGCGAAGTAACGAGACATCATTGAAAGATACAGCAGAGGAACCAGTCACAGAGGAATCCCAATGGTACCATGCCACCTTTGTATAAATCTTCCCTTAGGAAGTGATGTGGGTTTATGACGTTAGGGGCTCTAGCAGCATAGTGGAGGCTTACCAGGTCTTTTTCAGGATCATAATAACATTTGTTACTCTATAGCTTATTCATATGCACTGTCTGGGGCTGGAGAGGCAGCCAGAGGATGGAGGTGACTGCTGGTCAAGCCCAGTGACCTGTGCTAGAGCCCTGGAACCCGCCCGTAAAAGTGGAAGGAGGGAACCAATTCCATGTGTGTTCTGTGACAGGCATGCACCGATACATGTGCACACACGCTAACAATAAATAGTGTTGAAAATACCTGTTAAATGTTTGAGTAAGGGTTGGGGGTGTGAGTCAGTGGTAGAGTGTTTTCCTGGAATGTGCAAAGCCCAGGACATAGTTCCCAGCACTGCCGTCTCCCACGAAAGCTACTGTTAACTACCAAGGCCAGTTTAATTTTCTCACCTTCTCTATCCCCACATCTCGGGCAGAGTGTGAGTTTGTTTGGTTTTCTGAAGCCCAGTGCAAAGCTGCAATCTTCCCTTCCCACAGAACTCTGATAGACTTTTTCTCTTACAGTTTTGTGTTCGATATGATAAATCTTTTTAGACAGAGGTAAAAGGATCAGGTCAAATGCAAACTCACACCGATACTTACAAGAGTCTGATCCCACAACAACACAGGCAGACCTTCCAGACGGCACTGTGTAAGCTCCCACTGACCCTGGTACTGCATAAGCTCCCGCTGACCTTGGTCTGCAGTGTCTGTGCTGTCTGTTGTTAAGATGCACAATGGCAGGCAAACACCTGCAAAGATGTGATCGCTCATCCCTGCAGGGCCTCGGGGATGCAGATGTGGCTGTGCAACCGATTGACTCTAACCTCAGTAGCGTGGGAGAATGAGCGTTTATCACAGAGCAGTAGAGAAAACTAACACACAAAGATAGGGCTGAAAACCCTACATGGAAGTGTTGAAAATACCCAGGCCAAAGTTTTGAATATTTCATATTTATTAATGTTTTGTGAGCATGTGTGTGTGTGTGTGTTTGTGTGTGTGTGTGTATACATGTGCCACACAGCACATGGGAAGTTCACAGTGCAGCCCGTGGTGGTTCAGTTCTCAGCTTCCGTTCATGCAGACTCTGGGGATTGAACTCGGTTCCTCAGGTTTGGCAGAAAGCACTTTATCCACTGAGCCATCTTGTCAGCCCCCAGGTCAAAGCTTTTATAACCATTGCTGCTTCCCGCTTCCCACCTGGTCACCACGCACCCTTTCTGAGTTGTGTCCACCATCCTGGTCACACCCCAGTGGAAGCCCTTAATTTAACTTAGGCTCTAAGGTGGCACGTCTACTTCCTAACTCATGCAGTAGTGAAAGGGTTGGTTACAAATAAATGAATTCTCATATTCATTTTAGAACCTGCAAGAGCTTCGTGAAACATTCAATATTCTAGAAACACATACTATCACATCACTTTGTAATGACTTTTACACATAACTACTGCTGTAAAATCCTTCAAATGCTCTGCGAGAAGCAAACACAGTTTGGTTTTTTTTTTTTTTAAGATTTATTTAATACTGTGTGCACAGTATTCTGCCTGCAAGCATACCTTCAGGCCAGAAGAGGACACCAGATCTCATTACAGATGGTTGTGAGCCACCATGTGGTTGCTGGGACTTGAACTCAGGACCCTTAGAAGAGCAGGCAGTGCTCTTAACCACTGAGCCATCTCTCCAACCCCGCAAACACAGTTTTTGTTACACAAAACAGAAGGGAAACCTGTTGCATAGCACCTTTGTGGACCATTAGTCTTGGGCTAAGAACTCTTGACCATTTTTGATCAATTTTTCCCAATTTAACTTATAACCAAGCTCATTACCATTCAACAAAAGTTGTAATCTTAAAGCTAGAGGAGGGATTAGAATGAGTTGACCCAATATCCCAAGCATGGAGTTTCTTTCTTTTTTTTTTTAAAGATTTATTTATTTATTATATATACAACATTTTGCCTCCATGTATGCCCCCACACCAGAGGAGTGCACTAGATCTCATCACAGATGGTTATGAGCCACCATGTGGTTGCTGGGAATTGAACTCAGGACCTCTGGAAGAACAGCCAATGCTCTTAACCTCTGAGCCATCTCTCCAGCCTCCAGCATGGAGTTTCTTGAAAGGAGACTGTACCCACAGGGGATCTCTCTTCCCAGCTCCCCTCCTCCTCAGCACCTACTGCATGATTATCTGACTTTAATACTGGCAAACACCCGAGGCCATGGTACCCATTGCTAACCCTACATGGTTTGCAAGATCAATGTAAAATTGCTCTGTGTACAAAATTCGCTTTGAATTTATGGTCTGTAGTCACCATGTCATAATAAAGCAAACGCTAAAACTGATGCAAGGGAAGCATGGGAGCGTCTTCACCTCCCCCTCAGTTGTGGGCTCATCCCGCCAAGCACACCCTTGATTGAAACGGTGTCATAAGAAGTATGATAGGAAAGGCTTAAGAATGCAGTCGTGTTAGTATCACCTGCTCTGCTGAGCACGCTATGTGAGCTCAGACACCGCGCCAGGCCTTTCCCGGCACTGCTGTGCTCCCCACATGCTCACGGCAGGAGAATATGGATGTACATGGCTGTGCAGCATGAAGACATTCAAGCTTGGGTCATTTTCACATGTCTCTTTACAGCTTTTCATTACATTTATTTATTGATTGATTTTTCGAGACAGGGTTTTTCTGTAGCTTTGGAGCCTGTCCTGGAACTAGCTCTTGTAGACCAGGCTGGTCTCGAACTCACAAAGATCTGCCTGCTTCTCACAAAGCACATGCCTGCGAACTCTGCCTGCGAACTCACAAAGCACATGCCTCCTGAGTGCTGGGATTAAAGGCATGTGCCACCTTTGCCTGGCCATTTGTTTATTTATTTCTATTTTGTGTGTGTGTGTGTGTGCGTGTGTGTGTGCGTGTATGTGTGTGTGTGTATGCGCACATGCGTGTGCACATCTGGGGATGCCAGAGAACTTTTGAGAGACAGTTCTGTTCTTCCAAGATTTTTCAGCCTGGGCAGCAAGCACCTTTACCCACATAAGCCATTTCACCAGGCCCCCATTTCTCATCTAAGAACTCCCAACTTCAGGGTCCTCGAGTTTTCGGCCACTGGGGTTCAGATAAAGACAGTGCTGCCAGAGATTGCTACACCCTCTGCTGTCACTGCGCTCTCTGGATGAAAACTTTCCTGAGGATGCCATATGTAAGTTATATGTACAAGTGTGATTACACGCGTGTTACCTGCACACACTGTTTCGTCTTGACTAGGGGTGGGCAATCAAGACATTGTATGGTTTTGCTCAACATTGCTTTCGCTACAAAAGAATCGGACCCATGATGAAAATAGTGCCGGAAATATCTCTAAGGAAAATCACTTTTCCAGACATAAGGATGAGTGTTTGCTATCGTTCTGTTTTTCTCAGCGTGCAGCAAAGGTATTCTTTTACTTCTCCAGGTCACGGCACACGGATACACACACGTGGTGTGGCAGTCCTTCCACACTGCTTTGCCTCACCATCTTCATTTACTTGACTTAATTATTTTCTTTGGGGCTGAATATTTTAAATATTGTGCAACAGTGCCATTGCATTGGTGGGGAGCTGGGGGGAGGCTTGCTTCCAAAGTCAGTCCTTCCTTGCCAATTTTATTTTAACTTGGCTTCCTTAAAATTCCAACAAGCTAATAACTGATCAGCATAGTAAGTAGGCAATAAAGAGTGGGCCATCGTCAAGGGAGGGAGGACAGAGGACATCCAAGGCACAGCAGACGTGTGCAACCACAGCAGTCACCTCCCATTTAAAATTTCCCTGACCTTGCAAGGACATCACTTCCTCTACTGTATTCATGATATTGCCATTCATTTCTTCCCTATTACAGAATATACCCACAACTTTGTAAATACGTATTATTCTTATGCCCTATCAAGAGTGAATGGTCTCAGTAAGTCAGAGATGAAGCCTTAGGCACACTCATCTCCATCGGTTGCTGTAAATGCCTGACATGACGGATGGCCATTATCTATTTAAGAAATGGATGAGGATATAATTAAAATCTAAACAAATCATTGGTTTGGATACTACCCCTAAAGTTAGTCTGTGTTCTGGTGTGTTTATATCGATGGAATGGCATAGTCATTAAGAGGACTTTTCAATTTCCTGAAAATACATCAACCACCTTCTCAGGTCTGGCAACTGGTTCCAATGCCCATCTGGCCCACCTACTATCAACCCCTTTTCAGGTCTGGCCACCGGTTCTGATGCCCATCTGGCCCACCTACTATCAACCCCTTTTCAGGTCTGGCCACCAGTTCTGATGCCCATCTGGCCTACCTACTATCAACCCCTTCTCAGGTCTGGCCACCGGTTCTGATGCCCATCTGGTCCACTTAACTTTGAAGATCTGTTTATCAGAACTGCAGTACTCACTGTACCTCTTCCCATAGGTCAGCGAGGAACCATCATTGCCACCCAGAGCTGTTAGCCTTACACTAGCCAGAGGTTTTCAGAAAAAAACTGAGATGGGCATTCTTCACAAAAGAACGCCTACTGAGGACCCAGGAGATGATGAGTGTGGATCATCATGCCTCAGTTATGTGAAACTTAGTTTCCATTCATTAATCAAATTAGCTGTCCTGTTGAAGTGCATACACTCCTTGACCACAATGTTAGAGAGATTCTAGGAATGTTTTAAAGTCAACACCAGTGGCATTTTCTGAACATTCAAGGGGATCCAAGTACATAATGGATATTGATCACAAATGTATTTATTTATCATACAAGCTCTGGAAAGTGGGAATTAATGCTTCTATTTTATACAGAAAGAGCATGAACAGAAATAAGATTAACTTTCTCTGCTTGCAGAGCAGCTAAGCGGAGAAGCCAAGACAGAGTTCAGTAACTTTTTAAATCTCAAAGCACATACTTTTAGCAATATGCAATAGTTAGTACTAAATTTTAATATTTCCACACATGACTTAATTCTACATGGTTGAGATTTTTTTTGATATGAGTGTACACCCTATCGAGAAGCAGGCTTTGGGAACTGCATTTTTGGTTCATGACTGGATTTCTTCTCTACTGGAGAAAATCACCATGACCCAAAACCATGGCAACACAGTGAGAGATTATAAATTTTGAGAAGCAAAAAGGAAACTTTAAGATAAGTAAGATTTTTGTTTCTCTTTTCAAATGTTTTTTTTTTATAGTCATGCAACAGACCAAAGGAGACAGGAAGTACGTAATAGAGCAGATATCAGGCAATACAAGCTGAACTGTGGTCTCCTGGCCAATTTCTTTCAGAAGAAAATAAATAAATAAAATGTCAGGAACCATCTTAGGCAACCGTCTTAGCAAAGAAAATAACATATGGTTTTTATCCTTATAGACTTGAGAATTCGCTCTCTCGCATGCCCTGGGAAAAGCTAAGATGGGGGGTGGGGTGGGGTGATTGATCTAGAATATGCCTCAAGTTCAAACTAACCCATAACCCAGGTCCTGCTGTCATGGTATTCTCATTGGAGAAGAGAAGCAAGGGCAGATGGTGGGGAACTCAACTCACTTTGGAGTTGCAGAGGAATAACGTTTGTGATCTCCAGATGTGAAACCTGGAGTCACACTTTATGGAGGGCTAACTGATGCTTCTGCTCTGGTGTAGAGGTCGAGGCAGGTGACTGGTAATTCTCTACCCACAGCTTTTGGTAGTGTCACTTGTTCAAGTTCAGCTTCACAGAGACTTAAAAAATTTCCTTACTATACTCCTCCTCAAATAACGATAAAATACCTCCAAAGTTATTTCTCCCCCTTCCCCCTCTTCTTCCCTCCTCTCCCTATCCTTCCCTCCCCTCTCCTTTCCTTTCTTTTTTCTCCTCTCCTCTCTTCTCTTCTGTGGCAGGGTCATGCTTGAAACTCCCAGATGGCAATCCTCCTGCCCCAGCCTCCTGTGTACTGGGATCACAGGCACGTGATCAGCCTGTCTCAGCCTTTCATTCTGTGGACAACACATCCACTCATCTCTTTCCTTCACTCTCCATGTCAAATTAGTGCTCGTCTCTGGAGCAGCTCAAATCCAGCCATCCTCTTACCCAGGACCCCTGCATACCCATAGACTTCAGATGAATATCTAAACTGCGCACCTCCTCCCCTTCCACCTCCGCCTTTGTCAGTCCAGGTCAAATCAAAGGCTCACATTGAATGTCCCTGCCTCCTCGTGCTCTGGGCCACCCACAGTTCTCTTCCAGACCTGGGTCTTTCTTCGACCCCACCTTCTATGTGTATTTCCTTCCTTTGTGTTGCCGTGGGACTTTCTGTGACTGTCCTTTCCTCCTACAAGACACGACAGCCATTGCACCTCAAGGGAAGGACGGAATCGTTGATGTCCCGGCACAGAGCCTGGTGTGGTCTGCCACGTAGAGTGAGTAAAGCTCTTTGAAGCTTTGGGTTATCAGGCTTTGGCAATGGTTGAGACCGGTGACATGCCAGTTTGGCATCTCATAGACTTATCAACGGAAAACAAAGTAACTTCTGAACTGGTGAACTATGTTGGCAATCTCATAGACTTATCAAC